>CM042158.1:45040271-45057413 GCA_023376005.1 Doryteuthis pealeii
TTCTCTATCAATGATACTGTCTATCTAGAAATATAGCATCTATATTATCTACATATATATATATATATATATATATATATATATATATATATATATAATCCAAAAGTCCAGAGAAGAAATCTTCCTTACGACATAGGAGTTTTTTTTAAAACAACTTGTCGCAGTTTGAGAGCTCAATGTGTGCTCTTATTGTTAGAGTCACAGAGTAAGAATTATATATATATATATATATATTATATAATATATATATATAATTTAATGAGTCAGACGGACCTACTATTAGTTTCGCATAAAGCTCTTCAGGGCTAAAAATCTGATATAGGAGAGTCCGCCATTATATATATATATATATATATATATATATATATATATATATAGCGGACTCTCCTATCGTAAATGATATATGAGGGTCAGCAGTGAGTGATTTGTTTCCTCCAATGTTGTGCATGCTATCAAGAAGACATTTTGTTTCCTCGAGTGTGATAGCAGCCCAGTCTTGCTGCGAGCTATGAAGCCACACTGACAAATGAGATGTTCTAAGGTGGGAGTGAGATGTTTTTGTTTTAAAGTTAGGCGGAGCTGATCTCGATGCTTCAGTCTATTTTCTTCAAAGATCTTTAGTCCAGCAAAACATGTCTTACGCCATTCTTTCCGATTTGATGCTAAATTTTCCCAAGCACTCACATTAATATTGAGACGTTTCAAATTGTCCTTCAATTTGTCTTTATAGCGTAAGAGAACGCTTAACATTTGGTAATTGTCTGTATAAAATCTTCTTTGGAAGCCTGTTCTCATTCATTCTGACAACGTGACCAGCCCACCTAAGCTGAACTTTTGCTAGTAAGGTTTCGATGCCAGCAATGTTACTTTTTTGATATTGTGCTATTTTTACTCTATCATCCCATTTTATACCGCAAATCACACGAAGACAACGCATATATATATATATATATATATATATATATATATAAACGCCAGTCATAGCGGCATTTTTATTAGAGAGATACACTTAAAAGGATTTAACTTAGAGAATAAAGTAATAATCAGTTCAATTTGAAATAAAAAAATTATATTTTTCTGGGATTGGCACTTGGTATTACAAAGGGAATTATGAATTCTAATCTAATTGGAATTCTTAACCCCTTCCTATATAGAAGCATCAATATAATTATGGACTGCTGTACTAACTGGTTTACGGGCAATCTCCCCGCTCTCACGCTCTCTCTCTCTATCCCTTTGTCTGTCTGTCTGTCTGTCTGTCTCTGTCTCTGTTCTCTCTCTCTCTCTCAGACAGATAGACAGACAGGTAGAGAGACACTTATCGTTGCATCTTTGTACCCACGCAAACCGGAAAACATTTTCTTGTGATATTTTTTCTTTTTATTCAACTCTTTTTATAAATGTAATTGTCTCTTTCTTTATTCTTTCTTTTTCTTATTTCTTTTTTTTATAATTCTATTTATTTATTTAGCTTTTTGGGGGTCTTTTTTCTTTCTTTTTCTTTTCTTCTTTGCGTATTTTCTCTGTTAATTTTTTTCTCTTTTTAACAATTCTTTTTCTTTTCCTTTGAATTTTTCTATAATGTAATTATTTCATTGTTCATTTCTTTTTCTTATTTCTTCTTTTTCACGCTTTTGCCACCTTTCTTTCTTCTTTATTTCTTTGGTACAAAAAATATCACGCAAGAGATATTATCATTAGAATCGCATTTTACGTATAAACAGCATTAAATTACAGAAAGAGAATTTCAAAATGGCCGGTTGAAGGGTGGGTAAGAGGGTTGAATCTTAGAGGAAAGAATGCGTAGTAAGGTATAAAAAAAGAAGAAAAGAAAAAAATAAAGGAAAAGGAGTGGTAATGTTAGGTGAAAGAAAGAATAAAATGTGAAATATTTAATGACGTATATAAAATTAAATGTATAAAGGAAATGATAAATGAAAAAAAGGAAATGATAAAGGATAAATAGGGAGAAAATACATGAAGTGTCTTCCACAGATTGGAGGCTTGTTTGGTGTTTTTTTAAGATCTTGTGTACTGATCACCGAGAGACCAGAACTCTTCCTCTTCTTCCTCTTGTTCCCATAAGTTCCCCTGTTTGTATCACTGTTGATTGAACAGAGGAAAGACTACTTGATTTTAACTTGGTATTAAAATGAAACCACCAAAGAAAAGAATTTTTTTACATTCACATTTTTGTACTTCATTTCCGTCCCGCATGGAATAAATGTGATTTTCATTCTGTTGGGGCATATGTGTTAGTTTGTTTTAACGGTTGATACTGGGGAATGTTTAATTTCTAATAATTTACGGTAAAACTTCTTGTAAAACTTGCTGTAATGATTAACAAAATGTTTATTTACTTCTGGACTATATTTTCAACTGTCAGACGATTTCCCTTATCAAATAATTGTACCCCAGCTATGGTTAGCGGAATAAGAAAAGGATACCCCCCGTGGATTGAATAAAGAGTTGGGTTCAAAGTACCAATGAAGCTCCCGATTACGACAAAAAGGTTCCCGAGTTCGAGAAAGCTCCAGAGACCGATAAGAAATACCTGAAGAAACCGGAGAGTACATTGGCCGAAACGTTGTACAGATAACAATAAAGATAAGAACAATAGTCCGAATAATCCAAATAATACTAATTATCAACCCTCATCATAAAAAATTCAGAGAAATATCAAATAATTTGTTTGCACATAATTTGTTTCTGATTAGGACATTTCTCTTAAACAACTATGTATAAGCTCTTATATCTTCTGACATGTCTGTAGCCCATTCTATTAAGTTTCTCAGGCAATAAAATATCCCTGTTAACACTCCGTCGTGAATCGTTCTTATATCTATTCTGTACGAGGAAAAGATGTTGTCATGGTCGATAATCCCGGACACAAATTACATTTATATTTTGCCCGAAATCTGAGATTCAGTTGTCCAGGGTACAACTCAAGGTTCCTGTAGAAGAGATGTCTTTACAGGTGGGAACACATTATCAGAATGAAGATAATAATTGGAAGAGGAAAGACGAAAACAGGGATTTTGTGAAGAAGAGTTTAATAATCGATGAGAAACCAAAAACAAACAAAATAGAAATATATATAGAGATATTTTTTCAACTGGTTAATAAAAAAAATTACTTATCTTTGGGTCATAACCTTCATTCAGAATCAATATCCAATTCGATGGTGGATGTGTCATCGGGTTAGATTAACGTCTTTTGTCTCTGCTTTTATATTATATTGTGTTTTTCTAAGCCCGGCCGCCAATTTGACCAGTAAATCAGAATGCTTTATTTTCTTTATTGATATTTTTCGAAAAAGAGCGTTTTAATTAGATTCTTAAGCTGCCGTGCCAGGCTCGTGTCATTAATCCTACTGCTGCTGCTCTTTCCCCCTTTTGTTTATAATATTAACAGGAAAGAAGAAAAGAGAATAAAAAGGGAGAATACTCCTGCTATAAACAACTACTCACTTTTTTTCGCTTAACTAAAGCCTCGCTCACGCCACAATTTACACAACCTATAATCGTTCTTTTGCAAAGTACAAATGTCATCCGCGCGTATTTAAGCGGTTCAAAAACCATATTAAGACGACACTGAAGAATTGCGCCATCATACCTTCAAGCGTGGAAGATCTGGCCCCAGCAGCAGGGTAGGAGCTAAGCGGCTCAATATCGAGATTAACAGGGTTGCAGAGCGGCGACGTCTGCGTCGTCATGAACCACCAAATGCAGATGAGAATTCTCTTGCAATGTGTGTGGCCGCATCTGCAAGTCTAGAATGGACTAACTAGCCACCAGTTGTTAAAGACATGGAGTGACGTCATCATTGTCTGCGACGGATTTCTAAAAAAGGAAGAAAAAAGAAAAGAAGAACGAATGTACAATTAACGTAATTCTGTAACCTCTAGGTTAGGGTTAGAGATAGGGTTGCAGGGGTTAGGGTTGGCAGGGTTAGGGGTTTAGGTTTGGCAGAGTTAGGGTTAGGGATAGGGTTGCAGGGTTAGGGTTAGGATTGACAGGTTAGGGTTGGCAGGGTTAGGGTTGGCAGGGTTAGGTTAGGATTGACAGGGTTAGGGTTGCAGGGTTAGGGTTGGCAGGGTTAGGATAGGTTAGCAGGGTTAGGGATAGGGTTAGGGTTGGCAGGGTTAGGGTTGGATTGACAGGGTTAGGTTGGCAGGTTAGGGTTGGCAGGGTTAGGGATAGGTTAGCAGGTTAGGGATAGGGTTAGGTTGACAGGGTTAGGGTTAGGTTGGCAGGGTTAGGTTTAGGGTTAGGTTTGGCAGGGTTAAGGTTAGAGTTGGCAGGGTTAGGGTTAAGGTTGCAGGGTTAGGGTTGGCAGTTTTGCAGGGTTAGGGTTAGGGTTGGAAGTTAGGGTTAGGGATAGGGTTAGCAGGGTTAGGGTTAGGATCGGGTTAGGGTTGACAGGGTTAGGGTTAATGTTAGGTTTAGGGTTAGGGTTAGGCATAAATTAACATCAGACGAGTTGAATTGCCACTAAAGCTCAATCAATCAATCAAAGAAGAATATGGAAAAACAAACCCGCCCCAAAATGGAACGTCCAATTCATTTTCATAATAACAAAAGATTATGTACTACAGTGTCAGGGATGAACTAAATACTAAGTATGCATGTGTATATAAGTAAACAGTTATGCGATAATTAGTGTCGACAGGGCACGAAATAAGTGACAATTAACATAACTGGGTTTTCTTGTAAAGTAAGAATGTAGGTATACATATGTAGGTAATCTATTTAATGTCTGACTTCTTGTTTGAAAAGGGCTGGCAAGTTTTCAATGGCGACCTTCTGAAAATCGAGGGAAATTGTAATTCTCACAATTTACGAAAATGTCTCTCTGTCTCTTTTAATGTTTAAGGCTGTTGATTTTAAAAGGTCATTTCAAGTTTTGAAAGAAAAAGAAAAAATCTTAAATAACAGGAAGTATGAATATTGTGTTTAGGACTAGAATCATATATGATTTTAACATAACATTTAAGGGAAACATTTTTTTTTAAATTAGCATAATTGATTGTTTTATAGGAGGCTTTTAGGTGTTTACTTTCTGAGAAGAACACAAATTAGCATAAATTCAGAGTGAGTAGAAAAAAACAGACTTATCATTTATATTTTGTATATATATATATATATATATATATATATATATATATTTAAATTTAAATTAAATTTAAATATTAAATTTTCTTCCGTTGGAACCAGAACAACATTTTATATATATATATATAATATATATATATATATATATATATATATATATATATTATAATATAATATATATATATATATATAATGTTGTTCTGTCCAACGGAAGAAAATTTAATATTTTATAAAAAGAAGAGGTCCGCAAAATGTATTATGTTTCTAGAAATTTTTTAAAATTCTTTTTATCTTACATACGCGACACGTGTTTCCGATCTGTTATCTCTTCAGGCATTGAGTTATTATTTTGTCAGAATATGTCCGATATTTGATAGGTTGTGTGTGTTTCTGCAACTTTTCTATTATAATATATATATATATATATTATTATATATAGGTATTTAGCCAACCCATTCATCACGGGTAGGATGTGACACAAGGTCTCAAGTTAGGTTAGCAAAGACATGAAGTCAACGCCTTTGACTTTATATCTAACCAGCCTAACTTAGATATGTTGTATAGCCGTATGTACCCTTCTGTCATACTCGGGTATATATGTATTTACCAACTCCCCCGCACGAGCAGGATATTACACAAGGTCAATTTCTTAAGCGGAGTTCAACAGGTTTGAATTCAGAGTTTTCCTTCTCCTAGACTGGTTACCTAGCCATAGTTAAAGACCCAGTCTGCCTGCTATTTACCCATAGCTGGAGGGAGAGTAGGATTCATATCATTCCCAAGGGTATTAGCGCTAAGTGAAATGCAATTACCCGTCCAGGATTTGAACTCGGGGCGACGAGTCCATTTCCCATGACTTAACCATTACACCCACGCGCTTCCTATACTTCCATACTCGGTATATGTGACAGAGAGACAAGAGAGAGAGAGAGAGAGAGAGAGACAGACAACATATTAGAGATAGGGATGATCGTAATTGCTTCTTTCATTTCTGCTTGTTGACTGATTCTTCTAACCGCTTCTTCGTCTATCTTGTCTGGCTGATTTCTATCTGTTGGGTTTTGACTTCCTTCCTTGCTAATTCTTCTTACTTCTTTGGGCTGGACTGAACTGGTCATTGTCTTAATTATTCAACAAACACAACAAGATCTTGTTTGTTCTTGATCAAGTTTATTAGCCATATTTAATTCGTTCTGCCGCGGGGATGAGATGGACCCCGACAGAGCCGATAATCGTGACTATCTGCTTCAAAAGCTTGGTTGCATCTGAATAACTCTGACTAAAACTATATCATGTGTCTGCCATGGCACCCAAATTGCGCGCCTCTAAGTGTCAAGGTTTATAACAATCTTCGGAAAATTTCCATGGAACACCTTGATTCTAAATCAACAGACCTTCTCCCCCCCTCTCTCCCTCTCCCCCCTCCTCTCTCTCTGTATACACTTTCTCTCTCTCATTTTTACCCCCTCTCTCTCTCTCTTTCTCTCTTTCTCTCTTCTCTCTCTCTATTGTATACACTTTCTCTCTCATTTTACTCGCTTTCATTTTCTAACTCATCCCCCTTCTCTCTCTCTCTCTCTCTCTCTCTCTCTCTCTCTCTCTCTCTCTGTTCACAATTTATGAATTCTTATAATACAATTGAGAAATGATTTTCAGTTTAGAAAATAAGAAAAGTCACACAGAGCTGAGGGTTTGTGAGCATGGTAAGAGTTGCACTTGCACAAACTGTGTTTTGCTAAAAACTGTTGATCAAAAAATATTGATAGTGACACAAACTTGTTTAAATTTCATGAAAACAGGGATGTTGTAATATGAGTCAAAAAAGATTATTCCAGTGTAGTTAGCTTCCACATGAGAACGTTGCTTATGAGTTCGTCCTTACTCCTCAGCAGTGTCCAGCATGTCTTTGTCCGCATTTTGATAAAATTAATCTCCAACCAAATATAACACGTAATGCTTCAACTAATATATATATATATATATATAATATATATATATATATTATATAGTCACTGACGAAATTATTCGTACACCCATTGAACCAGACCTTGTTTGAAAATCGTATAGGCGAGAAATCTGTATTAGTTTACGTTTGTAGTGTATTTATGTAAATAAATGTAAGCGGGTGTGTATGTGTTTTGTGTATTGTCTATAGACATAAATAAGTTATGATAACCTAGAAAGATTCAACATGATTTGAAGATTTATACAAACAATATATATATATAGAATCATAAGATTTATCTAAGTGCACACACACACACACACACACACACAACACACACACATATATATATATATATATATATGTGTGTGAGTTTATAGTTTGTTTGAAGATTGTGTGTATATTTGGTTTGGAGATTGATTTTAAAGGCATATCACAAGTATATTATTGATGAGTATCCATGTGATGAGACTTGATTTTTGGGGACTTCTTAAATTAACTTGGATTATAAAGGCCCAATTTTGGTCGAAATAAATTTATTATGGAATAACGGTGTTGAGTTTTTCCTTCCTTTCAAAGATAAATTTTGCTCTGTATATAATCTAAAAAGATTATTATACATTGAGCTCTCTGTAGTGATTTAAATATTCACAGTATTTATACATACTGGATCATACAATAATAATACAGTGTGTCTTAGATATCACATTTAGAATCATCCGTACTACCAAGTTTTGGATACCTCTCTCCACACACACACACACACACACACATATATATATATTATATATATAATTATATATATAATATATATATATTATATATATATATACCAACCCTCCGCACGAGCATGATGCGACACAAGGTCAATTTTTTAAGCGGAATTTAACAAGTTTGAATTCAGAGTTCCTTCTCCAATACAGGTTGCCTACCAAGAGTGAAGAGCCAGTCTTCCCTACTATTTACCCATAGCTGGTGGGAGTATAGTAGGATTCATACCATTTCCAAGGGATTAGCGCTATATGAAATTCAAACAGTTTCGTCTAGGATTTGAATTCGGGTGGACGACTCCATTTCCTACGACTGTAACCATCATGCATGTACCTCCATAATAGGTTTAGTAATATAGTTGTTAGTCATTAAGCTTAACTTAGTTGTGGCACAAGGCCGCAAGTACGGGCACCCAGTGAGAAACGAACTCACTAACAACGGTTTGCTAATCCAGCTCTTTAACCATTGCAGCACGTGATGTGCTGTAATTTAGTTATATAGTACGTATTTACCCAACCCCTCTACCATGGACAGGATGTGGCTCAATGTCAATTTTTAAACACGGCTTTGTTATCTATCTATACGTATATAAAGGGCAGTTTGTGTATATGTATGTCTGGAGGAAACTTTGAAAATAAAACAATTAACGACAAAGTAAATATATATACACATTAAATATCACCAGGGCTTGGTTTTGAGCAAAACTAATAGAGATTTGATTTATATTCTGAAGTTAATTAAAAAAATAAAATCTAAATAATAATAGCATGGATTTTTTTTTTCATTTTAATTTTAGATAGTAGACATTAACATTTCTTTTCAGAGTGGCTGGATCAATGCAAGGTCTATTTTTTACATAGGGATTTAAATGGGGCATCCCACGAGATTTAACTCACGATTCAGTAATAATGGATCTGCGGGACTAACTTTTAAAAATCCCCCTACCCGGCGACGCCGGGTAGCCGCTGCTAGTATATTAATAAGTGCAATAGGTGGACTATACTCTTTATAGGGGCACTTGTTGTGTAATGGTTATCGTAGTAGGAAATGGTCTCGTTGAACCGATTTCAAATTCTGGACGAGGCTGTTAGCAGTTCAAATAGCACTAATACCTTTGGCAAAGTATCCAACCATTTTCCCTCAAGCTATAGGTAAATAGTAGGTCAGAATGGGCTATTTAAGCATGGTACGGCAACCGGTATAGGAGAAGGAAAACTCTGAATCCAAACCTGTTAAACTCCGCTTAAGAAATTGACCTTGTAGCACATCGTACTTGTGTAGAGGGTTAATTGATATCTATAATATTTTTTATAAAGCTTTTGGAGGAGACGCCTTCTGCTTGGACTTCCGGGGAGTGGTGTTATATATATATATATATATATATATATATATAATATATATATATATATATATATATATATATATATATGTAAGGTAATCCAAATGACTGGTAATTAAGGGATGATTCTATTGGGATCATCGAAATCTCACTGTACAATCATACTGTATGCTCTTGTAGGTACAAACATATATACTCATTCAACGATTTTTATAAATCCCCAAAAAGAGCTCAATGTATAATAATCAGTAAATTAGAATATATATAGATCAATATTTAACTTTCAAAGAAAGAAAAATTAACAAACCGTCATCCCGTTATAATTTGATTTCAACCAGAAACTCAAAAAATGAGTCAAGCCTCATCAGACGGGTTTTACAAATACCAAGGTAAAACGGGTTTACAAATACCAAGGTAAAACTGATGAGCTAGACTCATTTTATTAAGTTTCGAAATAACGAGATAACGGTTTGTTAAGTTTTTCTTTCTTTGGATATATATATATATATATATTATATATATATATTATATAATAATTTGGCGGAGAATATGTGTTAATTGAAGTCGTACTAATTTTGAAAGTTAATTGATTAATAATTAATTATTAGGCGGTCATACCTATTCAAATGTAAGGCTAAAAACAACGAGAAAAATGTTTAGCCTTACATTTGAAGAGTATGCCCGCCTAATTAATTAATTATTAATTAATTAACTTTCAAAAATTAGGTACGACTTCAATTAAGCACATATTCTCCCAAAATTGTCGGCTAACAAAGCCATATCAAACACATCACTTGTGTATTTACTTCTCATATATATAATATATACATATATATATATATATATATATATATATATATATAAGGTTTTGTAATTGCTTGAAGCATTGTGTTTATATTGGTTGTTGGTTGGTTTTGAAGGCTATCACATGCAAGTGTAAAGAAAATAAAGGTATCTGTGGTGTTGTTAGTTAATATAATATATATAATATATATATATATATATATATATATATATAATAAATATATAATTATATAAAATATATATAATTATATATATAAAATATATATATAAAATAATATATATATATATATAATATATATATAATATATATATATATATATATATTATAATATGTATATATATATATACAATGACAGACACGTCGCCATTTCTCTAAAAGTTTGCCTTTGTCATAGTTCATTTAATTTACACTAGCAAATTAGTATCGTAGATCCTTATGCTAATACTAGTGGTAAGTTCGGTCCTCACTATGTGTTCCAGTTTCCTGGCCTTGTTATATAGCCTATTTTGCCCTACTATTTACACATGGCTAGGTGGAGAATAACTGGATACCTTTCCCAAGAGTATTAGTGGTATGTGAGAATGCAAAGACAAGTTAACCTTAGTTAATGATATCTATATTAATACTCGTGTTTCCTTTATCATCTTGCAACAATCTCTGGTTAAAATGAAACCGTCAAATCGTCCAAGATGAAATACAAAAATGTAAATCCTAATTATCTGGTGTTGCTTATCCGCCGAATTCTTATTTTTTAATGAGTGTTGTCACCTCAGCTAAATAATGAACCATTCCGTTTCTATTATAAAGAAAGAAAGAGAAGAAAAAGGACATGCTACACGAAAAATATAATAACAAAGAAAGAAAGAAAAAAGAAAAGAAGAGTAGGGGAAAATATAGAGAGTAGAGAGGGGGTGACTGCGCGAAAGCGATAACGCTAATCTGTTTAATCAAGTATAATGATAAGATGAAAATAAGGAAGGAAAGAAAGAAAAAAGAGCGAGAGGGTTAAATCAAGATTATTATACTTTTTACATATTGAATTATTTCGCAATTGCTCTTAAGTAAACAAATCAAATGTTGTGATAATTAAATTATCATGCTGTGGTATAATCCACAGGTCCTGCTAGTATGATATAATATCAAAAATGATAAAGATGATTTCAAATTCGCCCCCCCCCAAAAAAAAAAAATCGATTTTGACTTTTTTAAAATCATCGTTTATCAATTGATTTGACCCAGGGCAACGTGAAAAAATAATCACATGAAAAAGCCTCCACCGAGACCCAGCTAGAGAGTGCACCCCTCACTCCAACTCTATAGGAGGGTCGGATGAAAGTTCATAGTCGGACCAAGATATTATATGGAATGTCCTGAGTATGACGTTAAACTGCATCTAATGGGAAATTTCCAATTTTGAAATCTGGGAATGTGAGTGCCCCTTTATTGCCATTACTCCCAGGACCACCTGACACGGAGTGGTAGTACCTGTTAGGTTCTCATCTATAGGTTAAATATTTGAAAAATGAGTATTAAAATGTGTTTAAAAATGAGTTTGAAAAATAATTGAATACCCATCAAGTATGAAAAAACAAAATGTCTTGGCATGAAATAACCCAACAAGATTGACATGCCGTAAAATCCAACCTATCAGCCAACTAAAAAGTAAAGTAAGACGTCGAGGTGGCCTAGAGTCGGTATTAGCCGGACAGCGAAGGAGTCTATCCCTTTTCACTAGCGCTAGACCAAGGAGATTGTTTTAGCATCTGAGGTGGAGTGCACACCTACCATCAGCTCCTCACTTAACCGTACAAATCTCTGTGCTACTCATTACGCTGAGTTGGCAAGGACCGGTATCGAACCAGGGACCAGGACGCTCTACCGACTGGCTAAACCGGCCCTTTAATTTTTCAAACATAGCCCCCCTCCCTGTGGCCTTACACTTCTTTCCTCTGTGTTGCAGTGCTTGGATCCATTGGTAAAAGAAGTCATCAAGAAACAGATATGACGTCATCATATAAACTTTTCAGCCTATGAAATTTTCAGCCCACAATCATAAATTACTTATTGCATTTCTCCTGACATTAACAATATCAGTAAATTTGGAGTAGCCCCACAAGGAGCCAAACGCTCCCCCATCAATTCTCCCTGGTCCCAAATCTCTAGTTACGCCCCTAAATTTACCAAGATTTAATTTCTAACTGCGAACGGACTTAAAGTCGTCTCGTAAAAGTTACGATAGTTTTTTTCCCCTCTGTTGTCGTAAAACTCTCTATATATAGATATATCTGTACCACTCTTTCTCTATTTCTACTCCCTTTCTTTCTCTTGTTCTTTCTATGTCCCCCTCTCTCCCTCGCTCGTTCGCTCTCTCTCCCTCTCTCTATTCTTTGTTCGTTACTCTCCTGCAACAAGTTGTAACAGTGTCTCACTGCTACCTATGTAGACGAGCCTTCCTACCCAGCTGTCCCTCACCCTCAGCGCCTATCTCCACACGCACTGGGCAGGTGGGAGAATTGCTACCTACTCACTCAAGCATTCATTCATTTTCACTCGCACAAAATAAAAAGCAGTCAGTCAGTCAGTCTGACCGGCCGACCGACCAGGGGTTGAATTAAGAAAAAAATTCAACTTTTGTTATTTCTTCAGGCAATGACACCTTTTTCTTTTTTTAAAACCCTACTGTTCATGTAGTCCCGGTTTGTAACTCTGTGTATTTTTAATATGTCCCAGCCAACGGAATTTGTATAATAATTAAATAATATCATGAAAGCCATAACTGGATATTATACAAGGAATTCTACAGAGATAAAGTCTCACAACTTTTCCTCAAACAGGTAAGTTTTTTATTTGTCTTTTACTTACAAGGTATATCAACAAAATGAACGCCGATTTCACTTTAAAAAACGAATTAAAAATTAATTAACTCGATTATTTAAGGTCCAATTTTTGTCGAAAAGTAGTAACATAATAAGCATCAGTAAAGAAAGCAAAATATTACACATATGATTAACTTTTTTTTAATACATTTTTAACCATTAAATTCTGTCAAAAACTTTGACGAAAACAGGCATAGGTTCGTTTTGATTTCATTTTTTGTTTTGCTTTCTTCTTAAGTATATCTTTTATTTCTTTTATCTAAACTTTACACGTTTAAAAAAATCTATTTCTGTTCTCTCGCACACACACACCCGGAACACACCTTATTTTTAAATATCAAATTTATTATCTAAAAAAAACACCTCACAAATAGAAACCTTTTACTCACCTGTAGAAATTGTAGACTAAAAGATATTTATCACACACCACGCTGTACGTACAGACTTAAACCAAGATTTAATCTCAAATTTAGATTTGACTATTATTGTGTTCTATGCTTAACACACACTCTATATATGTATACAAGGTTACATATCTTGGTAGAAATGCAGAATAGTGCGCAATAGATAGCATCATTAAAATCGCATTTTACGTATAAATAGCATTAGATTATAGGAAACTCCCAAAGTGTCTATCCTTGACACTAACCCTAACGTCTCAAAGGTTTTGGTATTTTCTGCAAATGTAATGAATTGTATGTTTTTATACGTAATCTATAGGTACCACCAAATACGTCACGTGATCTGTTTAGGCCATATTGACGAAAGAAACGTAAATATTTTTGAACTTTTTTAAAAAAATCTCGCAAAAAAGAAATAATGAATATAAAGAGTTGTTACAAAAGACAATAGTTAATTCAAAGATCAAATTATCCGATTGGAAAAATTACTCCTGTTATCTTGAAAATAAGTAAAACAGTCCGTTTTCTTTAACAACGGGGTCAATTTCTTTATTGATATTTTGAGCAGAATTCTGTATTCGTGTTCTTTACTAAAAAGCTCTCACATTGAAACTTATAAAAATGTGATATAATTATTCAGACATTTATATTAATAGAAAAAAAGTAAAAATTGTTTTTTTGTCGTTCATTTTTTCATGTCATAAAATAGAATAGGGGTGGGGGTAGACCTCGTAAAACATTTCCCTGAATATATTTTAGGAAAAAAAAAATACATACTCATACATATTTGCATCAGAAGGTAAGTAATTATGGATATTTTCGGAAAAATCGGACTATTAATTGATTTTTCATAGAATTTTAAAGAAAGACTCTCGCTCATAACTTGTTTTTTGGCTACCTTAAATTTCAATTGATCTAACGGTGCTAAAAATGTAAATATTGTTTTTTTTGTTTTTGTTTTTTTTAAATATTTTCATTATTTCCGTAAGCTGAATTTTTTTTAAGTCACCAGGAATTTGTTTAATGTTTCTTTCGGAATGAACAAAAAATTTAGCTTACGAAACTAATGAAAATTATAAAAAAAAACAAAAACAAAAAAAACAATATTTACATTTTAAGCACCGTTAGATCAAATTGAAATTTTAAGGAGCCAAAAAACAAGTTATGGCGAGAGTCTTTCTTTAAAATTCTATGAAAAATCAATTAATAGTCCGATTTTCCCGAAAATAATCCATAATTACTTACCTTCTGATGCAAATATGTATGAGATGTATTTTTTTTTTCCTAAATATATTCAGGGGAAATGTTTTACGAGTCTACCCACCCCTATTCTATTTTATGACATGAAAAAATGAACCGACCAAAAAACAATTTTTACCTTTTTTTCTAATAATATAAATGTTGAATAATTATATCACATTTATATAAGTTTCAATGTGAGAGCTTTTATGTAAAAGAACCACGAATACAGAATTCTGCTCAAAATATCAATAAAGAAATTGACGCCCGTTGTAAAAGAAAAACGGACTGTTTTACTTATTTTTCAAGGATAACAAGGAGTAATTTTTTCCCAATCGGATATATTGATCTTTGAATTAAACCTATTGTCTTTGTTAAAAACTCTTTATATCATTATTTCTTTTTTGCGAGATTTTTTAAAAAAGTTCAAAAAATATTTACGTTTCCTTCCGTCATATGGCCTAAACAGATCAGGTGACTATTTTGGTGGTACCTATAGATTACGTATACAAACATAACAATTCATTACATTTTGGCAGAAATACCCAAAACCTTTGAAAGACGTTAGGGTTGTGTCAAGGATAGACTACTTTGGGAGTTTTCCATAATCTAATGCTATTTATACGTAAAAATGCGTTTTTAATGAAAATGCATCTTTGCGACTATTTCTGCATTTTTCTACCAAGATATGTACACCTGTAATACATATATAGCGTGTGTGTTAAGCATGAACACAAATAATAAAGTCAAATCTAAATTTGAGATTAAATCTTGGTTTAAGTCTGTTAACGTACAGCGTGGTGTGTGATAAATTATCTTTTATCTACAATTTACACGGTAGTAAGGTTTCTATTGTGAGGTGTTTTTTTAGAATAATAAATTTGATATTTATAAGAAATAAGGTGTGTTCGGGTGTGTGTGTGCGAGAGAAACAGAAATAGATTTTTTTACGTGTAAATGTTTAGTAATAAAAAATAAAAGAATATACTTAGAAGAAAGCAAAACCAAAAAATGAAATCAGAAACGAACCTATGCCTGTTTTCGTCAAAGTTTTGACAGAATTTAATGGTTAAATGTATTAAAACAAAGTTAATCATATGTGTAATATTTTGCCTTTCTTTACTGATGCTTATTAATTTACTAACATTTCGAACAAAAAAATTGACCTTAAATAATAGAGTTAATTAATTTTAATTCGTTTTTAAAGTGAAAAATCGGCGTTCATTTTGGTTGATATACCTTGTAAGTAAAGACAAATAAAAAACTTACTGTTTGAGGAAAAGTTGTGAAGACTATCTCTGTAGATTCTTGTATAATAATCCAGTTATGGCTTTCATGATATTATTTAATTAATATACAAATTCCGTTGGCTGGGGACATAATTAAAATACACCAGAGTTAAAACCGGAAACTACATGAACAGTAGGTTTTTAAAAAGAAAGAAAAAGGTGTCATTGCCTGAAGAAACTAACAAAGTTGAATTTTTTTCTTAAATTCAACCCTGGTCGGTCGCCGTCAACTGACTGACTGAACTGCTTTTTATTTGTGGCGAGTGAAAATGAATGAAATGCTGAGTGAGGTAGGTAGCAAAATTCTCCCACCTGCCCCAGTGCGTGTGAGATAGGCCTGAGGGGAGGGGACAGCTGGGTAGGAAGCTCGTCTACATAGGTACAGTGAACACTGTTACCAACTTGTTGCGAGGGAGAGTAAAACGAACAAAGAATAGAAGAGAGGGAGAGAGAGCGAAACGAGAGGGGAGAAAGAGGGGGAACATAGAAAGAACAAGAGAAAGAAAGGGAGTAGAAATAGAGAAAGAGTTGGTACCAGATATCTCTATATATAGAGAGTTTTACCCGACAAACCAGAGGGAAAAAAACTATCGTAACTTTTACGAGCGACTTAAGTCCGTCGCAGTTAGAAATTAAATCTTGGGTAAAATTTAGGGCGTAACTAGAGATTTGGGGAACCCAGGGGAGATGAAATGATGGGGGAGAGTTTGGCTCCTTGTGGGGCCTACTCAAAATTTACTGATAATGGTTAAATGTCAGGAGAAAATGCAATAAAGTAATTTATGATTGTGGGCTGAAAATTCATAGCTGAATAAGTTTAATATGATGACGTCTATCTGTCTGATGAACTTTCCTTTTACCAATGGGATCCCAAGCAACTGCAACACAAGAGGAAAGAAAGTGTAAGGGACACAGGAGGGGGCTATGTTGAAAAATAAAAGGGCCGGTTTAAGCCCAGTCGTAGAGCGTCCTGGCCTGGTTCGAATACCGGTCCTTGCCAACTCAGCGTATGAGTAGCAACAGAGATTGTACGGTTAAGTGAGGAGGCTGATGGTAGGTGTGGAACTCACCTCAGATCTAAAACAATCTCCTTGGTCTAGCCGCTAGTGAAAAGGGGAGCTCTTCGCTGTCGGCTAATACCGACTCTAGGCCACCTCGACCGTCTTACTTTACTTTTTAGTGGCTGATAGGTTGGATTTTACGCAATGTCAACTCTTGTTTGGGTTATTTCATGCGAAGACATTTTGTTTTGTTCATACTTGATGTATTCAATTAATTTTTTCAAAACCTCATTTTTAAAACACATTTAATACTCATTTCAATATATTTAACCTATAGATGAGACCTAACAGGTACTACCTGA
>CM042158.1:45057423-45112773 GCA_023376005.1 Doryteuthis pealeii
CCCACATCTATAGACCAACCAACAGTTTATAGAGTTTACCAAAATTGATATGCATACCTTATTAAACTCACAGATGACTATTCTATTATAAAAACTATATTTGTCTCTGTTGAGAAAAAGTAGGGATTATAATTTCTAACAAAAATCAGTAGGACACCAATTGCTTTAGATGTAATTTTGTAAAGAGAGAACTTGCCAACATTGTCAAAAGAAAAAGAAAGAATTAATATTTACTAAAAAAGAAAGCGAATTATTTACTAAATTAATCCCATTCACCATTTTAATTAAACATTACTAATTATTTATAGGTAATTTCTTATTTTCCCTAGACAGTATTGCTTAATAAAAACAACATATTTAAATCATTTAAGTGTTAATAATACAATTTTAAAAAAATCTTTTTACTATCATTATAATTTCAGATGAATCCAAAGTCATGATCTTCTTTACCAGTTGTAAGCAAGTTACTTCAAGCTCGTGTGTGTGTTGTGTGTGTGTGTGTGTGATCTAATGAATTATGTATGGAATTATAAAATTTATCTTATTGAATTATACAACTCTGATAATCAGCATAATAGAAAAAAATATACATTGACATTTATAAGTGTAACACCAACTGATCATATGCATTGATACATCCAATGTAATTTTGGTCAAATTGGTAGTATATGTTCTAAATCAATTGTTGGTTTGATGTGAATGGAGTTTACAGTAGAAGACTCCTACCAATTCCTATTCACAGAATCTATTTTGTTTGGATAATACTGACCTTTGTATAGTCTTATTCTACTTGTGCCCTAACATTTTCTGCATTCAAGATTGCTGTAAAGTATCCACTTTTATTTGTTAGTCACAATTGTAAAAAAAACTGCCCATGAAATAATCTGTCTCCAGTAAGTTCCCCTCTCACACCTGCTACTCATTATTGATTGAATGCTTAATATGCTGATTATTTCTTGCCATTCTATAATATTTTATTTTCCAACTAACATCTTTATTTAATCATTATATTAGAATAAATAAAACCAAAATAGAAGTGTAACTTTTCTGTTAATTGACTCAGTACAAATGATTCATTTTTTATTTAATAGCAGATTATTAAGGACTTTCATGGGATTATATAGTGTTAGAATGTACTTGTTAACAAACCATTTGTTACTTAGCTCAATATCAAGTTGTTATCCCATTTATTAGAATAAATAAATAAGGAGAATTACTCTGAGAATTATTTAATGATCAACGGTGAGCATAAACATTCCTTCTCATTACAGTTGCCAAATTTTGGATTGAAATTTTTACTTTGAGAAGCATTTAATTTATTATGCTAATAAAAATCTTGCTGTAGTAATAATACATACAAAAAACACAGACCATTATAGATTTTCTAAAGAAATACAAATACTTCACCACAAGGTTAAATCGCTACCTATTTCTAAAGGAATGTCATACATTTCTCATGAACATTTTGCAGGTATTCTGAAACATATTTACTTTCACGAAAGACTTAAGAATCTTTAAATTTGATGAATGATTTTGCAAGCTTAAAATTGCACATACGAACAACAGGAAAGAATTAACGACTTTTTCAAATCCTAATAAATAAGTATTAACTAGTTACTTAACCGGATTAAATTAAATGGGATTATAACTAGATTAGCTCACCATGTGCCCTTAATTTAGTAGTTAGTACACAACAAGAACAACAACCTCCGTTATCGAATTATGAACCGGCATTATAAGGTTGGTATTTTTTTAACCCGACCTGTTTCTCAACGGGTAAGATGTGACACAAGGTCGCAAGTTGTAGCATCAGCGAGGATCGATCTCGCTTTTCAGTAGTAATAGATCTGTGAGACTACCTTGCTAATCATTACACAACGATGGACGCAGTAGGTTATGGTATTTTTTTAACAGCCGTTTGCCACGGGAGAAGTGACACAAGGGTCGCAATTATGAAGCATCCAGGGAGGAACGAACTCGTTTTTCACTAGTTAATGGATCTGCGAGACTAGCTTGCTAACCACTTACACAACGAAAATCCTATTGACTCACTCACTAACCCACTTAAAAATCATTAAAATGTTGACCAACGAACCTGCCAGATCCTGTTTAATGAAATGAATATTATTTTATTAAATAAAGGTCTGGGGTACGTTCGATTGTCAACTTTTTAATTTGTACCACCAATTTACCCTGTGAAATTTACCCCCCCCCCATTATAACACAATGAAACTTGTATAAAATTAATATTATTTTGAAAATTTTTGTCCATTTCGAAAGAAGAAACATTAAACAAACTCCTGATGATTTTTTTTTTTAATTTTCAGCTTACTGAAATAATGAAAATTATGATTGAAAAACAATGTTTTCATTTTGCACTGTTAAATCAACTGAAATTTAACGTAGCTAAAAACATCTACAAAATTAACATTAATATTCGACATTAAAATTATAATTTAATGTCGAACAAAAACCATATTCTGTTTTGTACATAAGGAGTAGTGTGTGTGTTAAACGTAGAATATTAATATTTGTTAAATTCAAATTTAATCTAAATTTGAGATTAAAAGAAGGTGTATATACTGTATATCTGTTGAATGTTATGTGTAGTAAATATTTCTTAGTCTAGGCAGATCTACAGGTGATTAAAAGGTTTCTATTTGTGAGGTGTTTTAGATTATAAATTTGGGTAAAACTTGTAAATCATACTCAAAATCTGATGACCCAGAAAATACAGAACCCACAAATTTTGTAATAAAACTTAATTTTAACTAGGGGGGTAGGGTTAGGGGTTTAGGGAAAATAAATAAATAATTTGGGTTCTGTTTTTTCTGGGTCACCTTGTAATATCGGGATTTTGAGTGATTTGCAAGTTTTACCTAAATTTGATATTTTAGCTATCTAAAAAAAGGGAATAAAGCAAAATAGCGTGCAAAAGATGAGTAGAAATTTAACCCCCCCACCACCACCAAATCAGCTTACGGAAATAATAAAAATTATAAACAAAAAAAAACAATATTTACATTTTAGTACCGTTAAATCAATTGAAATTTAAGGTAGCCAAAAACAAGTTATGACAAGAGGCTTTCTTTAAAATTCTTTGAAAAATCAATTAATAGTCCGATTTTCCCGAAAAATTTCCCTAATTACTTACCTTCTAATGCGAATATGTATGAAATAGTTTTTTTTCTTAAAATATATTTAGGGGAAATATGTTTTACGAGGTCTATCTCCCCCTCCCTATTTTATTTTATGACATGAAAAAATGAACCGACAAAAAACAATTTTTACTTTTTTTCTATAAAGATAAGAGTCTGAATAATTATATCAGATTTTTATAAGTTTCAATGTGAGAGCTTTTTAGTAAAAGAACCACGAATACAGAATTCTGCTAAAAATATCAATAAAAAGAAATTGACCCTGTTGTAAAGATAACGGACTGTTTTACTTATTTTTCAAGATAACAGCGAGTAATTTTTTTCCAATCGGATAATTTGATCTTTGAATTAACTATTTGTCTTTGTAACAACTCTTTATATTCATTATTTCTTTTTTGCGAGATTTTTTTAAAAAGTTCAAAAATATTTACGTTTCTTCCTTCAATATGGCCTAAACAGATCACGTGACGTATTTTGGTGGTACCTATAGATTACGTATAAAAACATTACAATTCATTACATTTGGCAGAAATACCCAAAACCTTTGAGACGTTAGGGTTAGTGTCAAGGATAGACTACTTTGGGAGTTTCCGTAATCTAATGCTATTTATACGTAAAATGCGATTTTAATGATGCTATCTATTGCGCACTATTCTGCATTTCTACCAAGATATGTACACCTTGTATACATATATAGAGTGTGTGTTAAGCATAGAATACAAATAATAGTCAAATCTAAATTTGAGAATCTTGGTTTAAGTCTGTACGTACAGCGTGGTGTGTGATAAATATCTTTTAGTCTACAATTTCTACAGGTGAGTAAAAGGTTTCTATTTGTGAGGTGTTTTTTTAGATAATAAATTTGATATTTAAAAATAAGGTGTGTTCCGGGTGTGTATGCGAGAGAAACAGAAATAGATTTTTTTTTAAACGTGTAAAGTTTAGATAAAAGAAATAAAATACATACTTAAGAAGAAAGAAAAACAAAAATGAAAAACGAAAATGAAATCAGAAACGAACCTATGCCTGTTTTCGTCAAAGTTTTTGACAGAATTTAATGTTTAAAATGTATTTTTAAAAAAGTTAATCATATGTGTAATATTTTGCTTTTCTTTTAATTTTTCATTATGTTACTACTTTTCGACAAAAATTGGACCCTAAATAATCGATTTAATTAATTTTAATTCGTTTTTAAAGTGAAAATCGGCGTTCATTTTGTTGATATACCTTGTAAGTAAAAAGACAAATAAAAAAACTTACCTGTTTGAGGAAAAGTTGTGAGACTTATCTCTGTAGAATTCCTTGTATAATAATCCAGTTATGGCTTTCATGATATTATTTAATTATATACAAATTCCGTTGGCTGGGGACATATTAAAAACACACAGAGTTACAAACCGGGACTACATGAACAGTAGGTTTTTAAAAAAGAAAAAGGTGTCATTGCCTGAAGAAACTAACAAAAGTTGAATTTTTTTCTTAATTCAACCCTGGTCGGTCGGCGGTCAGACTGACTGACTGACTGCTTTTTATTTTGTGCGAGTGAAAATGAATGAATGCTTGAGTGAGTAGGTAGCAATTCCTCCCACCTGCCCAGTGCGTGTGGAGATAGGCGCTGAGGGTGAGGGACAGCTGGGTAGGAAGGCTCGTCTACATAGGTAGCAGTGAGACACTGTTACAACTTGTTGCGAGGGAGAGTAAACGAACAAAGAATAGAGAGAGGGAGAGAGAGAGAGAGCGAACGAGCGAGAGATAGAAAGAACAAGAGAAAGAAAGGGAGTAGAAATAGAGAAAGAGTGGTACAGATATATCTATATATAGAGAGTTTTACGACAACCAGGGGGAAAAAAAACTATCGTAACTTTTACGAGACGACTTTAAGTCCGTCGCAGTTAGAAATTAAATCTTGGTAAATTTAGGGGCGTAACTAGAGATTTGGGGAACCCAGGGAGATGACGGGGGAGCGTTTGGCTCCTTGTGGGGCTACTCCAAAATTTACTGATAATTGTTAATGTCAGGAGAAATGCAATAAGTAATTTATGATTGTGGGCTGAAAATTTCATAGGCTGAAAAGTTTATATGATGACGTCATACCTGTTCTTGATGACTTTCTTTTACCAATGGGATCGAAGCACTGCAACACCGAGGAAAGAAGTGTAAGGACCACAGGGAGGTGGAGGGTTCTATGTTGAAAAATTAAAGGGCCGGTTTAGCTCAGTCGGTAGAGCGTCCTGGTCCCTGGTTCGATACCGGTCCTTGCCAACTCAGCGTATGAGTAGCACAGAGATTTAAGCGAGGAGCTGATGGTAGGTGTGGGGCTCCACCTCAGACGCTAAAACAATCTCCTTGGTCTAGCGCTAGTGAAAAGGGGATAGACTCCTTCGCTGTCCGGCTAATACCGACTTTATGCCACCCGGCGACTTACTTTACTTTTTAGTTGGCTGATAGGTTGGATTTTACGGCATGTCAACTCTTGTTGGGTTATTTCATGCCGAAGACATTTTGTTTTGTTCATACTTGATGGGTATTCAATTTTTTTTCAAACTCATTTTTAAACACATTTAATACTCATTTTTCAATATATTTAACCTATAGATGAGACCCTAACAGGTACTACCACTCCGTGTCAGGGGGTCCTGGGAGTAATGGCAATAAAGGGGCACTCCACATTCCCCAGATTTCCAAAATTGGAAATTTCCCATTAGATGCAGTTTAACGTCATACTCAGGACATTCCATAAGAATATCTTGGTCCGACTATGAACTTTTCATCCGACCCTCCTATAGAGTTGGAGTGAGGGTGGCACTCTCTAGCTGGGTCTCGGTGGAGGCTTTTTATGTGATTATTTTTTTCACGTTGCCTCTGGTCAAATCAATTGATAAACGATGATTTTAAAAAAGTCAAAATCGATTTTTGGGGGGCGAATTTGAAATCATCTTTTATCATTTTTATATTATTAATCATACTAGCAGGACCTGTGGATTATACCACAGTATGATAATTTAATTATCACAACCTTTGATATGTTTACTTAAGAGCTACTGTGAAATAATTCAATATGTAAAAAGTATAATAATCTTGATTTAACCCTCTCGCTCTTTTTTCTTTCTTTCCTTCCTTATTTTCATCTTATCATTATACTTGATTAAAACAGATTAGCGTTATCGCTTTTGCGCAGTCACCGCCTCTCTATCTCTATATATTTCCCCTACTCTTTCTTTCTTTCTTTCTTTCTTTCTTTGTTATTATATTTTTCTGTGTAGCATGTCCTTTCTCTTATCTTTCTTTCTTTATAATAGAAACGGAATGGTTCATTATTTAGCTGAGGTGACAACACTCATAAAAAAATTAGAATTTGGCGGATAAGCAACACCAGATAATCAGGATTTACATTTTTGCATTTCATCTTGGACGATTTGAACGGTTTCATTTTTAACCAGAGGTTGTTGCAAGATAATAACGGTCGTACAATTAAGGAACACGAGTATTAATATAGATATCATTAACTATGGTTAACTTGTCTTTGCATCTCATATACCACTGATACTCTTGGGAAAGGTATCCAGTTATTCTCCACCTAGCCATGTGTAAATAGTAGGGCAAAATAGGCTATATAACAAGGCCAGGAAACTGGAACACATAGTGAGGACCGAACTTACCACTAGTATTAGCATAAGGATCTACGATACTATTTTGCTAGTGGAAATTAAATGAACTATGACAAAGGCAAACTTTTAAGAGAAATGGCGAACTTGTCTGTCATTGATATAATATATATATATATATATATTAACAAACAACACCACAGTTACCTCTTTTTTCTTTACACTTGCATTGTGATAGCCTTCAAAACAAAACCAATATAAACACAATGCTTCAAGCAAATTACAAAACCCTTATATATATATATATATTATATTATATAATATATGTAATTATATATATTATAGTAAATACACAAGTGATGTGTTTTGATATGGCTTTGTTTAGCCCAATTTTAAATATGTTGCTTAATTAAGTCGTACCTAATTTTGAAAGTTAATTAATTATAATTAATTAATTAGGGGGCATACTCTTCAAATGTATGGCTAAACATTTTCTCGGTTGTTTAGAATATAAGCAAAAATCTCTTGAATCTTATGACCGCCTAATTAATTAATTTATTAATCAATTAACTTTCAAAATTAGGTAGCGATTCAATTAAACACATATTCTCCGCCCAAATATAATATAATATTATATATATATATATATATATATATATATCAAAGAAAGAAAACTTAATAAACCGTTATCCGGTTATTTCAGAAACTTAAAAAATGAGTCTAGCCTCATCAGACTTTGTATTTGTATTTGTAAAACCCGACTGATGAGGCTTGACTCATTTTTTGAGTTTCTGGTCGAAATAAAATTATACCGGGATGACGGTTTGTTAAGTTTTTCTTTCTTTGACAACTTAAATATTGATCTGTATATATTCTAATTTACTGATTATTATACATTGAGCTCTTTTGGGGGATTTATAAAAACCCTTGTGTGAATATATATGTTTGCACCTACAAGACCATACAGTATAGTTGTACAGTGAGATTTCGTGATCCCAATATAATCATCCCTCACTTACCAGTCATTTGGATTACCTTACACACATATATATATATATATATATATATATATATAATATATATATATATATATATATATAACCACTCCCCGGAAGAAGTCCCCAAAAGCTTTATAAAAAATATTATAGATTTCAATTAACCCCTCTACAAGTACGATGTGCTACAAGATCAATTTTCTTAAGCAGGGTTTAACAGGTTTGGATTCAGAGTTTTCCATCTCCTAGACCGGTTGCCATACCATACTTAAATAGCCCATTCTGACCTACTATTTACCTATAGCTTGAGGGAGAATAGTTGGATACCTTTCTCAAATGTATTAGTGCTATTTAAACTGCTAACAGCCTCGTCCAGAATTTGAACTCGGGTCGACGAGACCAATTCCTCCTACGATAGCCATTACACAACAAGTGCCCCCTATAAAGAGTATAGTCCACCTATTGCACTTATTAATATACTAGCAGCGGCTACCCGGCGTCGCTGCAGATCCATTATTACTGAATCGTGAGTTAATCCTCATGGGTGCCCCATTAAATCCCTATGTAAAAAAAATAGACCTTGCATTGATCCAGCCACTCTGAAAAAATGTTAATGTCTACTATCTAAAATATTAAATGAAAAAAAAAAATCCATGCTATTATTATTTAGATTTTATTTTTTTAATTAACTTCACGAATATAAATCAAATCTCTATTAGTTTTGCTCAAAAACCAAGCCCTGGTGATATTTAATGTGTATATATATTTACTTTGTCGTTAATTGTTTTATTTTCAAAGTTTTCTCCAGACATACATATACACACAACTGCCCTTTATATACGTATAGATAGATAAAGCCGTGTTTTAAAAATTGACATTGACCACATCCTGTCCATGGTAGAGGGGTTGGGTAAATACGTACTATATAACTAAATTACAGCACATCACGTGCTGCAATGGTTAAAGAGCTGGATTAGCAAACCGTTGTTAGTGAGTTCGTTTCTCACTGGGTGCCCCGTACTTGCGGCCTTGTGCCACAACTAAGTTAAGCTTAATGACTAACAACTATATTACTAAACCTTATTATGGAGGTACATGGCATGATGGTTACAGTCGTAGGAAATGGAGTCGTCCACCCGAATTCAAATCCTAGACAAAAAACTGCTTGCATTTCATATAGCGCTAATACCCTTGGGAAATGTATGAATCCAACTATACTCCCTCCAGCTATGGGTAAATAGTAGTGCAGACTGGGCTCTTCACTCTTGGTAAGGCAACCTGTATTGGAGAAGGAAAACTCTGAATTCAAACTTGTTAAACTCCGCTTAAAAAAATTGACCTTGTGTCGCATCATGCTCGTGCGGAGGGGTTGTATATATATATATATATATATATATATATATATATATATATATATGTGTATGTGTGTGTGTGTGTGTGAGTGAGAGAGGAGAGGTATCCAAAACTTGGTAGTACGGGATGATTCTAAATGTGATATCTTAGACACACTGTATTATTATTGTATGATCCAGTATGTATAAATACTGTGAATATTTAAATCACTACAGAGAGCTCAATGTATAATAATCTTTTTAGATTATATACAGAGCAATATTTATCTTTGAAAGGAAGGAAAAACTCAACACCGTTATTCCATAATACATTTATTTCGACCAAAATTGGGCCTTTATAAATCCAAGTTAATTTAAGAAGCTCCCCAAAAATCAAGTCTCATCATGGATACTCATCAATAATATACTTGTGATATGCCTTTAAAAATCTCCAAACCAAATATACACACAATGCTTCAAACAAACTATAAAACTCACACCCATATATATTATATATATATATATGTGTGTGGTGTGTGTGTGTGTGTGTGTGTGTGCACTTAGATAAATCTTATGATTCTATTATATATATTGTTTGTATAAATCCTTCAAATCATGTTGAAATCTTTCTAGGTTATCATAACTTATTCATGTCTATAGACAATACACAAAACACATACACACCCGCTTACATTTATTACATAAATACACTACAAACGTAAACTAATACAGTTTCTCGCCTATACGATTTTCAAACAAGGTCTGGTTCATGGGTGTACGAATAATTTCGTCAGTGACTATATATATATATATATATATATATATATATTATATATATTTAGTTGAAGCATTACGTGTATATTTTGGTTGGAGATTAATTTTATCAAAATGCGGACAAGACATGCTGGACACTGCTGAGGAGTAAGGACGACTCATAAGCAACGTTCTCATTGGAAGCTAACTACACTTGGACATAATCTTTTTTGACTCATATTACAACATCCCCTGTTTTCATGAAATTTAAACAAGTTTGTGTCACTAATCAATATTTTTTGATCAACAGTTTTTAGCAAAACACAGGTTTGTGCAAGTGCAACTCTTACCATGCTCACAAAACCCTCAGCTCTGTGTGACCTTTTCTTATTTTCTAAACTGAAAATCATTTCTCAATTGTATTATAAGAATTCATAATTGTGAACAGAGAGAGAGAGAGAGAGAGAGAGAGAGAGAGAGAGAGAGAGAGAAGGGGGGATGAGTTAGAAAATGAAAGCGAGTAAAATGAGAGAGAAAGTGTATACAATAGAGAGAGAGCGAGAGAGAAAGAGAGAAAGAGAGAGGAGAGGGGGTAAAAATGAGAGAGAGAAAGTGTATACAAGAGAGAGAGAGGGGGGAGAGGGAGAAGGGGGGGGAGAAGGTCTGTTGATTTAGAATCAAGGTGTTCCATGGAAATTTTCCGAAGATTGTTAATAAACCTTGACCACTTAGAGGCGCGCAATTTGGGTGCCATGGCAGACACATGATATAGTTTTAGTCAGAGTTATTCAGATGCAACCAAGCTTTTGAAGCAGATAGTCACGATTACGGCTCTGTCGGGGGTCCATCTCATCCCCGCGGCAGAACGAATTAAATATGGGCTAATAAACTTGATCAAGAACAAACAAGATCTTGTTGTGTTTGTTGAATTAATTAAGACAATGACCAGTTCAGTCCAGCCCAAAGAAGTAAGAAGAATTAGCAAGGAAGGAAGTCAACACCCAACAGCAATAAAATCAGCCAGACAAGATAGACGAAGAAGCGGTTAGAAGAAATCAGTCAACAAGCAGAAATGAAAGAAGCAATTACGATCTACCATCCCTATTACTATGTCTGTCTGTCTCTCTCTCTCTCTCTCTCTTCTGTCTCTCTGTCACATATACCGAGTATGGAAGTATGGCCGCGTGGTGTAATGGTTTAAAGTCATGGGAAATGGACTCGTCGCCCCGAGTTCAATCTGGACGGGGTAATTGCACTTTCACTTAGCGCTAATACCCTTGGGAATGATATGAATCCTAACTCTCCCTCCAGCTATGGGTAAATAGCAGGGCAGACTGGGGGTCTTTAACTATGCTAGGTAACCAGTCTAGGAGAAGGAAAACTCTGAATTCAAACTGTTGAACTCCGCTTAGAATTGACCTTGTGTAATATCCTGCTCGTGCGGGGGAGTTCTAAATACATATATAACCCGAGTATGAAGAAGGGTACATACGGCTATACAACATATCTAAGTTAGGCTGGTTAAGATATAAAGTCAAAGGCGTTGACTTCATGGTCTTTGCTAACCTAACTTGAGACCTTGTGTCACATCCTACCCGTGATGAATGGGTTGGCTAAATACTATATATATTATATATATATATTTATATATAAGAAAAGTTGCAGAAACACACACAACTATCAAATATGACATATTCTGACAAAATAATAACTCAATGCCTGAAGAGATACAGATCGGAAACACGTGTCGCGTATGTAAGATAAAAAGAATTTTAAAAATTTCTGAGAACATAATACATTTTGCGGACCTTCTTCTTTTTATAAAATATTAAATTTTCTTCCGTTGGAACCAGAAACAACATTATATATATATATATATATATATATATATATTATATATATATATATATATATATATATATATCTATATATATAATATATAAAATGTTGTTCTGGTTCAACGGAAGCAATTTAATATTTAATTTAAATTTAAATTTAAATATTATATATATATATATATATTATATATATATATATACAAAATATAAATGATAAGTCTGTTTTTCTACTCACTCTGAATTTATGCTAATTTGTGTTCTTCTCAGAAAGTAAACACCTTAAAAGCCTCCTATAAAACAATCAATTATGGCTAATTTAAAAAAAAATGTTTCCCTTAAATGTTATGTTAAAATCATATATGATTCTAGTCCTAAACACAATATTTCATACTTCCTGTTATTTAAGATTTTTTCTTTTTCTTTCAAAACTTGAAATGACCTTTTTAAAATCAACAGCCTTAATTTAAAAGAGACAGAGAGACATTTTCGTAAATTGTGAGAATTACAATTTCCCTCGATTTTCAGAAGGTCGCCATCTTGAAAACTTGCCAGCCCTTTTCAAACAAGAAGTCAGACATGTTAAATAGATTACCTACATATGTATCCTACATTCTTACTTTAACAAGAAAACCCAGTTATGTTAATTGTCACTTTTTCGTGCCCTGTCGCACTAATTATCGCATAACTGTTTACTTCATTACACATGCATCTTAGTATTTAGTTTATCCTGGGTTTCTTGTTAAAGTAAGAATGTAGGTATACATATGTAGGTAATCTATTTAACATGTCTGACTTCTTGTTTGAAAAGGGCTGGCAAGTTTTCAAGATGGCGACCTTCTGAAAATCGAGGGAAATTGTAATTCTCACAATTTACGAAAATGTCTCTCTGTCTCTTTTAATGTTTAAGGCTGTTGATTTTAAAAGGTCATTTCAAGTTTTGAAAGAAAAAGAAAAAGAAATCTTAAATAACAGGAAGTATGAATATTGTGTTTAGGACTAGAATCATATATGATTTTAACATAACATTTAAGGGAAACATTTTTTTTTAAATTAGCCATAATTGATTGTTTTTATAGGAGGCTTTTAAGGTGTTTACTTTCTGAGAAGAACACAAATTAGCATAAATTCAGAGTGAGGTAGAAAAAACAGACTTATCATTTATATTTTATATATTATTATATATATATATATATATATATATATATATTTAAATTTAAATTAAATTTAATATTAAATTTTCTTCCGTTGGAACCAGAACAACATTATATATATATATATATATATATATATATATATATATATATATATATATATATATATATATATATATATATATATATAATGTTGTTCTGGTTCCAACGGAAGAAAATTTAATATTTTATAAAAAGAAGAAGGTCCGCAAAATGTATTATGTTCTCAGAAATTTTTTAAAATTCTTTTTATCTTACATACGCGACACGTGTTTCCGATCTGTTATCTTCTTCAGGCATTGAGTTATTATTTTGTCAGAATATGTCCGATATTTGATAGGTTGTGTGTGTTTCTGCAACTTTTCTATTATATATATATATATATATATATATATATATAGGTATTTAGCCAACCCATTCATCACGGGTAGGATGTGACACAAGGTCTCAAGTTAGGTTAGCAAAGACATGAAGTCAACGCCTTTGACTTTATATCTTAACCAGCCTAACTTAGATATGTTGTATAGCCGTATGTACCCTTCTGTCATACTCGGGTATATATGTATTTACCAACTCCCCCGCACGAGCAGGATATTACACAAGGTCAATTTCTTAAGCGGAGTTCAACAGGTTTGAATTCAGAGTTTTCCTTCTCCTAGACTGGTTACCTAGCCATAGTTAAAGACCCCAGTCTGCCCTGCTATTTACCCATAGCTGGAGGGAGAGTAGGATTCATATCATTCCCAAGGGTATTAGCGCTAAGTGAAATGCAATTACCCCGTCCAGGATTTGAACTCGGGGCGACGAGTCCATTTCCCATGACTTTAACCATTACACCACGCGCTTCCTATACTTCCATACTCGGGTATATGTGACAGAGAGACAGAGAGAGAGAGAGAGAGAGAGAGACAGACAGACATATTAGAGATAGGGATGGTAGATCGTAATTGCTTCTTTCATTTCTGCTTGTTGACTGATTTCTTCTAACCGCTTCTTCGTCTATCTTGTCTGGCTGATTTCTATCTGTTGGGTGTTGACTTCCTTCCTTGCTAATTCTTCTTACTTCTTTGGGCTGGACTGAACTGGTCATTGTCTTAATTATTCAACAAACACAACAAGATCTTGTTTGTTCTTGATCAAGTTTTATTAGCCCATATTTAATTCGTTCTGCCGCGGGGATGAGATGGACCCCGACAGAGCCGATAATCGTGACTATCTGCTTCAAAAGCTTGGTTGCATCTGAATAACTCTGACTAAAACTATATCATGTGTCTGCCATGGCACCCAAATTGCGCGCCTCTAAGTGGTCAAGGTTTATTAACAATCTTCGGAAAATTTCCATGGGAACACCTTGATTCTAAATCAACAGACCTTCTCCCCCCCCTCTCCTCTCCCCCCTCTCTCTCTCTTGTATACACTTTCTCTCTCTCATTTTTACCCCTCTCTCTCTCTCTTTCTCTCTTTCTCTCTCTCTCTCTCTCTATTGTATACACTTTCTCTCTCATTTTACTCGCTTTCATTTTCTAACTCATCCCCCTTCTCTCTCTCTCTCTCTCTCTCTCTCTCTCTCTCTCTCTCTCTCTGTTCACAATTTATGAATTCTTATAATACAATTGAGAAATGATTTTCAGTTTAGAAAATAAGAAAAGGTCACACAGAGCTGAGGGTTTTGTGAGCATGGTAAGAGTTGCACTTGCACAAACCTGTGTTTTGCTAAAAACTGTTGATCAAAAAATATTGATTAGTGACACAAACTTGTTTAAATTTCATGAAAACAGGGGATGTTGTAATATGAGTCAAAAAAGATTATGTCCAAGTGTAGTTAGCTTCCACATGAGAACGTTGCTTATGAGTTCGTCCTTACTCCTCCAGCAGTGTCCAGCATGTCTTGTCCGCATTTTGATAAAATTAATCTCCAAACCAAATATACACGTAATGCTTCAACTAATATATATATATATATATATATATATATATATATATATATATAGTCACTGACGAAATTATTCGTACACCCATTGAACCAGACCTTGTTTGAAAATCGTATAGGCGAGAAATCTGTATTAGTTTACGTTTGTAGTGTATTTATGTAAATAAATGTAAGCGGGTGTGTATGTGTTTTGTGTATTGTCTATAGACATGAATAAGTTATGATAACCTAGAAAGATTTCAACATGATTTGAAGGATTTATACAAACAATATATATAATAGAATCATAAGATTTATCTAAGTGCACACACACACACACACACACACACACACACACATATATATATATATATATATATGTGTGTGAGTTTTATAGTTTGTTTGAAGCATTGTGTGTATATTTGGTTTGGAGATTGATTTTAAAGGCATATCACAAGTATATTATTGATGAGTATCCATGTGATGAGACTTGATTTTTGGGGAGCTTTCTTAAATTAACTTGGATTTATAAAGGCCCCAATTTTGGTCGAAATAAATTTATTATGGAATAACGGTGTTGAGTTTTTCCTTCCTTTCAAAGATAAATATTGCTCTGTATATAATCTAAAAAGATTATTATACATTGAGCTCTCTGTAGTGATTTAAATATTCACAGTATTTATACATACTGGATCATACAATAATAATACAGTGTGTCTTAGATATCACATTTAGAATCATCCCGTACTACCAAGTTTTGGATACCTCTCTCACACACACACACACACACACACACATATATATATATATATATATATATATATATATATATATATTATATATATATATATATACCCCCTCCGCACGAGCATGATGCGACACAAGGTCAATTTTTTAAGCGGAATTTAACAAGTTTGAATTCAGAGTTTTCCTTCTCCAATACAGGTTGCCTTACCAAGAGTGAAGAGCCCAGTCTTCCCTACTATTTACCCATAGCTGGTGGGAGTATAGTAGGATTCATACATTTCCCAAGGGTATTAGCGCTATATGAAATTCAAACAGTTTCGTCTAGGATTTGAATTCGGGTGGACGACTCCATTTCCTACGACTGTAACCATCATGCCATGTACCTCCATAATAAGGTTTAGTAATATAGTTGTTAGTCATTAAGCTTAACTTAGTTGTGGCACAAGGCCGCAAGTACGGGGCACCCAGTGAGAAACGAACTCACTAACAACGGTTTGCTAATCCAGCTCTTTAACCATTGCAGCACGTGATGTGCTGTAATTTAGTTATATAGTACGTATTTACCCAACCCCTCTACCATGGACAGGATGTGGCTCAATGTCAATTTTTAAACACGGCTTTGTTATCTATCTATACGTATATAAAGGGCAGTTGTGTGTATATGTATGTCTGGAGGAAACTTTGAAAATAAAACAATTAACGACAAAGTAAATATATATACACATTAAATATCACCAGGGCTTGGTTTTTGAGCAAAACTAATAGAGATTTGATTTATATTCGTGAAGTTAATTAAAAAAATAAAATCTAAATAATAATAGCATGGATTTTTTTTTTCATTTTATATTTTAGATAGTAGACATTAACATTTCTTTTCAGAGTGGCTGGATCAATGCAAGGTCTATTTTTTTACATAGGGATTTAAATGGGGCATCCCACGAGGATTTAACTCACGATTCAGTAATAATGGATCTGCGGGACTAACTTTTAAAAATCCCCCTACCCCGGCGACGCCGGGTAGCCGCTGCTAGTATATTAATAAGTGCAATAGGTGGACTATACTCTTTATAGGGGGCACTTGTTGTGTAATGGTTATCGTAGTAGGAAATGGTCTCGTTGAACCGATTTCAAATTCTGGACGAGGCTGTTAGCAGTTCAAATAGCACTAATACCTTTGGCAAAGGTATCCAACCATTTTCCCTCAAGCTATAGGTAAATAGTAGGTCAGAATGGGCTATTTAAGCATGGTACGGCAACCGGTATAGGAGAAGGAAAACTCTGAATCCAAACCTGTTAAACTCCGCTTAAGAAATTGACCTTGTAGCACATCGTACTTGTGTAGAGGGGTTAATTGATATCTATAATATTTTTATAAAGCTTTTGGAGGAGACGCCCTTCTGCTTGGACTTCCGGGGAGTGGTGTTATATATATATATATATATATATATATATATATATATATATATATATATATATATATATATATATATGTAAGGTAATCCAAATGACTGGTAATTAAGGGATGATTCTATTTGGGATCATCGAAATCTCACTGTACAATCATACTGTATGCTCTTGTAGGTACAAACATATATACTCATTCAACGATTTTTATAAATCCCCAAAAAGAGCTCAATGTATAATAATCAGTAAATTAGAATATATATAGATCAATATTTAACTTTCAAAGAAAGAAAAACTTAACAAACCGTCATCCCGTTATAATTTGATTTCAACCAGAAACTCAAAAAATGAGTCAAGCCTCATCAGACGGGTTTTACAAATACCAAGGTAAAACGGGTTTTACAAATACCAAGGTAAAACTGATGAGGCTAGACTCATTTTATTAAGTTTCGAAATAACGAGATAACGGTTTGTTAAGTTTTTCTTTCTTTGGATATATATATATATATATATATATATATATATATATATATATATTTGGGCGGAGAATATGTGTTTAATTGAAGTCGTACCTAATTTTGAAAGTTAATTGATTAATAATTAATTAATTAGGCGGTCATACCTATTCAAATGTAAGGCTAAACAAACCGAGAAAAATGTTTAGCCTTACATTTGAAGAGGTATGCCCGCCTAATTAATTAATTATTAATTAATTAACTTTCAAAATTAGGTACGACTTCAATTAAGCACATATTCTCCCAAAAATTGTCGGCTAAACAAAGCCATATCAAAACACATCACTTGTGTATTTACTTCTCATATATATATATATATATATATATATATATATATATATATATATATATAAGGGTTTTGTAATTTGCTTGAAGCATTGTGTTTATATTGGTTTGTTGGTTGGTTTTGAAGGCTATCACAATGCAAGTGTAAGAAAATAAAGGTATCTGTGGTGTTGTTAGTTATATATATATATATATATATATATATATATATATATATATATATATATATATATATATATAATATATATATATATATATATAAATATATATAAATATATATATATATATATATATATATATATATATATATATATATATAAATATTATATATATATACAATGACAGACACGTTCGCCATTTCTCTTAAAAGTTTGCCTTTGTCATAGTTCATTTAATTTACACTAGCAAATTAGTATCGTAGATCCTTATGCTAATACTAGTGGTAAGTTCGGTCCTCACTATGTGTTCCAGTTTCCTGGCCTTGTTATATAGCCTATTTTGCCCTACTATTTACACATGGCTAGGTGGAGAATAACTGGATACCTTTCCCAAGAGTATTAGTGGTATGTGAGATGCAAAGACAAGTTAACCTTAGTTAATGATATCTATATTAATACTCGTGTTCCTTTATCATCTTGCAACAATCTCTGGTTAAAAATGAAACCGTTCAAATCGTCCAAGATGAAATACAAAAATGTAAATCCTAATTATCTGGTGTTGCTTATCCGCCGAATTCTTATTTTTTAATGAGTGTTGTCACCTCAGCTAAATAATGAACCATTCCGTTTCTATTATAAAGAAAGAAAGAGAAGAAAAAGGACATGCTACACAGAAAAATATAATAACAAAGAAAGAAAGAAAAAAAGAAAGAAAGAGTAGGGGAAATATAGAGAGATAGAGAGGGGTGACTGCGCGAAAGCGATAACGCTAATCTGTTTTAATCAAGTATAATGATAAGATGAAAATAAGGAAGGAAAGAAAGAAAAAAGAGCGAGAGGGTTAAATCAAGATTATTATACTTTTTACATATTGAATTATTTCGCAATTGCTCTTAAGTAAACAAATCAAATGTTGTGATAATTAAATTATCATGCTGTGGTATAATCCACAGGTCCTGCTAGTATGATAATAATATCAAAAATGATAAAAGATGATTTCAAATTCGCCCCCCCCCCAAAAAAAATCGATTTTGACTTTTTTAAAATCATCGTTTATCAATTGATTTGACCCAGAGGCAACGTGAAAAAATAATCACATGAAAAAGCCTCCACCGAGACCCAGCTAGAGAGTGCCACCCCTCACTCCAACTCTATAGGAGGGTCGGATGAAAAGTTCATAGTCGGACCAAGATATTCATATGGAATGTCCTGAGTATGACGTTAAACTGCATCTAATGGGAAATTTCCAATTTTGGAAATCTGGGGAATGTGGAGTGCCCCTTTATTGCCATTACTCCCAGGACCACCCTGACACGGAGTGGTAGTACCTGTTAGGGTCTCATCTATAGGTTAAATATATTGAAAAATGAGTATTAAAATGTGTTTAAAAATGAGTTTGAAAAAATAATTGAATACCCATCAAGTATGAACAAAACAAAATGTCTTCGGCATGAAATAACCCAACAAGAGTTGACATGCCGTAAAATCCAACCTATCAGCCAACTAAAAAGTAAAGTAAGACGTCGAGGTGGCCTAGAGTCGGTATTAGCCGGACAGCGAAGGAGTCTATCCCCTTTTCACTAGCGCTAGACCAAGGAGATTGTTTTAGCATCTGAGGTGGAGTGCCACACCTACCATCAGCTCCTCACTTAACCGTACAAATCTCTGTGCTACTCATACGCTGAGTTGGCAAGGACCGGTATCGAACCAGGGACCAGGACGCTCTACCGACTGGGCTAAACCGGCCCTTTAATTTTTCAACATAGCCCCCCTCCCTGTGGTCCTTACACTTCTTTCCTCTGTGTTGCAGTGCTTGGATCCCATTGGTAAAAGAAAGTCATCAAGAACAGATATGACGTCATCATATAAACTTTTCAGCCTATGAAATTTTCAGCCCACAATCATAAATTACTTATTGCATTTCTCCTGACATTAACAATTATCAGTAAATTTTGGAGTAGCCCCACAAGGAGCCAAACGCTCCCCCATCATCATCTCCCTGGGTTCCCCAAATCTCTAGTTACGCCCCTAAATTTACCAAGATTTAATTTCTAACTGCGACGGACTTAAAGTCGTCTCGTAAAAGTTACGATAGTTTTTTTCCCCTCTGGTTGTCGTAAAACTCTCTATATATAGATATATCTGTACCACTCTTTCTCTATTTCTACTCCCTTTCTTTCTCTTGTTCTTTCTATGTCCCCCCTCTCTCCCTCGCTCGTTCGCTCTCTCTCCCTCTCTCTATTCTTTGTTCGTTTACTCTCCCTCGCAACAAGTTGTAACAGTGTCTCACTGCTACCTATGTAGACGAGCCTTCCTACCCAGCTGTCCCTCACCCTCAGCGCCTATCTCCACACGCACTGGGCAGGTGGGAGGAATTGCTACCTACTCACTCAAGCATTCATTCATTTTCACTCGCACAAAATAAAAAGCAGTCAGTCAGTCAGTCTGACCGGCCGACCGACCAGGGTTGAATTAAGAAAAAAATTCAACTTTTGTTAGTTTCTTCAGGCAATGACACCTTTTTCTTTTTTTAAAAACCTACTGTTCATGTAGTCCCGGTTTGTAACTCTGTGTATTTTTAATATGTCCCCAGCCAACGGAATTTGTATATAATTAAATAATATCATGAAAGCCATAACTGGATTATTATACAAGGAATTCTACAGAGATAAGTCTCACAACTTTTCCTCAAACAGGTAAGTTTTTTATTTGTCTTTTTACTTACAAGGTATATCAACAAAATGAACGCCGATTTTCACTTTAAAAACGAATTAAAATTAATTAACTCGATTATTTAAGGTCCAATTTTTGTCGAAAAGTAGTAACATAATAAGCATCAGTAAAGAAAGCAAAATATTACACATATGATTAACTTTTTTTTAATACATTTTAACCATTAAATTCTGTCAAAAACTTTGACGAAAACAGGCATAGGTTCGTTTCTGATTTCATTTTTTTGTTTTGCTTTCTTCTTAAGTATATCTTTTATTTCTTTTATCTAAACTTTACACGTTTAAAAAAATCTATTTCTGTTTCTCTCGCACACACACACCCGGAACACACCTTATTTTTAAATATCAAATTTATTATCTAAAAAAAACACCTCACAAATAGAAACCTTTTACTCACCTGTAGAAATTGTAGACTAAAAGATATTTATCACACACCACGCTGTACGTACAGACTTAAACCAAGATTTAATCTCAAATTTAGATTTGACTATTATTTGTGTTCTATGCTTAACACACACTCTATATATGTATACAAGGTGTACATATCTTGGTAGAAATGCAGAATAGTGCGCAATAGATAGCATCATTAAAATCGCATTTTACGTATAAATAGCATTAGATTATGGAAACTCCCAAAGTAGTCTATCCTTGACACTAACCCTAACGTCTCAAAGGTTTTGGGTATTTCTGCCAAATGTAATGAATTGTAATGTTTTTATACGTAATCTATAGGTACCACCAAAATACGTCACGTGATCTGTTTAGGCCATATTGACGGAAGAAACGTAAATATTTTTGAACTTTTTTAAAAAATCTCGCAAAAAAGAAATAATGAATATAAAGAGTTGTTACAAAGACAAATAGTTAATTCAAAGATCAAATTATCCGATTGGGAAAAAATTACTCACTGTTATCTTGAAAAATAAGTAAAACAGTCCGTTTTCTTTACAACGGGGTCAATTTCTTTATTGATATTTTGAGCAGAATTCTGTATTCGTGGTTCTTTTACTAAAAAGCTCTCACATTGAAACTTATAAAAATGTGATATAATTATTCAGACATTTATATTAATAGAAAAAAAGTAAAAATTGTTTTTTGTCGGTTCATTTTTTCATGTCATAAAATAGAATAGGGGTGGGGGTAGACCTCGTAAAACATTTCCCCTGAATATATTTTAGGAAAAAAAAAATACATACTCATACATATTTGCATCAGAAGGTAAGTAATTATGGATATTTTCGGAAAAATCGGACTATTAATTGATTTTTCATAGAATTTTAAAGAAAGACTCTCGCCATAACTTGTTTTTTGGCTACCTTAAATTTCAATTGATCTAACGGTGCTAAAATGTAAATATTGTTTTTTTTGTTTTTGTTTTTTTTAATAATTTTCATTATTTCCGTAAGCTGAATTTTTTTTTAAGTCACCAGGAATTTGTTTAATGTTTCTTTCGAATGAACAAAAAATTTTCAAGATAATATTAACTTTTATGCAAGTTTTATTGTGTTAAATATAGGGTGGGGGTGTTAACTTTCTACTCATCTTTTGCACGCTATTTTGCTTTATTCCCTTTTTTAGATAGCTAAAATATCAAATTTAGGTAAAACTTACAAATCACTCAAAATCCCGATATTACAGGGTGACCCAGAAAAAACAGAACCCAAATTATTTATTTTCCCTAAACCCCCAACCCTATTACTAACCCTAACCCCCCTAGTTAAAATTAAGTTTTATTACAAAATTTGTGGGTTCTGTTTTTTCTGGGTCATCAGATTTTGAGTATGATTTACAAGTTTTACCCAAATTTATTATCTAAAACACCTCACAAATAGAAACCTTTTATTCACCTGTAGATCTGCCTAGACTAAGAAATATTTACTACACATATTCTACAGATATACAGTATATACACCTTTTAATCTCAAATTTAGATTAAATTTGAATTTAACAAATATTAATATTCTACGTTTAACACACACACTGTATACAAGAAGTTATCTTTAATAATTAAAGATCCTTATGTACAAAACAGAATATAGTTTTTGTTCGACATTAAATTATAATTCTAATGTCGAATGTTAATTTTGTAGATGTTTTTAGCTACATTAAATTTCAGTTGATTTAACAGTGCAAAATGAAAACATTGTTTTTCAATCATAATTTTCATTATTTCAGTAAGCTGGAAATTTTTTTTTAAATCATCAGGTGTTTGTTTAATGTTTCTTCTTTCGAATGGACAAAATTTTCAAATAATATTAATTTTTATACAAGTTTCATTGTGTTAAATATGGGGGGGGGGTAAATTTCACATGGTAAATTGGTGGTACTAAATTAAAAAGTTGACAATCGAACGTACCCCAGACCTTTATTTAATAAAATAATATTCATTTCATTAAACAGGATCTGGCAGGTTCGTTGGTCAACATTTTAATGATTTTTAAGTGGGTTAGTGCGTGAGTCAAATAGGATTTTCGTTGTGTAAGTGGTTAGCAAGCTAGTCTCGCAGATCCATTACTAGTGAAAAACGAGTTCGTTCCTCCCTGGATGCTTCATAATTGCGACCTTGTGTCACTTTCTACCCGTGGCAAACGGGCTGGTTAAAAAAATACCTAACCTACTGCGTCCCATCGTTGTGTAATGATTAGCAAGTTAGTCTCGCAGATCTATTACTACTGTAAAGCGAGATCGATCCTCGCTGGATGCTACATACTTGCGACCTTGTGTCACATCTTACCCGTTGAGAACAGGTCGGGTAAAAAATACCAACCCTTATAATGCCGGTTCATAATTCTATAACGGAGGTTGTTGTTCTTGTTGTGTACTAACTACTAAATAAGGGCACATGGTGACGCTAATCTAGTTATAATCCCATTTAATTTAATCCGGTTAAGTAACTAGTTAATACTTATTTATTAGGATTTGAAAAAGTCGTTAATTCTTTCCTGTTGTTCGTATGTGCAATTTTAAGCTTGCAAAATTCATGTCATTCAAATTTTAAATATACACAACAATTGTGAATCAGCATTTAGTTCGTGTTATAAGCACGGTAAGGGTAACCCAAAGCCGAACCTTTTAAACCTTGTTTTTCCAATGCACGTATCATTGGGGAACAAGAAAAGTTTTGGATAACTGTAGAAGGTGTGTACCGTTCATCAAAACTTTTCTAGCTCCCCAATAACACGAGCATTGGTAAAATAAGATCTCGGAAAGTCCGGCATGGGTTACCCTAAATGTGTTTATAACATGGACTACGTGACTCATCTGTTGGGAGCTCGTAAAATATGGCTTTCTTTTCAAACACCGTTGTTTCTCGTCTCGATAATGTGTCGTTCTCATTTTTTTTTTTTTTTTACGGATAATTTAAAATTCGATCGAAAAGAAAATAATTGGTGGTGGGTGAAGGAGAACAAGTGAGAATTGATATTTAAGCTAAGCAGGTTATTTTCTTGTCGAAAAACACACCAACACAGATATTTTCCATGACCCAAAACTACTTTCAATTTTAATATGGGGAAAATCGACTGATACTTTTTTTACTTCTCTTTTTAAGAATAATTACATCATAATTGTGCAATATATATATATATATATATATATATATATATATATATATAATGTATTGAGCACTTTATATTTGTTATAACACTGACTTGTCCGGTTGATACTTGTATCAACCATCAATGTTGAGATTAACTCAATATTTTTTCCCGGAAAGTCCTTTCCTTTATCACATACTAGCAGTGGCTACCCGGCGTCGCCTGGGTAGAGGGTTTTTTTTTTAAAGTTAGTCCCGCAGATCCATTATTACTAAATCACAAGTTGGATCCTTTCAGGATGACCCATTAAAATCCCTACGTAAAAAAGACCTTGCGTTGATTCGGCCTGGTGGGTATCAGAAAAAGGTACGCAGACACTGAAAAAAAAAATCAGTTCCCCTCTTTAAAATATTGAATGCAAAAAAAAAAAAAAAAAAAACCCAAAAAACTATCTAAATTTCATTTTTTAATTATCTTCACAAATATAAATTAAATCTTCATTATTTTTGCTCAAAAACCAAGCCCTGGTGATATTTAATGTGTATATATATTTACTTTGTCGTTAATTGTTTTATTTTCGAAGTTTCCTCCGAACATACATATACAGTACATACAACTGCCCTTTATATGTATAGGATATAAGTAGTAAAGTCGATGGAGAGCTTATTGTCGGTATCAGCCGAGCAGCGAGGAATTCTATCCTCTGTTCGCTAGCACTGGATCAGGGAGATTGTTTTGTTGAAGTGGAGCGTCACACCACTTATATGTGTACATTTGTTCACCCGTAAGACTTCGTAAAAAGTTTTTTAAAAAACAAACAAAAAAAACCCCAAACAAATTGTATGATAAAGTGAAATAAACTCCAGACCATAAAACCACATTGTATTAGTAAGAAGCTTTTAAAAACCTCCCACACTAGATAGGTAAAAATGACTAAAATGTTTGACATTTAGGGATCTATTTACCCAACCCTTTTGCCATTTGTTGGATGTGACACAAGGTCGCATATATGGGACATCCAGCGAGGATTCAACACGCTATTCAGTAGTAATGGATATGCGGGACGAGCTTGCTAATCATTTCATCACGATGGGACGCCAATAAGTTTGACATTTAGGGATAAAAATGTAAAATGTTAGCTTGTGGGGAAGGGATTTTATTCTTTAAGGGGGCTCCTAAAATAGAGTAGATTTGTTTGTATAAGGAAACTAGGTAAAACTCTCGAATCATACTCAAAATCCCATGACCCAGAAAAAACAGAACCCACAAATTTTGTAATAAAACTGTTAATTTTAACTAGGGGGGTTTAGGGTTAGGTGTTAAAGTTGGGGTTTAGGGTTAGTTTAATGGGAAAATAAATAAATTATTTAGGTTCTGTTTCTCTGGGTCATCCTGTATACAGGGTGACCCAGAAAAAACAGAACCCACAAATTTTGTAATAAAACTGTTGATTTTAACTAAGAGGGTTAGGGTTAGGGGTTAAGGTTGGTGTTTAGGGTTAGTTTAATGGGAAAATAAATAATTTAGGTTCTGTTTTTGTCTGGGTCACCCTGTAATATCGAGATTTTGAGTATGATTTGATTTGCAAGTTTTACCGGAAACTATTAGACTTGTCTGAATATCCTGTTGAGGAAATTCTGCGGTATTATTATTATTATTATTATTATTATTATTATTATTATTATTATTATACGAAAGCTGAGTGGATCAATGATTGTTTTCTAAAGACTTTTTTCCTGTTTAGTTTAATGACACAAAATTCATATCAAAATGTTCCTTATAACTGAGTTATGTTTGAAAAAAATCCATTTTAATTTGTTCTAATTAGTCGTAATTTGCAATTAAGTCGAAAACTCGCCCGTCTCTTACTCACATTCTGCCTGTCACTTCCCCCTCTCTATGTATATCTTGTTTACTTACTCGTTATATGTTAGTTTCTCTGTGAGTGGAGAGTGTGAAATATATTTCTATGTTAAGTTTCAGAAGCAGCTAGCCCGTAGCTTCTCAACATCTCGTCTCTTAATAAAATTCCATTACTCCTAAGTCCACTTTGACCCGGAGTGGTAATACCTGTGAGAGTCCCATCTATGAGTCAAATAGATCTGTTAAAAAATTATTCGTTAGACAGTGAACATAAAAACAAATTCTCAGAAAGAACTACATGAAAATACAAATATGAACACGATTCCCCAACCTCTAGGCATAAAATAACCCCACATGGGTTGATATGTCGTTAAAATCAATCATTTCTTAGATTGGAATATTTGACAGTCCCAGTGAATTTTATGTGTGTCATTCTCAAGAATGGATTCTGGTTTATGTGTATACCATTTTGTTGTATGGCCAAAATTAAATTTTTTGCATAATTCCCAGTGGATCACCTTCCCAACTCAGTCGTTCCTAGTTTTGTATTCCCGTTGTGCTAGTTTGCTACATTCGCTTAATACATAGTTTACGGTCTCATTCTGTCACCACACAGTCTACATTTACAGTTTTGTTGTCTTATCAATATTTCTTTGATATAATTTGTTCTAATGGCATTATTTTGTGCAGTAATTATTAGTGATTCAGTTTCTCTCTTGAGGTTTCCTCTTCTTAACCATGACTGTATGCAAACAAATGACTATTATTAAATAGAAATAATTACTTGAAACCATATAACTTTGAAGATTATTCATATGAGATTGGAATATCGTATGACTGTGTGTAAATATCACTTAAGAAACGACTGCACAAAAATGTAGCCTCTAGACATAAAATAAACCTTGACGGGTTAACATGCAATTAAAATCAAAGAAATTAAGGATTATTTAGAATACCCAAAGTTGGACTTAGTTGTATTGATGGTTTACGTTTAGTGTTTTGATATTGACTTTTCTGAGTTTTATTATTTTGTGAATCCGTGATCACTTTGTTTGCACTACAGAAAAAGCGTCAAAAAGTTCTGATGTACATGTGTAATATTAGATTAGAGCACATACACATACACACACACACGCACACACACACACACACACATACACACACACACACACACACACACACACACACACACACACATACACATACACACACACATACACACACACATATATATATATATATGTGAGTTAAGAGATAGGAAATGAATCCGACGGTATATGAATTGATAAAAGGGTTTGAAAACACACAATATTGTTAAAATTAATATATTTTATATAATTGTCATAGCTAATATTGAACAATATTTCGATTTATAAAAAATCATCATCAGAGCATGTTTTAATCCGGGCTCATCGAGAGAGAAGCTTCCGATTTGAATTTAAATTATTTTCTGCTTCTCTCTCGATGAGTCCGGATTAAAAACATGCTCTGATGATGATTTTTTATAAATCGAAATATTGTTCAATATTAGGTATGAAAATGATATAAAATATATTAATTTTAACAATATTGTGTATTTTCATACCCTTTTATCTATTCATATACCGTCGGATTCATTTCCTTTCTCTTAACACACACACACACACACACACACACACACACATACACACATATATATATATATATATATATATATATATATATATTCTCCACTGGTTTATTTAAATTAAAACCGCATAAAAACCTGACGGTGGTGTATTTATAACCAGAGGGTCGTACTCTCCTTACCTCTCCGCGTTATCGAGCAACGCGATCATTACTGCATTTTTCTTATTTTCTTTAGGGGGATACAAGTAGGTGGGATTTCTGTGTTGATCTCTCTCTCTCTCTCTCTCTCTCTCTCTCTCTCTCTCTCTCTCTCTCTCTCTCTCTCTCTCTCTCTGTCCGTCTGGCCACGCACAAAGAAAGGGGAACTCTGTCTACCTGAAACAAATCTAATAAAAACAGGTGTGTTAACGGGGGCTTAAAGTGGATATTGTATTTTAAATCCCGTTAGAATGGATTTTAAACTGCTAGATTTCAACTGGTTGGACCTTCTGGCTTCATTATTTTAAAAGGATTATCACGCAATTCGTTAAATTCACACTGAATTATATTAGTTGCTTCAAGACAAGGCCTGATTTGTTTTCAATAAAAAGCTACGCTGAAATAACTAGTGTCTCTTTTTTAATTTTTTTTATTACTTGCAACTTTTGTGTTGCTAAGGCTTGTTTAGGTTGCTAAGTACGGAAGGAAGCTCCTCGTATATGTAGGTCTTTAGTTCAGTCGTTTGGGCAAACTGCGACCCGTTAGCCACATACGGCACGCGGTTCTTTCTGAATAACACGCTTAAGACTTCAATTTTGTATATCTTATAATGGAAATTGTGTGTTTTTCTGTCTGTAACCGAAACTATATCACTACTCAAGTCATAATTCCCTTAGTTATTGACATCACATTTTCATGATTTTATTTTTATTTAAACCTCAATTATTAATAAAATTGTTTTGTATTATTAATACTGTTGACCATATATACATACTAACAACATGTATTTATATTTATATATGCAACAAAATAGCGGTTTACAGTGTGAACGGGAAGGCTAATTTGCATATTGATATTAAAAATGTGATTTTAATAAATATGTGCTTAGTATTATTGATTTCTAACTGTTTGGTTTTATTTTAAGGAATATAAGCAAAAATCTCTTCAATAAATCTTAAATGAAATCCATTAACAAGAAAAATAACTGTCATTTTATTCTTTACTTCCTCTTTTAACTAAATACTTAAATTAGAAAAAATAACAATGAAAGACGAGAGTGATGGAAGAGTACGTTTCAGTTGTTTTATTTTTCGATTATACCCACCTCTGTTTCAAATCTTTTTATATGCATTCTTATTTAGTTTTATTAGCCTTTCTAATTTAATATAATATTTTATTACATTAAAACTTAAATACTTGCACCCGGAGGGTGCATATATTTGCTAGTATAAATAAAGATGCTGCTACTTTGGTATGCGATCTACCTGAGCCTAATTTGCTTCATTTTAATTTCTTTCAATAAGCTACGAGGGTGAGTAAAAAAGTAATGCCAATTTTTTTAGGACAGGTATAATAAATTACCAACACAGGAACATGTATCATACATAAAAATAAAACTGGTCCTCTGTGGATCACATCCCTACTACTCTACACAGTCACCGTTTCTCTCAATAGAATTGTTCCACCTTTGAATGAGAGCATGTATCCCTGCCCCGTAAAATTCTGTTGACTTTTCTTTGAGCCAATTCTTCACTACTACCGATTTCACTTCCTCGTCACTGGAATAATGTTTGCCTCTCAAACCCTCATTCATGGGGCCGAACTCTGTTGGCTGAGCAGTCCATGACGTGCAACACCCACTTTGACACTTACTTACGCTAGACGGGCGGTCGGAGAGGCTAGTGACGTCAAGCCCTAGCACCTATGATTTTCCAAACTCTTTTTATCATATGTGCTAGAAGGCAGTGGCCGGGGGTCTTGTTGTCCTGGGTATGACGTTAAACTCTATCTGATGGTGAAGTTCCAATTTTGGAGCTCTGGAGAATGTGCAGTACCTCTTCATCACCATTATTCCCAAATCCACACTGACCCCGGAGTGGTAGTACCTGTTAGGGTCCCATCTATGGGTTAAATAGAAAGAAATGAGTTTTAAAAATGTGTATAAAAAAATTGAGTAAAAACAATCAAGAATGAATTAAACATAAACGCGTTCGGCATAAAATAACCGAACAAGGGTTGACATGCCGTAAAATCCAACCAACCAACTCTAAGATCACTCAGTTCCGGAGTGATTGTACCTGTTAGACGTATTTTAAAAATATCAGATAGTTATATGGTATCAAGTATTCCTGTATAAATCATTTTGGTTAGATCGAACTTCACGGACCTAAATTCCACCATCGTATGTCACTCCACCGAAAGAAAAAAAACCCCAAAAATCAGGGAATTAACTGAATTTAATGAAATTCTCAGTGTTGATATATTAATGAATAAAAGATATAATTCACCAGTTATTTTATTTGAAAACTCTTACTTTTTTTTCAGGTCAGTTAACTTGGAACCACGTATCTTTGAGGCGTAACACAGATTCGCAAAAATACGTGGTTCTAAGTTAACTGACCTGAAAAAATGTAACAGTTTTGAAATAAAATAACTGGTGCATTATATCTTTTATTTATTAATATATCAACACTGAAACTTTCATTAAATTCGGTTAATTCCCTGATTTTTGGTATATTTTTTCTTTCGGCAGGGTCACATACGATGGTGGAATTTAAATCCGTTAAGTTTGATTTAACCATAATTTTTTATTAAGAATAGTTACTCGCAGGTATAATTGTTTACTAAGGATTATTATCGGTCACTTGAAATTATATAACTGTGATCAAACAAGTAATTATTATTAAATAGGAATGGTTACTTGAAACCATATAATTGTGCATTTCGCATTGTGCTAATACCCGTGGAATGGTATGAATCCAACACTTTCCCCTTCAGCTACGGGTAAATAGTTGTAAATTTATAGTAATAAAGATTCTGTCCGTATGTTTGTACAACATCTGAGAACGTACGGTTCTTCTTTAAAGAAAAATTGGAGACCAGCAAATACCAAATTGACCCTACTTCGTCTATGAACTGTCTACTTTGAAATACTCAATTTATTTGTTGGGGTAACATTTTTGACGACTTGAAGCATTCCTCTAATCCAGGGATCACCAAACTTTCTTCACAGTGGGCCGGATAATTGAAAAAATAACGAGCGGGGGCCACATTATTATTGTGTTCAATACTTGCTAGCCACAACGAAAGCTCTGAGAAAAGGATTGTAATTTTATTAAAATCTTATATATATACAATATTAAAAATATAGGGTTTTCCCTTTCCAAAAATGTTTTCCTCATAACTTTTGATCAATTCATTGCTTCACAGTAGCTCTTTGAAAATTACCTGTGTTTTTTTTTTCAAGGTGTCGTAATAAGTGGAAATTCGGAATCGCTTAAGTAACAAAATGCTCACACGCATGACATTTTGTAACCTACCTAAGTAGTCAAGTCCATGAATATTTAGTAAGCTTAACATGATATTTAAATTTAAATGGTATCAGAACGTCTCGCGTTCCGTATGTTTTAACAAACAAATTTAAGTACCGTCGGCGGGCCTGATAAAATGCCTTCTCGGGCCGGAGTTTGGTGACTCCTGCTTCTAATCCAGAAGTCCCAAACCCGTGACCCTTCACCCAACTCAAAATTTCCACTTCACATTTTGGTGTTGGATGTAAAGAAATGCTATTACAACTGCTGAGGGAATTCTTTTATTCTCAGAGTTCAGAAGATATGAAGTCAAAGAGTCTTGTTTGCCACATCCTCAATTTCTTTAAGAACTACGCGTTTCTCTCAGGATGATTCCCCAACCTTATCACCCGACCCCTAGTAAATAGTGAACATTAGGGACCTCCAATTCGACCTATCAAATTTACCCTCCCTCTTATAAATCTATCTATGAAATCTGAAAAATGAACCGATAAAATCGATTTTTAAATTTTTTTTTCTATAAAGATAAGAGTCTGAATAATTATATCAGAAGATTTTTATAAGTTTCTATACGGGAATTTTTTTTTAGTAAAAGAACCATGATTACAGAATTCTGCTAAAAATATCAAAGAAATCGATCCTTGTTGTTTTTTTTGTTTTTAAAAAAAAAAAAAAAAAAAAAAAAAAAGGAATGTTTTCGTTATTTTTCAAGATAACTGTGAGTAATTTTTTCCCAATCGGATAATTTGATCTTTGAATTAACTTTTTTTTTTTTTTTTAACAACTCTTTATGTTCGTTAATTTTTTTGGCCAGATTTAAAAAAAAGAAAAGAAAAATAGTTCAAATATTTACGTTTCTTCCTTCGATATTGCCTAAACTGATCACGTGACGCGATATTTGATATACCTAATGAACATGTTTGGTACTACATACCGCTGGTCACAGCTGTTCTCGAAAATGAAGCATACCAAGAGTACACAATTGTCAAATTATCACTTGTCTGATTTTTGCTCCTTTTGTCAACCTTTTCATTTAACCATGATATTACATCCTTTTGAACCTCACAAATTCTATTTCTCTGAATGTTTGAGATGAGGTTTGATGATTAGTACTATCTGCGTTATTCGGACTATTGTCCCCCTCTTTATTGTTATTTGTACAACGTTTCGGCCGACATGCCCTCTTCAGGCATTTCTTGTGGACACATGACCTAGTGGATGCGGTAGTTAGGTTAAGACAGTTCTAAGTGACAGTTATCTCTGGATTCCGGGTTCAATCCTGAGTAGAGGCAGTAACATAGAAAAATAATTAACACAACTCCTACCCCAGCTATGGTTAGCGGAATGAGAACAGGTTCAAAGTTCCGTGATGGCTTCCGATTACAACAAGAAGGTTCCCGACTACAAGAAAGGTCCCGAGTCCGAGAAGGTTCCCAAGTCCGACAAGAAATACCTGAAGAAGGCCGAAACGTTGTACAAATAACAATAAAGATGAGGACAATAGTCCGAATAACGCAGATAATACCCACAAATTCTATACAAAACTAATCCCTCAACATGAACCCCAACGATGCTAACATATCGTTAAAAGAGTTAACTACAAAAGTGTAAATATAAATACACAACATATATTATTTCCTGTTTCAAATCCTGGATGACGCTGCTTGCATTTCACATTGTGTCACATCCTGCTCGTGCGGAGGGGTTGGTATATATATATATATATATATATATATATATATATATATGTGGGGGGGGAAATCTCATCAGGGACAATTTATGCACACTCCAGGAACAAACAATCTGTCTTGTGCAATCTGTAATAAAGTTTTGTATGTCGGCTTCTGGTCTAAAGAGACATATGGTGGTGCATAAGCATCAACTTTTATCATCTGATCCAGCCGATCCAGTGGGAAGGACGTCTTTCCTATGTCATATTTGCATCAAACTTTGTGGATCTATAGCGGGATTGATGAGTCATTTGAGGGCTCATGAGAGGAAAGATTCTGGTGGTGGGGTTTGTGAGGGGTGGCAGTGATCTGTAAAGATTGTGGTATTGCTATATATATATATATATATATATATATTTACCAACCCCTCCGCACGAGCAGGATGTGACACAAGGTCAATTTCTTAAGCGGAGTTCAACAGGTTTGAATTCAGAGTTTTCCTTCTCCTACACCGGTTACCTAATCAAGGTTAAAGAGCCCAGTCTGCCTGCTATTTATCCATAGCTGGGGGGAAAGTAAGATTCATACCTTTTCTCAAGGGTATTAGCGCTAAGTGAGATACAATTACCACATCCAGGATTTGAACTCGGGGCGACGAGTCCATTTCCCATGGTATTGCTATATATATGTATATATTATTTCCTAACCTCTTGGCATGAAATGACTACAGCCGGATTGATATGCCATTGAAATCCACCTACCAGCCAACATTTTTTGTGATTGTAAACAGCATCAGGTTTCTTCTTAATAAATTATTATTGTTGCCTTGTGAATTTATCTGGGTTTTTTTTCTGTCCTTTTAAGATCCGACCCTCCGATTAGGGTCAGTGCTAGGAAGTGTGGGGGCCCTCCAACACAATCATTTCAAAGTCAGTGTTTTTCTTTTTATTTCTATAGATAACATCACCAAATTATTTATGTCATCGAAGAATTCGATTAAAAATTTATATCTGATCAAAATAATATTCTGATCATATTTAAACGGTCAAAGCTTTTAGGTCCATGATTGATAATTTGGGGAAACATTTAAATATAATTATTAAAGGACTTATTAACCAATCTAAGACAGTCTATTCATACCTATCTCTATTTATTTATTTTTTGTAAAACCCGTCTGATGAGGCTAGACTCATTTTTATGAGTTTCTGGTCGAAATAAAAATATAAGAGGATGATGGTTGAAGTTTTTCTTTCTTTGAAAGTTAAATATTGCTCTGTATATGATTTAATTTGTTGATTATTATACATTGAGCTCTCTTAAGGGATTTATAAAAAAAAAATCATTGTATGGGTATATATGTTTGCACCTACAAGAGCATACAGTATTATGATACAGTGAGATTTCGATGATCCCAAATAGAATCATCCCTTACTTACCAGTCATTTGGATTACGTTACACACACACACACACACATATATATATATATATATATATATATATATATATATATATATACCAAATAAACAAATGTGGACTAATAGTAATTGGACTTGTTGACCGTTGGTATGTTTTAATCAGTTTTAGTTTTGAAAAACTTCACGTGCGCGTGAGGACCCATTTGAACAAATCTTGTTATAATGGAAATTCGGTGTCTGTCTGTGATTGAAACTACATCACTGCTTACATTACAATACCCTCATGATTTGCGTAAGGCTATCAATGAGTATTTAATTTATAGTAAAAATCATTAATAAACAGAATAAATCTTATTTATCAATGAGGTCTCTATGAAAATCTGAGTTAGATTTTCTCAAAACAGCCGTGATATTAGTGCGTATGTCCTGCAGTTTTATTGATGCATCATATAAAAGAAAAACAGTTTTAATATGATATAATGATTTATTGTTATAGTTTATGTTTCAATCTGAAAAAAAAAAAGATTTAACCTCAATATTAGAAGAAGAAAAAAATCACTTCTATCTTTTTCTGGTTATTATATTTTTTGCTTCAATTTGACTTGGGTGCTCTCCAATCGGAAGGTTGAGGGTTGTACACGCCGGTACTGCTCTTAACCCTTTACAAAGGTGACTACTCTGAAAACATACCATGTTTTTTTTCTTTCTATCTCTTTTTTCTTTCTATCTCTTTTTTTTCTTCTCTTTTTTTTTTTCTTTTTTCTTTCTTCTATCTTTTTTTCTTTCTATCTCTTTTTTTTTCTTTTCTCTTTTTTCTCTTCTCTTTCTCTTTCTCTTCTCTTTTTCTTCTCTTTTCTCTTCTCTTTCTTTCTCTTCTCTTTCTCTTTTCTCTTCCCTCTTTTCTTTCTCTTTCTCTTTTTCTCTTTCTCTTCCTCTCTCTTTTCTCTTTTCTTTTTCTCTTTTTCCTCTTCCCTCTTTCTCTTTTCTCCTCTCTTTCTCTTTCTCTTCCCTCTTTTTCTCTTTTCTTCTTCCCTCTTCCCTCTTTCTCTTCCCTCTTCCCTCTTTTCTCTTCCCTCTTCCCTCTTTTCTCTTCCCTCTTTTCTCTTCCCTCTTCCTCTTTTCTCTTTTCTCCCTTTCTTTTTTTGTACTTCCCTTTCTTTTTTGTTCTTTTTAAAATCTTATGTAATCCTTAACCTCTACTCCTGTCAATGTTGTTACAGCCTCTCTTTGGACAATTGCCTTTTCATTATAGGTAATTTACTTGCGAAAGAAAAATTAATGAATACTTTATTGCTTTCCAATTAGTTGGGCTGGTATCCCCCCTTCTCTCTCTTGTAAGTAGGGACAGAGGAGTCTTCGTGGCGTAGTGGCTATCGTGCTGGACTATGACATTGAAGTAAACGAGTTCTGACTCCAGTCGCGCTATTATGTTCACGTTCGGACTAATACCCTTGGGAAAGGTATGAACCGTCTTAATCCCCCAAACTATAAGTTGTAGAAGAAAATTAGTGGTACTATTGTACCACTACTGTTCATATAACCTGTGATATCACGAGTAGGACTTATTATTAAACAAATGTCAAATCATTCATAAAACTTTCCACAGCTTGAAGACCGAGATTAAAATTTATTTGTTAATTTTCATTTTTTTTTCAATATTATATTTTTTAAACAAACCCTATTTAGCTAAATAAAATGTTTATTTTTGGTCATTTTTAAAGATTTTTTTTCGGCTGAACTTGCACAAAGGTGTCAAAATTAGAGTGACCCAGAAAAAACAGAACCCACAAGTTTTGTAATAAAACTGTTAATTTTAACTATGGGGGTTTAGGGTTAGTTAGGGTTGGGGTTTAGGGTTAGTTTAATGGGAAATGAATAAAAATAATTTGGGTTCTGTTTTTTCTGGGTCACCCTAATTTTGACACCTTTGTACAAGTTCAGCCGTTTTTTCTTCCTTTTTTTTTACATAGTATTTTGAAAAAATGTTTGATTTAATTTTGTCAATGAATTTTGACTAAATATAACCTTGATGCCACTTGGTATAAAATCTTTTTTTCCTCTCTACTTCTATCATCATCATCATGTCGCGCCGGCAGCACAGATATTCATGACAATCTCTTGCCAACCCTCTCTATCATTTATTGCTCTCATGAGATCCTCTGCATGACATCCAGTATCCGTGCAGAGCTGGTCAATGTATCTCTTTGCTGGACGTCCCACACTGGGGTGCTCATGTGAGAAGAACGTCACTTATGAGTTCGTCCTTGCTTCTCCAGTAGTGTCCGGGGTGTCTTGTTTGCCTTACATGGATGGTTTGTGTGATATGGGGCAGGTGGCCATACAGCTGTTTTCTCGTGGGGTGTTGTTTCCACCTCTTGTTGAAAGATTGCATGCAGCATTTTTTTGCAGCTATTATCTAGTTTATTCTCCAGTTGCTTCGTTAGGGTCCAGGTGGTGTAGCCCTACAGTAGCACTGATACAATTACGGCTTGGAAGAACTGTCGCTTTAACTTGTCAGTGAGATGGATTTCCGTATGACTGACTATCTGTTCATAGCAGACCATGCCTTTCCTATGTGTGCATTAACACTGCTTTCTGTTGATGAGATATTACTGCCTAGGTATGTGAAAAAAACTCTACTCCTATAAGATCTTATATTTTGTTAAATTTAGAAATCCTGATATCTAAATACAGTTAAACCTTTTTAAAAAATATTTTTGGTAATTTTAAAGATTATTTTAAAAATTTATTTAGTATATTTAAAAAAAAACAACTCTGGTTTGGTTTCTATGTTTAATGGCATATCAACATTTGTGGGTTATTTAATACCAAAGCCATCCTTATAGAGAACAGTAGTGATACTATTTAACCCTTAGCATAAAAGATGAGGGGTTTCATACCTTTCCTAACTTTAGCCACTACACTATGGGGATCCTCACCCCTTTAAACTGTGTCTAATTGTAGCAACTGTTTAAAAGATGGTTAATTTTAAAAACTTTTTCAACGTTTTTTTTTTTTTTTTCCACAACTAACAGATTTAATATCATGTTAAATTTGGAAATCTTAAATATTCATGTCCCAACCCTTTTACCCTTATGGCAACCCACAACCCTTTTCATCATATATGTGCTAGAAGGCGGTGGTGATGTTATGTCATTAAACTTTATCTGATGGTGAAGTTCTAATTCTGGAGCTTTGAGTAATGTGGAGCACAACTTCATCACCATTTCTCCCAGGTTCACTCTGACCTGGAGTGGTAGTACCTGTTAGAATTCCATCTATGGGTTAAATAGAAAAAAATGTGTTTAATACTATAAAATGTATAACTTATTCTAATGGCTGGATGCGTGGGTAGTCATCTGAGGATAACTTGTTTTGGAGTGATTGGAATAATAAATAAAAGAACACCTAAAACAGAGCCTGAGGCTGCAGTCGTCTGAACGTTGTGTTTATGCACAATAAAGATGAGGACAACAGTCGAAAATATAATTATTAAGCCTCATCTCTGAAGAATAATTAAAGTTCCAATTACTGTCGAACTGGGAAGACAAGGCAACAAACGGTTGTAACTTAAATACAAACTCGAATGTCACAAAGTCTACTGCAGAATGACAAGATATATATAAGACTCCACAATGTCATTAAAAATCAAGCAGTCAAGCAGCCAATCAGAACTCAAGGAATGGAATGACCCTAATCACCCAAATTCATGAATGGGTCATTCTGGATTTCTGTATATACCAACTGTCTTGGACACTGCTTAAGTTGTACTTAGTTAGCTGCTGTTATTCAAACCAACAGTAGACTTACTGACCTCAATAATCTCATAAATACACGTAAAAGAATGTTTGACAATTTGTCGGATGACACTGTTTTTTCACAAAGATATTCATATTTGAAATTTAAAAAATCTGAATGTCTCTACTATTTTAAATATAAACATCTTCATCACAAACAAAATGTCTTTGGCATAGAATAACCTAACAAGGGTTGACATGCCGTAAAATCCAACTAGTTAACCCAGATATTCAAATACAATTAAACCTTTTAAAATAAGTAAATATCAAGTTATAAATGTGTTTAAAAAGTATGTTTAAAAAAAATTGAGTACCCACCAAGAATAAATAAAACAAAATGTCTTAGGCATAAAATAACTCAGCAAGGGTTGACATGCTGTAAAATCCAACTAGTTAACCCTGATATCAAACTACAATTAAACCTTTTAAAATAAGTAAATATAAAGTTAGTTGACACTAATTATGTTTTTACACCTGCTTTTAAATCTGAAATAAATCCTTTGAAATGAACGAAGGAAAAACAAACAAAACAAAACAAAAAAAACCCAAAGCTTCACTCGTGTGGCCTTCAGACATCATCATTGCATTTATTTAAGACTTTTTTTTTTTATTGTTAATCAATAATCTCTTTATTAGTCAGTTTAGTTGTGCTGACTCACAAGACGCAAAGATTTTATGTTTCAATGCAGTGATTAAACATCACCCCGTAAAAAAAAAAAAACACTTTGCTTCATTCATGATAAATATGAACAAGTGACATCAATTGTAACAAATTTTTATCTTTGCAATTAGAAAGTCCATATTAAAACTAGCTGAAGTACCTATCTACACTGGATAAGAGATCACAGCTGTTTTTGTTTTTTTTACATTTTTTAAATTTTTTTATATTTGTTGTGGGGTTTGTTAAGGGTCACAAATAAAGACAAACGACTGGTGAAAGTTGATACAATTGTATTGAACAAAGAAAGTAGAATTTACAGAAGGAAAGTGAAGTTATGTCTGACAATACAGTCTAGAACTAAATCGCATCGCTTGTTCTTCAAGCTACAATTGTCTTTGCTACTTATAGTAGTTGTAGGATTATTCCATTATGCAAATAGGTTATATCACCTATGACATATACACATTAAATATCTCCAATATTATGAAGATTTGATTTATATTCAAAGATATTTTTAAAAAACTATAAAAAGAAATAGCATTGAAATTCTACTTGAAAAAGTCCAGCATTTGTAAATCTCAAATGTAAACAAATCAATACCCCAGGGTTTCTTCCCCATTTCTCACCTCCCTATGCAGGTGACGCTGGGTAGCTGCTTCTAGTTAAATATAAGTTAGAAAAAAATATGACCAGATATGTAAAGACGAAGCACTTTTTTTAGGGACTGAATAAGTAAAGTCGGTGGTTGGCCAGACAATGAGGGAGTCTATCACCTTTTCCCGAGCGCTAGACCAAGGAGATTGTTTTTGCATCTGAGTTGTGGGGTTATTAAGGGTCACAAATAAAGACAAATGACTGGTGAAAGTTGATACAATTGTATTGAACAAAGAAAGTAGAAGTTACAGAAAGAAAGTGACAATACAGTCTAGAACTGAATCGCATCACTTGTTCTTCAAGCTACAATTGTCTTTGCTACTTATAGTAGTAGTAGGATCATTCCATTATGTAGATAGCTTATATCACCTATAACAATGTCTGACAATTTTTTTAGTTAAACATTTATAAAGATTTATTGTATTCTTCTGCTATAGTAGTTTGGGACATACTATAGTCCCTCATTTGAAGCCCCATTGTCCTTTCTTTTGTGAGGGTTCTTAGAGCATGTATCCCTGCCCTGTAAAATTCTGTTGACTGTTCTTTGAGCCACTTCTTCACTGCAGGTTTCACTTTCTCATCACTGGAATAATGTTTGGCTCTAAAACCCTCTTTCATGGGACAAAAGAGATGATAGTCTGAAGGCACTAAATCTGGTGAGTATGGAGGATGCGGAGTGTAGTAAAGAAGTGGCTCAAAGAACAGTCAATAAAATTTTATGGGGCAGAGATACATGCTCTTATTTGAAGAGGGAACATTGCTATTGAGAGAAACCGTGACTGTGGAGAAGTCAACCAACCAACTACATGTGCAGGAGGCGACACAAGGTCATTTTTAAGCGGAGTTTAACAGGTTTGAATTCAGTCTTCCTTTTCCTAGACCCGTTGTCGTACCAAGATTAAAGAACCCAGTCTGACCTATTGTTCGATTCATACCTTTCCCAATGGTATTATAGCTCTATGACAGCCTCTATCAGGAATTGAATTTGGTTCATTGTGCACATTTTTTATGATAAAATGAATTCTCTAGTCAATTTTGATGCATGAGGGTTCATCCAATGAACAACCCACACATTGTTTATAGTGGTGAAGGCCTGTGTTGGACCATCCACACATTTTGGCACAGTCGATGGAAAAGAATTGGTGCACAAGGAATGCCACAAACCCAATCAATGACTGACCTCAAGTTTTTCAAATTCAGAGTTTTCCTTCTCCTAGACTGGTTACCTGTCCAAGGTTAAAAAGGCAAATTAGCTCTACTATTTTACCCATAGCTGGAACAAGAATATATGGATTCATATCTTTCCCAAGGGTATTAGCACTATGTGAAAGGCAAATGGCCTTGTTTAGGATTTGAACTCAGGTTGATCAGTCCATTTCCTACGATTCTAATCATTATGCCATGTGCTTCCATATAAGGATAACCATTACATAATGAGCGCCCCCATTGGCTGATATGATGTAGTGTGACTACATGTTATGCAGGATTTTAACACTTCCAGTTTTCAAGTTTTATTTCTTACCATTTTGTTGGATATTAAATCCAACACAATTATTATTATTGGATTTTATTTACTAGATATCACGTTATTGTTATTTATAAGTGAAGTTTAAACTTAGTATCATTTGGATTATTCGGACTATTGTCCTCATCTTCATTGTTATCTGTACAACGTTTCAGAAGGTTGCAGAGTCTGAAAAGAAATACCTGAAGAAGGCCATAGGGCATATGACCTTCTTCAGGTATTTCTTTTCGGACTCGGGAACCTTCTTGTTGTAATCAGGAGCCATCACGGAACTTTGAATCTAACTCTTTATTCAGTCCACAGGGGTATCCTGTTCTCATTCTGCTAACCATAGCTGGGGTACAGGTGTTAAGCTGTGGTAATCATTATTCTATGTTACTGTAGCCCCTGACCAAGACTGAACCTGCAGTCAAGAGATTATCACTTAGAACTGTCTTAACTTAACTCCTTTATCCACTAGGCTGTGAGTCCAATTGGACAATTCAGAGAAAAAGTTTAAATATATTAGTTATTCAAATTATTTCAGTGACCAGTTAACACAAAAAATAATGATCTTATTTTTCAGATGAATGAATTTGGACATGGTACACTGATTTTAATGTGAACATTATTATGATTATGTACATAAATATAGACTGGTATTCCATTGTAAAATCATTGACAATAAACGTTTCTGTGATTTCACAATATTTTGGAGATCTTATCATTGGGATTACCCTCGGATATTGTTGTGTCCTTAAAAAGGATACAGATAAGGTTGTAGTTGGGTGAAAGAAACAGTTAACACATTCATAGAGTTAAGATAGAGGGTTTTATTGCAGAGAGATACAATAAGACAGACAAGGAATAGTGAGGTACGCTATTAATCCTCAAAGTTATCCCAGCATAATGCAGTGCTTACTATATATATATATATATATATATATATATATATATATATAATGTCAGATCACATGGGTGAAAGGGAGTGTGGACTATTCCATTACGACATATATATAGTGCTCTTGCTTGAAGCCTAAAGGATGGTCACAAAAATTCTAACAGCAAACTTATATTGTTAACCCATAGCTGGAGGGAGAGTAGTTGGAAGCATACCTTTCCCAAGAATATTAATATATATATAGTAAGCAGTGCTTACTATATATATATATATAGTCAGATCACATGGGTGAGAGGAGTATGGACTATTCCATTACAACAGATATATAGTGCTCTTGCTTGAAGCCTCAAGGATGGTCACAAAAATTGTAGCAGCAAAGTGGAGGGAGAGTAGTTGGACGCATACCTTTCCCAAGAATATTAACGCTATTTGAAATGCAAACAGCCTTGTCTTGGATTTGAACGTGGGTCTATGAATTCATTTTCTATGACTAACCATTACACCTCACATTGTATATAATTTTAACAGAAATTTAAGAGCAATGGGTTTCCAATGGGATACGTCCACTGATAGTTTTATTGCTGTTCTTTTTCTGTTTCTATTTATCGCCCCACCCCCCCTTTTTTGTTTCTTCTGTTTTCTCTTGAGCAAAACAAAAGATTAATATCATTTAGATCCCTGACTTATTATCTTTCCATATTTTTTTGTTTCTTTATTCTAATTCTCTTTTGTCAGCCGCAAAACTTCATTAACAATATAATACAAAGCCAAGACTAAAAGAGCATTCTATGTTAGTGGTTTTTAAAAATGTATTTATCTTGTGAACCATTGCGTTATGGCAAGTGTCCTCTTTTGAGAATGAATGTTGTTTTAATACATGACTAACCACCATCTTGCTCTGATTAACATCTCTTCAACTCTACATTTGTCATTTGGTATGTACGTGTGTATAATTGTGTTATATACAAGGTGTCAGAAAAGTGCCGAGTTTGAAGCTGTATTTACCAATATAGAAATGAATAATGAATGGAACATTGATTTTTATCAGAATACAAGGTGTGTCATAAAAGTGCCGAGTTTGAAGCTGTATTTACCAATATAGAAATGAATAATGAATGGAACGTTGATTTTTATCAGAATACAAGGTGTCAGAAAAGTGCCAAGTTTGAAGCTGTATTTACCAATATAGAAATGAACAATGAATGGAACAAAAAGTTCAAAAAAATCTTGATACTTTTTGACACAACTTGTATATACTAGACTAGATGTGACCTGTTGGGTCACTCATTGAGCTCTGGGTAGATAAGTCAGATTGCAAAGTGAATTACATTTTTTTTTAAATTGATAAATACGGTCAAAGAGTTAAAAAAAAAAAAAAGCAATCTCTGGTGCAATAACTGCATACAAATAGTGATGTTTGCTGGGGTTGTTGTTGTTGTCTCTCCTTCCTTCAGGCTCTCTTTGCTGTGGCGACTTCTTTCCTTTCTTTTTCACTCCTTTTCATGCCTTGTTTGACTAGGAGGTGCCAGGCCACTCGGTTTTCTGCATCAACCTCCCATGTGTTGGTGTTAATGTGGCATGTCTTCATGTCCTTCTTGCAGACGTCTGTAAAATGTCTCCCTACCAGTTGGAAGCCTAATTTGGCATACAGTAGGACTTTGGGGATGCGGCCTTTGTCCATCCTCCTGACATGACCAAGCCAGCGCAGGTGATGTGTTATGTATATATACTTGTTATATCAACAGCATATTTTAATTATATTTTTTTCATTGCCAATCATCATTGATATAATTTTACTTCTTAGCAGTTTTTCATACCAGTTTCAACTGATAGTTTTTCACTGTAGTCCAAGTGAAAACAAATCTTCAGGACTCTCCTAAGTATTTGCTACACGTTGCTTAGCAAATGCTAAAAAAAAAAAGTGCTTGCTAACTACAGAATTTAATGGATTGTAAAGAAATTCAACAGGCACAGAAATTACACTACTGTCAACAAGTTTCACTCAAAATAACTGCCATTAATGTCGATCACAGCCTAAATCTTGCTCTGGAACCTGGAGCAAGCTAATGTCCCAGTTTCCCTGGGAAGGGTCTCAAAAACTACCTTAATTCTGTCTATTAACTGGGCCTTTGTAGTACTGACATGGCGATTGGTGTCTTTCTCAACAGCGCCACATACATAATAATCCATGGGGTTAAGATCTGGGGAGTTCAGAGACCAAACATTGGGACTTGTGTAGTCGTAAAAATTCGCCAACAACCATTTTTTACTCTTCCCAGAGGTGTGGCTAGGGGCTGAATCCTGCTGCCATACATATGGCCTACCATTGGCTACTCTTGTTATCCAGGGCTTGACTACAGTGTTTAGCGACTCCACATAAGTATCTGATGGTCCTCCAACACTTTTTTCTGCAGATTTTCGAGGAATTCAGCTGTACAAATGCAATCAGATCGTCTGTTATGTTGCTTTCTTCTAGCCACAGCCTCATAGTCTCCATTGCAATTCTCCAGTTTATGCCTGATTGTTTTTACAGTGTTCAGGGAGCATTGGGCAGCAACCATAATCTCCTTATTTTTATGGCCAGCGCAGATCATCATGATACAAGTTATTCTCTTCCATGATTCAGGTTGGTTCCAGTCATCCATTCTGTCATCACATATATGAATGAAGAAGAGTCCAAGCCTTTAAATGATGTGTAGTGTGCGTCAATACCTCCAACCTACAGAGAAAAATAACCAAATATAAGTATACCAAATTTATCCCGAACACCCTGTATATATACATACTAACTGCCCGTCTCGTCTGCCTAACCACTATTTATCAGATAGACGCAACGGTAATTTATGAGGAAGTGCGTGCCGGTCTCCCGCCTCAAAAACCGCTACCTCAAAAATTGCTGACTATCAAAATAACAACCCCAGCTCGTCGTAATTCTTGTTTATTTATCGTAATTTGTCGTAATTCTTGTTTAGATATGAAGATGGATATATAGTTTTGAATAGACTGAGATAGATAGATAAACAAACAAAATAATATAGATAGATACGAACAAATAGAGATAGATAGATATTTTTGACAAGTAAATGTATTTGGGGGGGGGGTCGCTTTGTTTTGTCGTAATTCTTGTTTATTTAAACTAAAAACAAGACCTTAAACAAACATAAATAAATAAAAAAATCTTAGTATTTAAAATAACATAGATAAATATGACCAAATTGAGATAGATAGTTTTGAATAGACTGAGCTGGGTTGTTATTTTAATAGTCACTGGGCAGCAACTCTTGAGGCAGGAGACCGGGACGCACTTCCTCATAAATTACCGGGAAGGTAGCTAATCCCATACAACAATGTGCTTATAAAGCAGACATCTAACAAAGTTCTCTTGTACTATTCAAATGTATTTTGGGCTTTAAAATCTAGTTGATTAGATCACAACTACTTCTACATCTTCCGCGTAAGTTCACATGTGAAATGTACCAATGACTTTCCCATGGGAGGTCATGTTCAACTCGTGCATATGTACTGAGTAAAAGCAGCATTAATAGTCTCTCGGGTAAGCTATAAAAGTTCTCGGGGTGGCCTGAAGTCGGTATCAGCCAGACAGTCTATCCCCTTTTCATTAGTGCTAGACCAAGGAGATTGTTTTGGCATCTGAGGTTGAGCGCCACACCTACCATAAGCTCTGCACTTTACCGCACAGATCTCTTTGCTACACATGTGCTGAGTTGGCGAGGGCCGATATCGAACCAGGAACCTTAAGGTTCCCAGCTATAGGTGTGCTAGAAAAGGTATATTGTATTTCCCTGAGTGCTGTCAAGGTTGAAAATGTGTGTAGCAGCCCACTATTGCCTTGACAATAAGTGGATGAGCAGAATTGTTTTTTCCATAGAAATCATTTCGTATCTACTCCTGTATTACTTATTGTGGCATTCTTGTGACCATCTCTTTATTGTCAAGGTATAGCCAAACAGTGCTAGAATATATTTGTAAGTGGGAGATATATAATGTATTATCTGGAGTCTTATATGTTTGTGTGTGTGTGTTTGTGTATATATATGTGTGTGTGTGTGTATATATATATGTTTGTGTATATATATGTGTGTTTGTTTGTGTATATATGTGTTTTTGTTTGTGTATATGTGTGTTTGTGTATATATGTGTTTGTGTATATATATGTGTGTGTTTGTTTGTGTATATATGTGTTTGTGTATATATATGTGTGTGTTTGTTTGTGTATATATGTGTTTGTGTATGTATATGTGTTTGTGTGTATATATGTGTTTGTGTATGTATATGTGTTTGTGTATATAAATATATATATGTGTGTGTTTGTTTGTGTGTGTGTATATATATATATATATATATATGTGTGTTTGTGTGTATATATGTGTTTGTGTGTATGTATATAATGTGTGTATGCGTGTGTGTGTGTACTGTATATGTGTGTATGTATATAATGTGTGTATGCGTGGGTGTGTGTACTGTATATGTGTGTATGTATATAATGTGTGTATGCGTGTGTGTGTGCGTGTGTGTGTACTGTATATGTGTGTATGTATATAATGTGTGTATGCGTGTGTGTGTGTACTGTATATGTGTGTATGTATATAATGTGTGTATGCGTGTGTGTGTGTACTGTATATGTGTGTATGTATATAATGTGTATGCGTGTGTGTGTGTACTGTATATGTGTGTATGTATATAATGTGTGTATGCGTGTGTGTGTGTATATGTGTGTATGTATATAATGTGTGTATGCGTGTGTGTGTGTGTACTGTATATGTGTGTATCTATGTATATATGCGTGTGTGTGTGTACTGTATATGTGTGTATCTATGTATATATGCGTGTGTGTGTGTGTGTGTATATATATATATATATATATATATATATCTAGCTGTGTGTTCCTTGGCTTGTTAGGGTTATATAGTATCTGACCAAATTTAAGTATACATTTTTTTAAATAATCATCTAATTTTATATTTATGACTGCATCTCAGCAGAAGGGGTAAAATCCCCTCCCCTCAATGGGGCCCCCTGTTGGTTGTGGGTGGTGACCTGTGATGCTTAAGAATGGAATCCTAGTGGCTGTGCAGTCCATGACATACAACATTCCACTTTGGCCCTTAGGCTATATGAGCAGTTGGAAAGACCTCCTCCAATCAATCGACTAGTCATGTCAAACCCTCACACCTATATGATTGTTCCGAGCATATTATGGCAAACTCCCAACGCTTATCATATATGTGTCAGAAGGTGGTGACTGATGGTCTTAGTGTCCTGGTTATGTTAAACTGCATTTAATGGAGAAGTTCCTATCTGCGGATTATGGAGTACCCCTTTATCGCCATTACTCACAGGTCCACACTGACCCGGAGTGGTAGTACCTGTTAGAGTCCCTTCTAGGGGTTAAATAGATAAAAAATGAGTATTAAAATGTGCTTAAAAATGAATAAAACAAAATGTCTTTGGAATAAGATAACACAAGAGTTCACATGCTGTAAAATCCAAACAACCAAACAAAATGGACTAAGATATGGAAAGATACCTCTTGAAAATATACAGTTACTCACATGATAATCATTGCATCAGGAAAATATACAGTTACTCACATGATAATCATTGCATCAGGAAAATATACAGTTACTCACATGATAATCATTGCATCAGGAAAATATACAGTTACTTACATGATAATCATTGCATCAGGAATATATACAGTTACTTACATGATAATCATTGCATTAGGAAAATATACAGTTACTTACATGATAATCATTGCATTAGGAAAATATACAGTTACTTACATGATAATCATTGCATCAGGAAAATATACAGTTACTTACATGATAATCATTGCATCAGGAATATATACAGTTCCTCACATGATAATCATTAACCCCAAAAAATATACAGTTCCTCACATGATAATCATTAACCCAAAAAATATACAGTTACTCACATGATAATCATTAACCCAAAAAATATACAGTTACTCACATGATAATCATTGCATCAGGAAAATACACAATTGCATGATAATCATTGCCTCATGAAAATATATAGTTACTCACATGATAATCATTGCCTCATAAAAATATACAGTTACTCACATGATAATCATTGCCTCATGAAAATATACAGTTACTCACATGATAATCATTACCTCTGTTTTAGAAATAAGAAAACCAACTAATAATGATTGTATTGAAATCCTGTGGAGCAGTCTTTTTTATTTATACATATATTTTTTTCATATTGTATCTGAATTGTTTTTTCTTTGTGTGTCTGGATGTCAAGGTCTATCAGTAGTTGTATTTCATTTTAATTTTTCAATATATTGTCTGTGTCAAAGTAACTTTCTCCATTTACGTTTTTTTTTCTTCCCTTTTTTCCCCCTCATTCTCTCTTTCTTCTGAATTCCAAGCTTTTAGGTGCAGCAGCAGCAGCAGGTCTCTATTTTTATAAACTTAGTTGACTTGTTTCGCCCCCCCCCCTTTTTTTTTCTTTTTCTATTTTTAACTGTTCCACCCACAAAATAAATTCTCAAAGGATTTTTGTCTGTCAAGAAAATAAACGAAAACAAAACAAAAACAAAACTGAACATAAACAAAAAGAAAATTTCTGTATTTGTGAGTAGTTCATGTAAAGGGATTTCATTTATTGTGTGAGTGTGTGTGTGTGTATGTGTGTGTGTGTGTGTGTGTGTGTGTGTGTGTGTATATATATATATATATATATCTGATGGTAGATGCTGTGCTCCACCTCAGATGCAAAACCGATCTCCTTGGTCTCACGCTAATGAAAAGGGGATAGACTCCCTCGCTGATTGGCTGATACCAACTTTATGCAACCCTGGCGACTTTACTTTTTTTTCTTTATATATATATATATATATATATATATATATATAGGTACCTACAAATTTTTATTTGTGATGAAACAAAGAAAATACAGTGCTCAATCACAAATTGTGAGAGCTATTATTTATTTATTTAATTTGTTGAGTTTAAAAAAAAAAATGCTTATTATAGACAGCTACCCAGGTTGTCTTGCTAAGTCGCAATCATCAGGCTGTCAAATTAGATCTTATGGTGTTTATTTGAAGATCCTTTCTTAATGTTATATTCGGGACCGTAAATAACGTCGGTTGTTTTTGTGTACGCTATTACGCTTTGGATTGTTAAAAATTTGGCCCTATATATATAAACTTTTAAAGAAAGAAAAAAACTTAACAAACTGTCATTCCGTAATAAATTTATTTCAGCCAGAAACTCAAAATTTTTTTTTAAAGATTTCTTAGAATCCTTAGAATCATCCCTTTCTACCAGTCATTTGAATACCTTACACGCACACACACACACACACACACACACACACACATATATATATGTATATGTGTGTCAAAAAAGTACCAAATTTAAAGCTGTATTTACCAAGATAGATATGAAGAAAAAATGGAACCTCATTTTTTTTTTCAGAATACAAGGTGTGTCAAAAAGTACAATAAATCTTGATACTTTTTTGACACATCTTATATAAATTTGTAACTCAAGGTGTAATTAGTAAGATTTATGCTACAGGTATTCAAACTTTCATTCACTCCAATCATTACATATACTGGTGTTCAATAAATGGCAACATTTTTTAAATCTATTTTTGTCTGTAAAATGAGTTCTAGAGCTTCACTACTACTAAAAATTTGTTTATAAAAGCATTTTTGCCTAAGGAATCCAAGAATGTATCAAAGTTAACCAATTCTATGTTATTGATGATTTCTGTTTTTTTAATAGCAAGATCAATATCCCGATGTGGCACTGCATCTATGACAAAAAATTATTTCTATTATTATTTCACATATTGAACATTATTTGTACCAAAAAATAGTTTGATATTTGCTAATCCACTTTTAATTACATGTAGATTACCAAGGTCAAACAGCAATGTCAGTTGGGGTTTTAGAATACACCTACTGCACCTCTGCAGAGGGGTAAGACTCCACTTCAGTGGGACCAGCTGTGGCTTGTGATGCTTAAGGATGGAATCTTGGTAGCTGAGCAGTCCATGACATGCAACACTCCACTTTGACGCTTACTTAAGTCAGACGGTCGGTTGGAAGGACCCCCTTCGATCAATCAGCTGGTTACGTCAAGCCCTGGCACCTATATGATTGTCCCAGCCATATTGCCTTATGGAAAAACTCAAACCTTTTTTAACCTACATATGCTAGAATGCAGTGGCTGAGGGTCTTCATGTCTTGGGAAATGTACTCCTTCAATACCATTACCCCCAGGTCCACTCTGACCCGGAGTGGTAGTACCTGTTAGAGTCCCATCTATGGGTTAAATAAAAAAAATGTGTTTAAAAAAAATTGAGTACCCATCAAGAATAAGTAAAACAAAACGTCTTTGGCATAAGATAACCCAGCAAGGGTTGACATACTATAAAATCCAACCAGCCAACCAAATGCAAATCATGTAAGTGTTGGCATGGTGGTAGCCGGAAGTTTTTCCTCAACACCTGTGGGCAGTTGTGCACAATAATCGGCATTTATTACAGTCGCCAAATTATGCATGTAAATTTGTGGACACATGCTGTTTACTACATAAGCAGTACAAACGCTTAAGCAGCCAGACTTAACGATGACAACATTTGGAACAAGTGACATCTCAAGACAAGACAACTTGAAGATATGACGATTTTTTTTAATCATGTGTAAGGACTGGTTGGTTGGATTTTATGGCATGTCAACCCTTATTTTATGGGTAATTCCATGTCAAATCATCCAGAATAAAAATAAAATTGTCACCCATCCCCTTTAATTTTTCTGAAATTTTGTCCCAAGTGTGGATTGTTAACATTAGACAATCCCTAAAATTTGAGCTTCTAATTCCAAAAATTGGAGCTGTGTCGATTTTTTTTTTTTTTTTTTTTTTTTTTTTTTTTTTTAAATTAAAAAAATTTTTTTTTATTTTTTTTTTTTTATTTTTTTTTAGTTTTCCAAATTTGAGAGGGTTGCAAAAAAATAGTGACTTTTTGTAATATATTTTTGTCTGTAAATGAGTTCTAGAGCTTTCCTACTCTTAAAAATTGGTTATTGGTTATCTATAAAAGCATTGTGGCCTAAGGAATCTAAAAGTCTTAGAATCAACCAATTTTACGTCATTGACGATTTCTGATTTTTTCATAGCAAGATCAATATCCTGATGTGGCACTGCATCTATGACAAAATGTTTTTCTATTATTATTTCACATATATTAATCATTATTTGTACCAAAAAGGATAGTTTGATTTTTTTCTCAGGATGGCCTGGATGATTTTACATGGAATTACCCTTATGCTAAAAATGGTTTCGTTTTATTCCTTTGTTGGGTATTCAATTTTAAAATCTATTTAACCTATAGAATGGACACTAACATATACTATCACTCCAGGTCAGAGTGGACTGGGAGTAATGACAATGAAGGGGTACTCCATACAGCTCAGAGCTCCAGAACTGGAACCTCACCACTAGATGAAGTTTAGTGTCATACCCAAGACCCTTGTCTTGCCTTCTAGCACATATATGATTAAAAGGGTTGTGGGTTAGCCATTAGAGCAATAGGGCCTTAAGAAGTAAACTCAGTGATCAGAGTTCAACTCCTGGCATGTCTGTTTGTCTTTTCACTTTGTGCTAACATCCTTGGGAAAAGCATAAACCGTCTCTCCTCCCCTCAACTATGTGTAAGTAGTAGGGCAGACTTTGTGTTTTAACCTTAGTATGGCAACTAGCCTAGAAGGGAAACTTTGAATTCAAACCAGCTGTACTCTATTGAAAAATGGAACTTGTGTCAAGTCTGCTTGGAACATAGAGGTTGGCTGAATATTACCCACTTCCTCTCTTGTTATACAATCTTGTAAAACAAAAAGATTTTACTATTTCTCTGAATTTTTGAGATGAGGCTTGATAATTAGTATTATTTGGATTATTCAGGCTATTATCCTTTATTGTTATCTGTACAATGTTTCAGCCGATGTGCCCTCCGGCCTTCTTCAGGTATTTCTTATCAGATTTGGGAGCCTTCTCGAACTCTGGAACCTTCTTGTCATAATTGGGAGCCATCTCAGAACTTTGAACCCATCCCGTTATTCAATCCACGGAAGTATCCTGTTTTCATTCCGCTAACCATAGCTGGAGTACAGGTGTTAAGCTGTGAATTATTATTCCAGGATTGAACCTGCAGTCTAGAGATAACTGTCACTTAGAACTGTCTTAACCTAATGCCTTTATCCACTATGCTATGTGTCCAATTGGACAATTCGGTGTGAATTTTGGGAACTTATAAACCTAATGTCTTGTTTTACCTAGAATATCTATCTTTTTACTTATTTATGATTTTTACCTTGACTCGTATTGCGTTTTTTTTTTTTTTCTTTTTTTAATCCAATCTAGCATTTTTAATAATAGGTTTCCATATGGTATTCATCTCTATACTTAGGCTATAGTAACCTCTTAAGTAGGCCATCATATGAGCTGATTCTTTGAGGCGTCTTCTCTTCCAATGTTCTTCTCTATCTATTATCTTAACTTCATCCCATAACGGCAGATGGTTCTACATTCCAGTAATTCTTCAAATCCGGACTCATTTACCTGTATTGAAATTCACAGCGCCATATTGAAGTCAGTCAGTATATTGTTTGTTTGGACAACAGCAACTGGCTAAGCACAATTGCCAGTGCCCCAAGATAGCTGGTATTTATGGAAGTCAAGAATAGTCCATTCATGTATTTGGGTGATTCCATTCCTTGAGTCCTGATTGGCTGCTTGGTTTCTATGATGTTATAAGGCTTCATAAATACCCTGTCATTTTGCAGTAGGATTGCAACAAGATTAGATTTGTATTCAGTTATTATTTGTTGCCTTGTCTTAGCAATTTGACGGTAATTGGAACTTAGTGTGATTATTCTACAACCTGCCGAACATAAATTACTTCAATTTTTTAAAACTTTGCTTTTGTTGTAGGTTTGGTCATACCATCTGTTACCGTATATGCGGTAGGACAATAAACAATGTTTATTTTTTTACCATTGTTGAATGAATAAAATATTTTGAGGTCAATTACATCAACGACTTTTTCTTTTTTCTTTTTTTTTTTTTCTTAAATTGTAGAAAATTGTTGGGTGATTAGCATCCAACTGTGTTTTGTTAACAGCGCTATGAAGAATAGTCCATTCATGTATTTGGGTGATTCCATTCCCTGAGTCCTGATTGGCTGCTTGCTTTCTATGATGTTATGAGGCTTCATAGATATTCTGGCATTCTGCAGTAGGATTGCAATAAGGTTAGATCTGTATTAAATTATGGCTCCTTGTTGCCAATTTTTACCAATTCGACAGTAATTGGAACTTAGTATGATTTTTCTACATAAATGAGTAATTACTTTTTTTTTTATTTAACCACTTTATATTTGTTAAATACCCTTCTAACATACTCAAGAATATAATGGAGAGAGAGAGATAAAAAGATAGATTATAGAAATGATAGTGGTCTAACAGCTTTTACTGATCCTATTTCGTCGGCTATTTTCTCTGCTGATTTGTTGGGCTTCTTCTAAGGGCTGGTCTTCTCCTTTCTGCAGGGCTGGGCTGGTCATTGTCTTTATTATTTAATTAATACAAGACTTAGTTGTTCTTGATCAAGCTTTTATTTTCAACCCTGCCCGTTTGACTCAATTTTGATGTTACAATTTTTGAGGCCAATTTAAAGGCTTCAAGTGAGAGCACTTTAAATTGGAGATCCCTTGTGTTAAGCAGAGGTTGATCTTTAGTGAAGAATCCTTTGGTTGTTACTCTGTGTCCCTTAGTGTTGGGTAAAATTCTTTGATTGAGTAAAGTCCTTGGCTGCAGGTCCATTCATCAATGTCAAATACATAGAAATGAACGGCTTTCAAGATTGGCGATTGAATAGTTAACTAACCACGTATTTGAGCTGTTGATTGGCTGGCTTTAATCCATGCACCCATGCCGAGTCTATAAGTTTAAGTGGTGGACCTCAGCACACCTTATATTACAAAATATTCCAGCACCAACTAAGCAAAAGTAGCTGACTGCAATAAGCTTTTCATTATCTGATAGAGTACTAGAAGCGGTTACCCATCATCACCTTGGTAGAGGGTGGGGGACAAAAAAGTTAGTCTTGCTGATTGATTATTACTGAATCAAATGAGTTGGATCCACACAGATAGAAATGAACAATGAATGGAACGTTAATTTTTTCAGAATACAAGGCGTGTCATAAATGTGCCAAGTTTGAAGCTGTATTTACCAAGATAGAAATGAACAATGAATGGAACGTTAATTTTTTCAGAATACAAGGCGTGTCATAAATGTGCCAAGTTTGAAGCTGTATTTACCAAGATAGAAATGAACAATGAATGGAACGTTAATTTTTTTCAGAATACAAGGTGTGTCAAAAAGTACAAAAAATCTCAATACTTTTTTGACAAACCTTGTATATTTGGTGATACTTTAGTATGTGATCTACGTGCAAATCTGATATCCAAGAGTAAAATTTTATTTTAGAATGTGATGTAAATATATCATTTGTTTATCATAGCTTGAATAAAATATTTTATATATTTATTTTTTGAAAAATTCTATAAATTTGAAAATAATTTATTAAATTTATAGACAAATTAAATATACATCAACCAAAAAAATAAGAAAATTAGATAATAGAATATTATATGATTTATCATTAAAAGAAATTAAAATGAAGTAGGTTAGGAGTGGGTAGATTACATACAAAATTAATTTGTTACTCCAGTAGATTAAATAAAGGGTTCAGTTCCACAAGAAACACCTAAAGGATAAAGGGCACATTGGCCAAAACATTGTCTATATAAAAATAAAGATGAGGACAATAGTCCAAAAAATCCAAATAATACAAATAAATTTCATTACAGATCACATAGCCAAGTAAAATTGATTTGGCATTAAATAACCCACAAGGGTTGATATGCCATTGAACACCAACCAACTAAGCTTTATTTATTTACATCTATTAATAATGGTAATTCGCTTCCAGTTTTTGTCTGTAACAAAAATTACGTCACTGCTTACGTCACATTACCCAAAATCATCATAACATAGAATAAATACACTCAAAATTTGAACATGCAACATTAGACAGTCCTCATTGTTTTTTAAAACAAGTTTTAATAAATACATGACTGGTATTATATATCTATATATAGTTTGTTTTATTTTAATACATATTTAAAGTTTACATTTCAAATTGTTTTATTTTTTAATCATTTAATGAATTTGATGATTTTACTTACTTAGGGTACAAACTCGCTGACATTGAATTTTTTACTCCCACCTCTCAGGCAATGTTTCAAAAATCTATTTTTACATCACCCAGAGGGCGTTTTTTTTATTTTGCACTAGTTCTTGTAATAGAAGTAAATAAATAAAGCTTAGTTGGTTGGTGTTCAATGGCATATCAACCCTTGTGGGTTATTTAATGCCAAATCAATTTTACTTGGGTATGTGATCTGTAATGAAATCTATTTGTAATTATTTTGGGATTTTTCTTTATGTGATAAATGTGTATTTTTTTAGTTAAC
>CM042158.1:45112873-45151310 GCA_023376005.1 Doryteuthis pealeii
GAGTGTATTTGATTGCCATCTTAACAGTGTACCAATTCTACTCTAAGTTATTATTAATAATCTCTAAGTTAGAGAATTAGTTCATTTTATGTTTATATGTATATGGTTTTAAATATACGCTCCTACATTTGGTGCGCTGGTGGTTGTCGTCAGTGATGTAATCCGCAGGGTTCATGGGAAGTTTCGGGTCGTCCAACATCAGACTTCCCTCGCCCTACTGACCCTATCAGAGGTGATCAAACTCTGGTACAACCAACATAATGGTTAGAGTTGGAGGAAATGGACTCGTCGATCTGAGTTCAAATCCTAGACAAGACTGTTTGCATTTCACATAGCACTAATACCCTTGGGAAAGGTATGAATCCGTATATTCTCCCTCCAGCTATGGGTAAAATAGTAGAACAGACTTGGCACTTTAACCTTGGGTAGGTAACCAGTCTAGGAGAAGGAAAATCTGAATTTGAAAAACCTGAGGTCAGTCATTGATTGGTTTTGTGGCATTCCTTATGCACCAATTCTTTACAATGTCCAAATCATCCATGATGAAATGTAAAACCTGATTATCTGGTGTTGCTTATCTGTTGAATTCTTATTTCTATGAGTATTATCTACTCAGCTAAATAATGGACCATTCCATTTTTATTATAAAGAAAAGGAAGAAAAAGGACATGCTACAAAGAAAAATATAAGAAAGAGTAGGAGAAAGATAGGGATGAGCGCATGGAAGCAATAACGCTAATCTGTTTCAATCGAACATAATAAAAAAGATGGAAAGAAAGAAAAAAGAGTGAGAGATAAATCAAGTTTATTATACTTTTTACATATTGAAGTATTTAGCAATAGCTCTTAAGTAAACATATCAAACATTGTAATAATTAAATTATCATACTGTGCTATAACCACAGGTCTTGCTAGTATATCAATGAGAAGAATTTTGAGTCGGTCTGCCATAGAAGCAATTATAGACAGTAAGGGGCCTATAATTTGGAGGTCTTAAAGCCTGAACTGTATATCCACAGGACCTGTTAGTTATGAATAATGTTGGTGTCTATGCTGAGAAAAGAAAAAAATAACCATTGAAAGATTACCATGGCTGTGTTACTGAAACAAATACAAAATTCCTCCCCCCTTTTTTTATTGTTTGGCTTAACATAGATTTTAAGACAATTTAATCTTCAACGTCTTTGTAAATAAAAAAATATTTATTTGTCCTTGGCATGTCACAAAGATGTTAAGGATTTAACCTTTTTAGTTCTAATCTCTTGTTAAACATTTTCATCACAGTTTGTTTTTTGTTTTTTTTAAAAAAAAAAACCAAAAAAACTCCATGTTTTTTTGATGAATACATTTTTTACTGTGTAAATAGGCAAAAATATTTGTTGGCATCAGCCCTTATTGCAAGCCACTCTTTTTATCATGTATGTGATAGAAGCCGGTGGCTGAAGATCTTTATATATATATATACACACACACACAAGGTGTGTTAAAAAAGTATCAAGATTTTTGTACTTTTTGACACACCTAGTATTCTGAAAATAATTAATAAATGGAACATTATTTTTCAGAATACAAAGTGTGTCAAAAAGTACAAAAAATCTTGATACTTTTTGGAAACACCTTGTAGATTTTAAGACAATTTAATCTTCAACGTTTTTGTCAACGAAAAATATTTGTCCTTGGCATGTCACAATAAAGATGTTAAGGATTTAACATTTTTAGTTCTAATCTCTTGTTAAACATTTCATCCCAGAGTTTGTTTTTTAAAAAAAAAAAAAAAAAAAAAAATCCTTGTTTGTTTTGATGAGTTGATTTTTTTTTTTTTCTGTGTAAATAGGCAAAAATACTCGTTGGCATCAATAAAATAGTCCGATATCCGACTTTGATAGTCCAACTTTGATTTGCGACTGGATTTCAATGTAGACACTTTTATCCATAAATACCCAACACATAGTCATGTTCTGGTACTTAGTGCGGGGCCTGTATTAAGTTACAACCTGTCTCTTTTTGTCTGGTAACTGAACACTAGTTAAAACCTTCTTGTGAAGGTGAGTATATGTTGATTCTATGATACTAACTTTCAACTCTTTTGTTACACAGAACAATCACAAGACATTTCATAATGATGTAATGGTTAATAGACTAGTCTTGCAGATCTACCTCTACTCAATAGTAAATTTGATACTTGTTTAGTCTCTCTCTCTCTCACACACCCCCTCTCTCACACACACTTACCCTCTCTCTCTCTCTCTCTCTCACACTTCCTCTCTCTCTCTCTCTCTCCCCCTCTCTCTCCACTCCCCCTCTCTCTCCCCCCTCTCTCTCTCACACTCCCCCTCTCTCTCTCACACTCCCCCCTTCTCTCTCTCACACTCCCCCTCTCTCTCTCTCTCTCTCTTCACACTCCCTCTTTCATATTTTAACTCTTTATTTCTCACTTTTTAACTTTCAATGTAATCTTCTCTCTCTCTCTCTCCTCACTAACACATACACACACACTCACTCTCTCTCTTTCCCCTCTCCTTTCTCTCTTTAACTACCTATCTTTTTTTTTCCTGCTATATTTTGAGAATCCAATCCCCTTGAACTGGCAATGTTAATACTTAAAACCTTGTGTCACATCCTACCCATGGTAAATGAGTCGGATAATTACTTACACTAGAATGTCTCTTCACTGGAAAATACTATTTCTATGCACTCTGTATTTACCCAACTACTAATTAATCTCAAAAGAAAAACAACAACTGTGATGGAGAACGAGTACTACCATACTCTTTTAGAAAAAGAGCAAACATTGTCTTGCCAGCCAGGATCGAACCCACGTCCTCCTGCATGCAAAAACAAATGATTTAGGCACTGGATGGACATGAGGTGCAGTTCAGGTGCCTGGATGTTGGCGCCTACATGCATCCATCCGAATACACATGAATTGTGCGTTGCACGGACGCGAGGTTCGACTGATGTGCCTGGATGTTGGGGGACTGTGCCCATAAAAACCAAGTGAGTGGAGCGCTGGGCAGTGAGCAGAAGCAGTTGACTGACACAAGACGGCAATCAGCGACGAAGTGCTCTGTGAACAACCCAACAAAGAAATTGATTTTTATTCAACAAAAGCTATTTCGGCCTTGGATAATATTCGCTTGAACAAAGAGATAATAGGCTTGAGTCCTCCAGAGATATCTGTCACAAGCCAAGAGAACCTAGGCTTGAATCACTTGTTTCAACTGTTCTATCTTTCGATTATACCCCTCCCCTCTGTTTCAAATCTTTTTATCTGCATTCTTATTCAGCCTTTCTAATTTAATATAATATTTTATTACATTAAAACTTAAGTACTTGCACCCGGAGGTGCATATATTTGCTAGTTCTATTAATTTTAATTTTATCTTTGATTTTAATTGCAGGAATTTCTCCAGGGATTTCCTGGATGAATCATCTTCTTCATGATGCTTTGGTTTTGTTGAGGTAAGTTTTTTTTTTCTTTTTAAAATACAAAAAATAACTGATTTTTAAGCTTTTTTCTTTACCATATATATATATATATATATATATATATATCCTCCAATATACAGAAAATCCTCACTAATACTATTAAAATCCTCTATAAAAACACCTACAAATCCTAGAAGCAATTTGCATGGAAAATAAAAACCTAACACAAATAAAGTAGCATTTTTATATATATATATAATATATATATATATATATATATATAAAATCTTTAATAACTAACACACTAACTATAGCACCCCTACCTACAATAAACACTCCTAAATGAATAAATCTACAACCTTACAAAAACACTCCAACAAAAAAACAAGCAACTAAAACAAATAACCTCCCTGAAAACTATCATGGATGTGGTCAAAAGTGGTTAAGGGGGAAAATATGGGCACCTTCTTTACCCCTTGGACCCTGACATAAGAAAAATTGCATGCAAAAAATGTAAGCAATTGAAAATCATAAAAAAATATTCTGTCGTATTCAACCAAACCTGTTTTAGTATTATTCAGACTATTGTCCTCATCTTCATTGTTATCTGTACAATATTTTGGACAATGTGCCCTCCGGCCTTCTTCAGATATTTCTTTTTGGACTCGGGAACCTTCTTGTCGTAATCAGGAGCCATCACAGAACTTGAACCTAACCTTTTATTTAGTCCATGGGGGTATCCTGTTCTCATTCCACTAACCATAGCTGGGGTACAGGTGTTAAGCTGTGTTAATTATTATTCTATGTTACTGCTGCCCCTGACCAGGATTGAACCTGCAGTCTAGATAACTGTCACTTAGAATTGTCTTAGCATAGTGGATAAAGGAGTTAGGTTATGTGTCCAATATGAAGCCTTATCTAAAAAAAATTCCTAGAGACAAACCTGTTTTGTCTCACAGATCCGTTACTACTGAAAAGTGAGTTCAATCCTCACTGGATGCCCCATACTTATGACCTGGTGTCAAATCCTACCCATTGGGTGAATAATTTTTTTTTTCAGCCAAATCTGTTTAAATAATATAATCTACACTGATGGGAGGTTTTGGTGGTATAATAAATATCCATGGGCTGAATATCTAGCCAAGGATGTTTCCATTTTTAGCTAATGCCCTTAGGGAATGGGTAACAAATACATCTACCCCCACTTCCTGCTAACTATGTATAAAACTAGCACACATAGGGTTCTCTTAGCATGGTAGGACAGTCAGCCTTGGAAAAGCAAGTCTGAATTCAAATCTCCTACCAACCTGTTCTGGGACAGATTAGCAGGGTAAGGCCTATTACTCCCCATGTCTTACAGATTTGTGGAAGACTTTAGTCCCAAAGAAAACCGAGAAAATTGTGATATATTTAAAGGATGACTCTTTTATTACAATATTTTCTTTTCAAGTTCTCAATCGGCTGTATAGTTGTCCTAATTGTAGAAGTTATCCTCCAGATTTAGAAACAATATGATACTCACCGTCACAGTGGGGTTCTAACTACCATCGAGTTAGTAGATGAGAACAGGCAAACTTTAACTTAATACAGTCCTTGCATGCTGCTGGCATAATGCAAAGTGGTGGCTGAAGAGTGGGTACTTATCCATGTTCTTACTCACCCTGAAATCCAACAGCCAATTAGAACTCAGGAAATGAACTTGCCTGGGTTCATAATGGAACAATCCAAAGCTCCATATAAGCCACCTACCAAACTCTAGTTTTAGTCTTGCATTCATCTTGTAACAGAGTTGAATACTTTACACAAAATCCAACACTAATCCTATTACCTTTATGGAAAGTCCCTACCCTTTTTTATCACATATGTGCTAGAAGGTGGTGGCTGAGGGTCTTATTGTCCTGGGTATGATATTAAACTCTATTTGATCATGTAGTTCCAATTTTGAAGCTCTGAGGAATGTGGAGTACCCCTTCATCAGCATTACTCCCAGGTCCACTCTGACCTGGAGTGGTAATAACTTTTAGGGTCCCATCTATGGATTAAATAGAACAAAATAAGTTTTTTTAAAATGTGTTTAAAAAATATTGAATAGCATCAAAAAAATAAAAGAAAATATCTTCAGCATAAAATAACCCAACAAGGGTTGACATGCCATGAAATCCAACCAACCAACTTTTCACGTTCAGTGTGTTATGATTTTAGTGGCCATCCTTTAGGCTTCAAGCAAGAGTGCTTGTCCAGCGGAAATCCTTGGTAAAAAAAATCCTTTGGTTGTTCCTTGGTGCTCCTCAGTATTGCAAGTCCTTTGTCAATGATTGCAAATGGACGTCTCTCAGTATCAGTGATTAAGTAGTCAACCAACCACGCAGTCGTGCTGTTGATTGGCTGAGGTATAAACCATGTGACCTCGCTTAGTCTATAAATTTAAGTGGTGTATTGTAGCACACCTTATATACCAAAATTATGTATAATGGTTAGAGTTGTAGGAAATGGACTCGTCAACATGAGTTCAATTCCTGGACGAAGCTGTTGGCATTTCACATAGCGCTAATACCCTTGGGAAAGGTATGAATCATACTCTCCCTCCAGCTATGGGTAAATAGTAGGGCAGACTGGGCTCTTTTAACCGTGATTAGGCAACCAGTCTAGGAGAAGGAAAACTCTGAATTCAAACCTGCTAAACTCCGCTTAAGAAATTAACCTTGTGTCGCATCCTGCTCGTGTGGAGGGGTTGGTAAATATATATATACCAAAAATAATCAAATACAGTGTTAGTTACTTACAGGTATGGGTAAATAGTAGGGCAGACTAGGTTCTTTAGCCTGGGCTAGGCAACCAGTCTAGCTGAAGGAACTGTACTCCACCTAAAGTTTGACCTAGTGTCACATCCTGCCAGTGACGGAGGCGCTGGGTAAATACATACTCTAATATCCATAAATTGTAGGGATTGTTGGGCGGTATTCAATTAGTAAAGACCAAGATTTGTTGGTAATTTTCACCTTTAGTTGGCTAAATCCCTAGCAAATAAGGCAATTAGAGTAACCTCCCTTGACTTTCACTTTGAACTAAGCTTGTAGCTATTTTGAAAGTCTCCGTGTGAAATAAACAAATCTTAGAAACTTTTTTGAAAACAATACAACTGCATGCTTTAACACAAAAATATCATAAAATGTGTTTTTAATAACAATTAAGTTCATTTCAGGTAATTTTATGCTAGGAATTTAGCCAACTGACTTTCACTTTGAAACAAGATGGTAGTCATTTTGAATGTGTCTTTGCAAAATATACAAATCTTAGAATTGTTTCGAAAACAATACAACTGCATGCTTTAACACAAAAATATCATAAAATGTGTTTTTTATAACAAGTAAGTTCATGTCAGATAATGCGCATGCACAATTTTATGCTAGGAGTTATAACATTTTACCGATTTGTCTGCATTATTAATTAATTTTTTTAATGATTTATTGAAAATGTTCATGTTTTTTGTTATAGTTTGAGTAATTTGTTTGTATGTATTTTGATCACTTAACAATTCAAACATTTTATCATTGTGTTGTGTGGAGCTCATGATGACTTAAAGCTGAAGTTAGAATAAAAATACGTTGGTCGATAACATAATAGAATCTGTTATGAATAGGATATAATCTGTTGGGGAAAAACAGAAGAAACATATCGAAATTATAGATTAAATACATGCATGGATTGTAGCCAGGAAAATAGTTTCAAGACAAAACATTTTGAATCAAATTAATCGGCCTTGACTCTTCCGCTGGCTTGTTGAATTATTAACATCATCGAGTTTATGAAATGTGATTTTTAAATTTGTTTCCTTTTCAATTCTTTAAGATCGAAATCCATCACTCGTATCCCACATAAACATACACTTCTTTAAATCACTGGAAATATATCTATGACATATTTCAGTCTAACGAAAAGCCCGAATTGAAATCTTTAAATAAGATTAAAAATAGAGAAACGAGTAAAGTTTTGAAAAATAAAAACGTTTCTTTTCCTCCACCTTTTATCTGAGGGTGTAATGATGATGTTTTTGTCTTTTGACAAACCCTTTTAAAGCAGTAATGTATCTCCGAGGCAGATTGGGTTATAACATGTGGGGATGTTATATTAACGTTGGAAGGCTTAAAGTAACCTCCCAATGTGGGTACATGAGTATACATAAAAAACATCCGACAAAGGTGTGAAAACAGTAACATATTTATTCCGTAAGTAACAGATACATTTAAGACAAAGATATAAATTATTATGAGGAAATAGGCGTATGACTTGCGTTGTAGAGAATGTCACTTACTGGTAGCTGGTTTGGGGACAAGGCCCCTCACATGAGGCGGCAGGCGCCCAGACCATGATAACTCTTTGATGGCCTGAGTGAAAAGAGGCAGGAAATCATAATTCCCACTTGTGGCCAAAATACCAATGCACCTATCGGCCGAACGAACCACAGCAAGGGAAGATAACTCATTTTAGACTTATGTTCACCCAGACTTTGTTTTATTGACCCAACAGGGTCATTGGTATTACAAGTAGTGGTTGCTGCGATTAGTCCTTGTATAAAACCTTTTTGGAAGTCCGAATCCTTGTGTCTATAGTTCATATTGATTATATTTGTTATATTATGTTTATTCAACCTACAAACATTTTCAATAAATCGTACAAAAAATTAATCAACAATGCAGACAAATCTTGGTCTTTACTAATAATCAATCCCTACAATTTATGGACTTCCTAAGACACATAAACCCAGGATTCTGTTAAAACCAATACTCTAATGCAGGGATTCCCAACCTTTTTCAGCTCATGGCCCACTTTGAAACCAGAATTTTTTTGTGGCCCATGAAATTATTATATATATTTACCAACCCCTCCGCACGAGCAGGATGTGACACATGGTCAATTTCTTAAGCGGAGTTCAACAGGTTTGAATTCAGAGTTTTCCTTCTCCTAGACCAGTTGCCTAACCAAGGTTGAAGAACCCAGTCTGCCCTACTATTTATCCATAGCTGGAGGGAGAGTATACCTTTCCCAAGGGTATTAGCGCTAAGTGAAATGCGATTACCACATCCAGGATTTGAATTATTATAAGAGAAAAATTATTATAAGAGAAAAAATATTTCCATTTTACACAAGATAGTTATTCAATCAAGATACAACCATATTGACGCACACATTTATCCTGAGTATCTAAACTACATGTACTTTTCAGTTCCAATTTAACAACTATTTATTATCAATATTTAATAAATAATAAAGTCAGTATATATAAAACATAATATGGGGGCGTATCAGGGGAGTAAATCTCTCCTCACTCTCCCCTACCATGAATTATTTGTCATCTTACTTTCTAGAAAATATAAATTTAGATTTTTGTATATAAAAAGTATGCTCTGAAATCATATAGATTTATATTTCTTTGACCTACCTTAAATTTGCTGTGGCCCAAGGTTGGGAACCACTGCTCTAATGTATATAACTTGTAGCTTGTTATCATATGCAAATACTAAAAAGTTAGACTACTGTTTAGATTGACATACTTGTTACCCTTCAGTGGCCTAAAAGGTTTCAGGACATATCGACGTTGATATAGGAAACTAGGTAACTGAGCGAAATGGTGACAGGTGTCATGTTAGGGTGAATTGTGGGTAGGTAACCAGGGAAATAGGAGAAAGGGTGTGGTAAAATTATGGAATACTAAAATAGAAAATAAAATTCAACTGTGTTAAAATTTACTATGAATGAAACTATTTTTATTTGATTTTTATTACTGCATATTTTATCTTTATTTTATTTATTCAAATAAAAATGAAAATTTGATACAATTGAGAATTTATGGCTGCTGCTTTTTTTTGTGAATTATTACAATTGTTAAAGACACTTATAACACTTTAATATTCATTTATTTATATTTAGCTTTTTATAGAGTAGAAAAAATTGACACATTTTATTTCCTATTTTAAAAAAATTTTACTTATTTTTAAAAACTTTTACTTAAAATCTTTACATATCTTTTTTAAACCTTTACTCATTTTTATAATTTTTACTTATAAAAATGAATAAAATTATTTTTACTTATTTTTACTTTTTTTTCTTATAAATAAAAGTAAAAATTTTTTTTTTTTTTTTTTTTTTTGAAAATGCAAAAAGTCCCTTTTTCTAATTTTTTAAAAATTTCTAAACTGTTTTTATTTAATTTTAAAAAAATTCTTATTCTGTTATTTATTCGTATTTTTTTTTTGTTTTTTTTTTTTTTTTTTTTTTTTTTTTTTTTTATGAAGATTTTAAAACTTCCAATATGTAAAAATGAAATCAAAGTATTTAGACTGAATCTTTTAAAATTTAAATGTGTGCACAGATGAACAACTTCTATTGTAAATTGATGATGCCTAGATCAGTTTTAGGTGCAACACAATATTATGCAAGTGTAACATTCTCCACACTCACCATTCAAGCTCTGTGCAACTGTTTCTTGTTTCCTAAATTAAAATTGAATATTTGGTAAGTAAGAAGGATGCTGCAATAAATTCTTAAAAAATAATAACAGTATCATCATTTCATGAGTATTAATTTTTCTTGTCTTTTCCCTCTTCTGTCGGGATTTGTTTCCTATTTTGAATAGAAATATAAGTCAAAATGTACTTTAAAAACAAAAAGAGACAATTACAAAACTGACCAAATGGTAAAATTTTAAAGTAAATTTTTTTTTTTTGTTACCATATTCAATAGCATTCTTATTAAAAAGATGAATATCATTATTGTTGGGATCAAAAGACCATTTTATTTATATATATATATATATATATATATATATATATATATATATAATCAATTTCAAATAGTCTGCCTCACTCTTTTCTGCTTACTCTATCTCTATCTATCTATATTTATACATGTAGAATTAAACAAGAATTAAACAAACGTTTAAAATTTTTATTAACAATCTTTTCAAGCTGTCTGGCCAACTTTTTTACATTTGGATAGAATTCGTGGATTAGTCCACCAAAGTTTTTATCCCAAGTACTTTTGGCACTTCGAAGTGTCATCATCAAGGGTGATATGTTTGTGGTCCGTTTTTTTTCTTTTTTTTTTTTTTTTTCAAGTTAGTAGTAGTGAGAGTATGTAGGAGGGGAACTCATTAAAATTTTATCAAGGTGTGTGGGCCTGGAAGGAGGAGAATTGGTAGGAAAAGTGTTATAGGCATTTAAAAATAATCTTATTTAACGATGGTTTGTATTGTTTGATGTATAAAGCTTCTAGTATTTGGAGTTTTTCTTTGTTTTTTTTCTTTGTGCAGAATGTGTATATTTTCCATTAGGATTTTCCGGTAATTAGAGTAGAGGCATGCATGTAATTTCAGATGTTGTGAAATGAAGCTATTATTTGACATATGGAGAGTCAATCGGCGTGACAAGGGCATTGAGGTAAAACTGATGTAGATACTTTCAATTTTTGGGAGACAGCAATCTCCTAAGGGACATTTAAATTTGTATACTACATTAGTCTCATTAAGACGACTTGTCTGGGGAGATAAGTTGTTACGGATAACAAGGTTAGTTGTTTTAAATTTGGTGTAATAAATAATTAATTTTACCTTATTATCAGGCGTGTTTGAAGTAATGTTGTTCCGATTTATTTTTTTTAGTGCTATTTCATCAAGTTTATAATTCTTGTGTTACAATAATAAATTATGTTATTTGAAGAAGTATTTGCTGTAGTATTTTTTCTTTGTAGTTAGCATCAATTTTATGGATGGTCTGTTTGATTTGTTCATCAATAACGTGATAAGGAAATCCATTATTAACAAGTGTCTGTTTGATATTTTTAATTTCGGAATATAATACACTGACTGCACTCTGCAATGGGGCCACCTGTTGGCGGTGGGTGGCAACCCATGATGCTTAAGGATGGGACCCTGGTGGTTGAGCAGTCCATGAGATGCAACACTCTACTTTGGCCCTTATTTAGGCTAGATGGGCGGTCAGAGACCCCCCCCCCGTTCCGATCAATTGGCTGTTGGCATCAAGCCCTAGCACCTATATGATTGTATCAACCCTAATGCCCTTCTAGCAAGCCCAAACCCTTTTTATCATATATGCACTTGAAGAAGGTGGCTTGGGTTCTTATTGTCCAGGGTTTGACATTAAATTACATTCAATGGTGAAGTTCCAGTTTTGGAGCTCTGGAGAATGTGGAGTACCCCTTCATCACCATTACTCCCAGATCCACTCTGAACTGGAGTGGTAGTACCTGTTAGGGTCCCATCTATAGTTTGAATAAAAAAAAATGTGTTCAGAAAAAAAAAATTGAGAACCCATCAAGAATGTATAAAACAAAATGTTTGCCATAAAATAACCCAACAAGGGTTGATATGCCATAAAATCCAACTAAATTTTGAAGAAAATAAATCTATATTAGCACTGGCCATTGCATGAGCTTTGGTTTGTGTGTGGCTCCCCAGGTTAATCAGACTTCTTGTTAATGTGGCCTGGTGGGAGGTCAGGCCTGGGTCACCTTTATCGAGTATCAGGCTGCATGAGACACTACTAAAAAAAAGAAAAGTTCAAGGCATTTTTATTTTGAAGTTACTGCAACCATTTTTACTTGGAGAAGACCTTACGCTAGGCACTGCTAAAGTTGCTGCAAAATCCATATTTTACTAAATAAATTTATCCCCTCCCACACACACTGTTAAAAAAATTAATTATCAACACTGTTTTTTTTTTTTTGTTTTGAAAGTGGTTAAATTTATTTTGTAAAATTCATATTTTATGGTAACTTTGACAGCATTTATGGCCCTGTTTTCAGCAAAATTTACCAAAAAATAGTTTAAAATGTATTAAAAATGAATTACATATGTAATATTATTTTTCTTTTTTTTTTTTTTTTTTTTTTTTTACTGATGTTACTACTTTTCAACTTAGACAAATATTTGACCTTAAATAATCGATTTAATTAATTTAGCAGACAACATTTTGGCAGACCCTACCTTACGCCCAAGTATCTGCCTAAAAGAAAAGTTATTTTTTTTCTTTGGTAAAAGATCTTTTCTATAAAAGATTGAAGTCATAGGTAGACCATTCAGAAAGCACCACAGGTCGCATGTGGCTAGCAGGTTGCAGTTTGCCCATGACTGTACTAGATAAATAATAATTTTAAAAAAGCCAATATAAATATATATTAAAAAAATCTGAATAATTCATTAAGGGGTTAAAATAGGTTGGTTGGTTGGATAGATTTCACGGCTTGTCAACCTTTTTATTGGTTATTTTATTTTTATAAAAAAAAAATTTGAATGCCATCAGGAATGAATAAAACAAAATGCTTTCAGCATAAAATAACCCAAAATGGGTTGACATGCCGTAAAATCTATCCAACCCTTGTTGGATTATTTTGTGCTGAATACGTTTTGTTTTATTTATTCTTGATAGTATTCAAACCTTTTAAAAAATTTTTTTTTTAACTCAATTTATTCAAACATATTTTTATTAACTCATTTCTTCTATTTAACCCATAAATGAGACCCTAACATGTACTGAATGTATTGCTACAGCTGTAGGACAAAGTAAACAGGGCACATGGACCAAGTCAGGGAGTGCAAAAGACAGGGCTGTCACATGGAGTGACATCAGATATATGGAGCCAAAAAAATTAAGTTTCCTTATAAAGGCAGTCTACAACATATTACCAACACCAGTCAACCTTCACGTCTGGGGGTAAGCTACGTCAGACCTATGCAAAGCATGTGGGAAAACTGCTAACTTGAAACATATTCTCACGGGATGCGAGTATGCTCTAAGAAGCTACACATGGAGGCACAATGAAGTCCTCAAGATTGTTGCGGAGGCGTCGAAGATATGTTGTGAGACTGCAAATAAAGCTGGTTACCTAGCCATGGTTAAAGAGCCCAGTCTGCCCTACTATTTACCCATAGCTGGAGGGAGAGTAAGATTCATACCTTTACCAAGGGTATTAGCACTAAGTGAAATGCAATTACCACATCCAGAATTTGAACTTGGGGCGACGAGTCCATTTCCCATGAATTTTAACCATTACACCAGGCGCTTTTAACCATTACACCACGAAGTTGCATGTATAGAGCATCCAGCAAAAAATCGAACTCTCTATTCAGTAATTATTGCCAAACGTGTTTGCTACGGGTAGGATGTGACACGAGGTTGCATGTATAGGGCATCCAGTGAAAATCGAACTCTCTATTCAATAGTTTTTGCCAAACGTGTTTGCCACGGGTAGGATGTGACACGAGGTTGCATGTATAGGGCATCCAGTGAAAATCGAACTCTCTATTCAATAGTTTTTGCCAAACGTGTTTGCTACGGGTAGGATGTGACACAAGGTTGCATGTATGGGGTATAAAATTGAACTTGCTACTCAGTAGTAGGTAATTACCGTTCACCACGGGTGTCAATTTGTTCGACGTTAGTTATATCTCCAGTATGTTACTAATACAACTTCTTTCCTCATTTCATTGAAGAGTACCTTCTTCCAAAGACCAACATTTAAGTAGTCAGAGACAGTTCAAGGGAGATAACTCACAATCCACAATGGTTAGGATGTGATACAAGGTTACAAGTAGAACAGTGAGAATTAAACTCATTATTATTGAAGTCAGTCAGTATACTGTTGGTTTGAACAACAGCAACTGGCTAAGCACAACTGAAGCAGTGCCCAAGCCAGTTGGTATTTATGGAAATCAAGAGTCCATTCATGTATTTGGATGATTCCATTCCTTGAGTCCTGATTGGCTGCTTGGTTTCTATGATGTTGTGGGGCTTCATAAATACCCTGGCATTCTGCAGTAATATAGCAGCAAGATAGATTCGTATTAAGTTATGACTACTTGTTGCCTTGCCATGCCAAACCAATTCGACGGTAATTGGAACTTAGTGTGATTATTCTACAATTGTTAATTAATGGATCTGCAAGACTAGCTTGCTAACCATTACATCACTATAGAGCACTCCATTTATTCTGTACTGTATTATTGATTGTTCACAACTTTGTAGATGTGATACCTTTTTAAGCCATTATCAGATGAATCATTGTTTAATAGTTTATTTCATTTATTTATTTTTACGTTGGCTATTCAGGAATTTAAAAAAAAATTGTCTTAAGACTTTTTAAGATAACATTTTAAGATAGTTTAGTAGATATGTTAAATCTAGTGAAATAGATCACTAATTAGGACTAAGCCTCTTCCAGTAGTGACCACCCCAATTGAAGTTTAACAGGTATGGGGTAGCAAGAGGTTTTGGGTGTTTTAAAGGTAATTTCCTATAACTCCAATATAAACAAAGGGGAACCACTCTTAAATTATTTATTTTCCCATTAAACTAACCCTAAACCGGTCTTCTTTTTTCCTAGTAGATCAATAAATAAATAAATAATTTATCAGTTAAGAGTGGTTCCCCTTTGTTTATGTTGGAGTTATAGGAAATAACCGTTTTAAAGGTTTAAAGGTACCTGGATACTCTATTTGAAATATGTAACGGTAAGAGTATTTACGGGATTTGAAGGAGCTCTTATTTCTCCGTAGTTGTAGGCAAATTGTCGGACAAAGAAGACAAACACACAATGGAAATTTAATACATGTATTGACGAATAATACAAGAACTTGTTGCAAATTTTAATGGTATTTGCTACGCGACCTATCTGAGTTAAGTAATTTTCCTGGAGTATTGGTGATACTGTTCGTTGGTAGGAAATGTTGATAGTACGCTACTTCAGACATTTCTCGTTCTTCCTCGTAACCGGTTCTGTGATAAGTGATGGGGGATGCTGTTTTAGAAGCTTCTCGCCCGGGTTAACAGTTCTTTAAAAATGACGGTGAATGGGCCCTTTTCAAGTAGACTATTTGGTCTTCAGCCTTTGATAGTATGCTTTTGCCTTCTATAGTGTGCTGTGAAAAAATGCCTCCATCCAGGTCAACGGTCCGTAGAAGTAAGCCCTGTTTTTGGGCTAAGTGAGGAATGAAGTGTAGGGACCGCTATTTACGCGATTACCCTCAGTGGGTACTCCGTGATAAGTGGGCCCTGTTTTGGGCTTGGTGATGAGAACTTTTAGTTTTTACGTCTCTCCTCCAGTACTCCTTTTCGATAAGTGAAGTTTTTGGTATTGGCACCAACATACGATGTTGGCGATTCGCCCCATAGTGGCAGGGGGAAATAATTAACTATGGAATTTCCAATAAAGGGACGGTTTAGCTTAGTTGGTTGAGCACTTGCCAAGATTCTTGGTTCGATACTGGCCCTCGCCAACTCAGCGTATCAGTAGCACAGGGATCTGTGTGGTAAAGTGAGGAGCTGATGGTAGGTGTGACACTCCACCCTTAGCGCTAGTGAAAAGGGGATATACTCCCTTGCTGTCTGGCTGATACTGTCTTTAGGCCTCCCCGTGGGCTTTACTTACTTACGATGACTTAGTGTTCATTTAGATAGGTAATTTAAAAAAAAAAATCTTATACAGAAATCAATTAAAATAAATATAATGCTGTTATATTCATTTTTATTTAGCTTTATTAGTGATACTAATATGTTGGGGCGACCTAATATCGGTATCAGCCAATCAGCGAGGGAGTCTATCCCCTTTTCACTAGTGCTAGACCAAGGAGATTGTTTTTGCATCTGAGGGGGAGCGCCCCACCTACCATCAGCTCCTTACTTTACCGCACAGATCTCTGTGCTACTCATAACGCTGAGTTGGCGAGGGCCGGAATTGAACTAGGAACCTTGTGGCTTCTAGCCGAATGCTCTACCGACTGAACTAACCCGGCCCATACTAATATAATATATTTCAATACATTAGAATTTAAATACTGTCGCCTAGAGAGTGCATGTTCTTGCTAGTATTTTATAGTGAATTTGTATCTGTTCCACTAGAAAATAATTTGTGTGTGTGTGTGGGGGGGGTCTTGCTTATCTGCATTCTTATTTCGTTTCATTAGCCCTTCTAATCTATCTATCTATACATATATAAAGGGCAGTTGTGTGTATGTATGTCCAGGGGAAATCTATACATATATAAAGGGCAGTTGTGTGAATCTGTAATTTCGGAGAAAACTTCGAAAATAAAACAATTAACAACAAAGTATATATATATATATATATATATATATATATATATAAGTAAAAGTAAGTAAAGTCGTCAGGGCGGCCTAATGTCGGTATCAGCGAAGGAGTCTATCCCATTTTCAATAGCGCTAGACCAAGGAGGTTGTTTTTAGCATCTGAGGTGGAGCGCCACACCTACCATCAGCTCCTTACTTTACCGCACAGATCTCTGTGCTACTCATACGCTGAGTTGGTGGGGACCGGTATCGAACTAGGAACCTTGTGGTTTCTAGCCGAACGCTCTACCGACTGAGCTAGATATCAAATATCATCAGGGCTTGGTTTCTGAGCAAAAATAATAAAGATTTGATTTATATTAGTGAAGATAATTAAAAAAAAAAACAACAAAAAAACTGATAACAGCATGGAATTTCTTTTTTGCGTTTAATATTTTAAAAAGTAGACATTAACGTTTCTTTGCAGAGTGGCTGGATCAATGCAAGTTCTTTTTTTACGTAGGGATTTTAATTGGGCATTCTACGAGGATCCAAGTCACGATTCAGTAATAATGGATCTGCAGGGCTAACTAAAAAAAAAAATCCCCTCTCTACACAGGCGACGCCAGGTAGCCACTTCTAGTTTAACGTATTTTATTACATAAAAACTTAGATACTTGCACCTGGAGGGAGCATATATTTGCTAGTAAATGTAATATTTTTATATTCGGTTTTATTTAGTTTTATTAGTCTTTCTAATTTAATATATTTCAATACATTAGAATTTAAATACTTGCGCCTAGAGAGTGCATGTTCTTGCTAGTATTTATAATGAATTTGTATCTGTTCCACTAGAAAATAAAATGTTTTTTTTCTTCTTTTTTATGGGTAGGTGGGTGTCCGGCTTAAATGTCTGGTGTGTGTGGGTACAAGTTGACTTCCTGCCTTTTCTCAATCTGTCCCTCCGTTGCGACTTCATGTATTCAAATCAGGTATTTGTACGGAGAGGCAACTACCCCTTCCCTCCTAGTCCCCACCTTCCATTTTCTTCTTTCTTTCTTTCTTAAAGGAAAACAAAACAAATATGCTATATTGAATTCGGCTTTGCATAGCAAGTGTCGTCATAGAAACCTAGAAGGAGTTGAAGCAGTTTGACTTATGGGCAAATAAGGTCTCTCGCTTTTTTTATTTTTATTTAACCAGCCCCTGTGGATCACTCTAATAGTGCTTCTTGCTTCAATGTGACTGTCCCCTAACAGTTAGGGGACAGTCACAGTTAAGGCCTAACTTATTTGCAACTTTATCCACCTTACTATTATCATCATTTAATTTTTACTAGTGAATTTACTTTGATCTGGAGTGGTAGTACCTGTCAGGGTCCCATATATGGGTTGAATAGAAGAAAATGAGTTTTGTATTTAAAATGTATTTAAAAGAAAAAAAAAAGAAGGGTGCTCTTCGCGGAGAACCGTCCCGGCCTCCTGCCTAAAAAAACGCTAGCCGGTTGCTGCTGAAAAAAAACCCCACCAGCTACGATTGAAGTCCGTAGCCGAAGCGGTGTCACATGCAAAAAAACTAAACTAAGTTTAGAGTTGAGGTTTAGGGTTAGTTTAATGGGAAAATAAATAATTTGGGCTCTGTTTTTTCTGGGTCATCCTATATACAGGGTGAAAAAAAAGAATCTACAAATTTTGTAATAAAACTGTTAATTTTAACGGGGGGTGGGTAGGTTTAGGGTTGAGTTTTCGGGAAAAACGCCCTAAATTATTATTATTATTATTTTTTTGCAAGTGACACCACTTCGGCTACGGACTTCAATCGTAGCTAGTGTTTTTTTTTTTTTTTTTTTTTTCAGCAGCCATCGGTTAACTTTTTTTGTGGCAGGAGGCCGGGACGGTTCTCCACGAAGAGTACCAAAAAAAGATTGAGTTTTAAAAAAATTGAGTACCTATCAAGAATGAATAAAACAAACAAATCTTTGGCATAAAAGGGTTGATGTGCCATAAAATCCAACCAACCAACTTGTGAATTTATTAAATGAATACCTCGAACTTTTATTAAGAATGCTGGCAGTGGTTTGTACAATACTACAATTGTGGTCCCATTTCTTTAGACCCGCCCCTCGTGGTGAGGGTCGAGTGGCTTTGGCTCTAGATCTTTACAAGTTAATAGCGTTGGTCGCAGGGGGCCATCACCCCAGGCAATACCTGACGCCTCTATTTAAAGGGACAGGGCTAGGTTTATTGCCCAGTGCCTGTGGCGCCCTCTTAAGGGGGAATGCCGAAGGGATCAACGCAATTTTTTCACCCGCCACCCATGAGCTTCGGTTTGTGGGTGGTCCCACGTTAATAGGGCCTTGTGCCTAACCTGTACAAATGGGGTACCACCCATCCCACCCCTTTTGCTGTTGCTGATATCTTCTCCTACCACACAGACATTTTCTGAAAATTAAAAGAAAGTTATACCCCCCCCCCGGCGCCAATCGCTAAGCTTTTCCTGTATTATCCAAAGTACTTCCGGTTCAGCATAAAGGGAACCTTGTTTAAAAACACTGAATATTTCTTGACGAGCAGGACCTAGGGATATATTTATTTGCTTAGCTTTGATGTGGCACAAGGCCAGAAGTGCGGGGCACTCAATGTTAAGTGAAATCACTAACAATGGTTGGCGAATCTAACTTGCTAACCACTATACCACGTAAGGTGCCTTGTTATTTACTAAGCTTAGCTTTGATGTGGCACAAGGTCAGAAGTATGGAACACCCAGTGAGAATTAAACTCACTAACAATGGTTTGTGAATCTAACTTGCTAACCATTACACTGCATGAGGTGCTGTGGATATACAACAGTATGATAATTTACTTATCACAACGTTTGATATGATAGGAGCTATTGCAAAATAGTTCAATATGTAAAAAGTATAATAATCTTGATTTAACTATCTCTCACTCTTTTTTTTCTTTCTTTCCTTCTTTTCATTATGTTCGATTGAAACAGATTAGCGTTGTCGTTTCCGTGCATTCACCCCTCTATCTTTCCCTGTCTTTCTTTCTTATATTTTTTATATAGCATTTCCTTTTCTTCTCTTTCTTTCTTCATAATAAAAACGGAATGGTCCATTATTTAGCTGAGGTAATGGCACTCATAAGAATTTGGCAGATAAGCAAACACCAGATAATCAGGATTTACATTTTTTGCATTTCATCTTGGATAATTTGGACGGTCTCATTTTTAACCAGAGGGTGTTGCAAGATGATAACGGGGTTAAACTTGCAAATCGTCCTCAAAATTAAAACGGAAGACTGACTTCTGATTTAGGTCGGAAAATTAAAACAGAAAATTTTTTGGTGGTACCCTATGACAATTTAACTACAGTCTATGAATTAACATTTTGCGAATTGGTTATGGTTTTATGGGATTAAGGTTGTTTTTAATTATGTATTGCTTTAAAAAAAATAAACACCAAAAACCCCAAATTACTATACATTTAATTAACCATTGAAATTAATTATTGAATCTATTATTGAGACAGTTGTTTGTGTTAGTATTGCAGTGTATAATTTCAATTAAACTTGGTTTAAAAAAATATTTTTCAACATTAAATGTATAGTAATTTGGGTTTTTTGTTGTTTATTTTTTTAAGCAATACGTAATTAAAAACAACCGTAATCCCCTAAAACCGTAACCCAATTTACAAAATGTTAATTCATAGACTGTAGTTAAACTGTCATTGGGTACCACCAAAAAACTTTCCGTTTTAATTTTCCGACCTAAATCAGAAGTCAGCCCAAATTACTATACATTTAATTAACCATTGAAGTTAATTATTGAATCCAACGGTAGACACATTAGTCTCAGTTGTTTGTGTTAGTATTGCAATGTATAATTTCAATTAAACTTAGTTTAAAAAAATATTTTTCGACATTAAATGTATAGTAATTTGGTTTTTTTTGGGTTTTTTTTAAGCAATATGTAATTAAAAACAACCTTAATCCCCAAACCCCTAAACCATAACCCAATTCGCAAAAAAGTTCATTCATACACTGTAGTTAAACTGTCATAGATCACCACCAAATAAGTTTCCGCTTTAATTTTGAGGACGATTTGCAAGTTTATTAAGGTTGTGTATTCTTATGGAACACAAGTATTAATATATAGCTTTTCCCCCTTAACCTGTCAATTCATATAGTGTTCCTCATTTATTTAAGATTATTTTTTATTATTTTTTTTATTTCCTTATTGGATTTCCATCTGAGAGACGTCGTATCTTTAATCACAAATTAACTGTCTGTTTTCGGTAATATTTCACTGATAAAAACTTGGAGAGAAGGGAGATAACTCTTATTTAGGACATGTTTTATTTATTTTTACAATAACACGAGTACAGAATTAAAGACATGCACGGACATATCGCTAAAAAAGAAAAAAGAATGTACTCTTCTGCCCAGTTCCCCAAGAAAGAATAGAATGCAACAGTTTATTATTGTTATTATTATTGATATTAATATTTGTACAATAGCTCCTGAACGATATGTCGGCTGGGGCGTTAGAATGCACCGACTGCACCTCTGCAGAGGGGTAAGACTCCCCAATGGGGCCACCTGTTGGCCGTGGGTGGCGACCTGTGATGCTTAAGGATAGAGCCTAGGTGGATGAGCAGTTCATGACATGCAATACTCCACTTTGGCCCTATCTTGGGCTAGACGGGCGGTCGGAGAGGCCCCCTCCGATCAATCGGCTGGTCACGTCAAGCCCTAGCACCTATATGATTTTCCCAACCCTATTGCCCTTATGGCAAGCCCCAACCCCTTTTTATTATATGGGTGCTAGAAGGCGGTGGCTGTGGATCTACATGTCCTGGGAATGACGTTAAACTCTATCTGATGGTGAGGTTCCAGTTCTGGAGGTTTGGGGAATGTGGAGCACCCCTTCATCACCATTGCTTCCTGGTCCGCTCTGACCCGGAGTGGTAGTACCTGTTAGGGTCCCATCTATGGGTTAAATAGAAAAATGTATTTTAAAAAAAATTGTATTATCCATTAAGAATTGATTTATTTCAAAACTTTATCGGCATTAAATGACCCACTGAGGTTGATATGCCGTAAAACAAAACAAACCAAACCAATAGCTCCTGAACGATATATGTATCAGAATGATGTGTCGCATAGGCCAACTCAAGTTGTAGTAGTAGTCACCGTTAGTAGTAGTAGTAGTAATAGTCGTTAGTTCAGAAATAACACATGCAGGTTGTATAGGCACAGGGGATGTTTTTTCTTTGACACTAGTGGGTTCTTTTTCAGAGAGAAGGAAAGATAGAGAGACGGGGGTAGGGTCAAATTACTGCCGTAAAACATGTTTGCTACTACCATAGGGGGAACCGTGAAAGGCCCCACCTGCTTCCTACGAGGCCTGGCCGACAAGAGACCAATTTTCTTGTTCCCGTTTCTTGTCCCGGGGTCACATCCGTTTCCAATCAAAACCTGGAACTTCCGTTTTTATTTTAAAATCTATTTCCGGGGTCATTCGTCGGTCACATTACTGGCAGTGTTTACTCTTCCAATTTTAACCTTTTGTTTGTTCTTATTTCTTCTTCCTCTCTTTCCCTGTCAATCCCCAAATTCTCCGTAGACCATAAAAATTACCCGACATATTATTATCAATGATAATAATATTCTTCCTCCTCTCCACACCAATTTTAACTTGTGGTCTTTCACAGAAATCTGAGTGGTAGCAAACCTCTTGACTATCGATGTTTGCTGTTGAACTGTTGTAGGGACCAATTTACAACCAAAACAACGTTTCAGTAACTGTTATATTCAACCATTAAAGTTTAAAAAAGACCAAAAGTTAACCACTATATTATCATTAGTATTGGGGTCCTAAGGCTCAAGCCATCCTTGTAGAACAGCAATAGTACTTATTTAACCCATAGCTGGGGGGTTAAGTCTTTCAAGGAAGGCTGGAGGATACAGCAGCCTGAATGTTGTGTTTATACATACCACAATAAAGATGAGGACACAAGTTGAAAAATCGAAATTTTTCATTCATACCCTTTGGAAAGGTATGAACCCCTCCATCCTTCTAGCTATGATATGTTTGTTCTTTCAGAAGAAAAGAGATTGGAAGTTTTCTATTTTGACCTAAAATCTGTTTTTGTTAAGGCACTTAATCATTGTTCATTAATGAAAGAAAGTATTTTATTCCCAATTGGGAATTAATTAAAATTTTTATGAGGTAATAATTACGTTTGTTTCCATTGAAATGCACCTTTTAAAACCATTTTTGTGTGACGAGCCATTTAAACCTGGAAATAAAGGTTGTATGCTAACACTGACAAAATTTTGATTTTGTTGTTTATTTTCTTACTAGAAGCAGCTACCTGGCATTGCCTGGGTAGAGGAGGGATAATGAAAAGTTAGTCTTGCAGATCCATTGATTGTTTTGGTCTTACATAATTGATTTATATTTTAATCACAAACGTAACCAATGACTTACCTTACTCTTTCTATTCAAATCCTAATTTTTAAATATCTTCCCAGATATAAATAAAATCTTCATTATTTTTGCACAAAAGCAAACTCTGGTGATAGTGAATGTGTATATATATTTACTTTGTCATTAATTGTTTTATTTTCATAGTTTCCTCTGGACATACATACATAACACCAGCTGTCCTTTATATATGTATAGATGGTATGAAAAGAGTAAATAATATTTATTTTATTTATTTACTTACTTTTTTTTTTTGTTATTTCCTATAAGTCTAACATAAACAAAGAGGAACCATTCTTGATTGATACATTATTTATTTATTTTCCCATTAAACTAACCCTAACCCTAACAGTCTTCTTTTTTCCTAGTAGATCAATAAATAAAAAAATAATTTATCAGTCAAGAGTGGTTCCCCTTTGTTTATTTTGGATTTATAGGAAATAACCCATTTTATAGTATTAAATAGGATTAATTAAAAAAAAAAAAACGTTGAAAAAGTTTTAAAAATTAACCATTTTTTAAACAGTTGCTACAATTAACACAGTTTAAAGGGGTGAGGATCCCCATAGTGTAGTGGCTAAAGTTAGGAAAGCTATGAAACCCTCATCTTTTATGCTAAGGGTTAAATAGTATCACTACTGTTCTTCTATAAGCATGGCTTTGGCATTAAATAACCCACAAATGTTGATATGCCATTAAACATAGAAACCAAACCAGAGTTTTTTTTTTTTAAATATACTAAATAAATTTAAAAAATAACTTTTAAAATTACCAAAAATATTTTTTTAAAAAAGGTTTAACTATATTTAGATATCAGGATTTCTAAATTTAACAAAACATAAGATCTTATAGGAGTAGAGTTTTTTTTTTTTAAAAAAAAAAAACAATTCATATACCTAGACAGTAATATCTCATCAACAGAAAGCAATGTTAATGCACGCATAGGAAAGGCATGGTCTGCTATGAACAGATAGTCAGTCCTATGGAAATTCAATCTCACTGACAAGTTAAAGCGACAGTTCTTCCAAGCCGTAATTGTATCAGTGCTACTATAATTTATCAGTCAAGAGTGGTTCCCCTTTGTTTATGTTAGACTTATAGGAAATAACCTTTTTTTTTTTTTTTCTTTTTCTTTTTAGGGTGCATATTGATACATTTTGTGACACATTTATTGTGATTTGGCAAATAGTTGGTAAAAGGGTGTCAGGAACAAATGCTCGGCCAGGCCTAAACCAGTCTATCCAAAAATGAAGAAAATAAAATATTTGGTGATTTAAAACCGACAGTGACTACCTCATCCAAATAAAAGATCTGGTTGCTATGAACAAGAAAAAGAGAAAATGTGGTTTATTGTAAACACGACTCTTTTAGCCAATCATCTGGTGGCGGGGGGGGGGAGTGGACAAATAAAGATAAGAAAAGGAAAAGAAATATGAGACCCTCTTGTACAAATAAGAAAAAAAATCTGTGAAACAGGAAGTTTACAGTTGTCTATATTCTTAAAATGGAGGTGCGTGGTCTAATGGTTAGAGTCATAGTAAATGGACTCGTCAACGCGAGTTCAATTCCTGGACGAAGCTGTTGGCATTTCACATAGTGCTAATACCCTTGGGAAAGGTATGAATTCAACTCTCCCTCCAGCTATGGGTAAATAGTAGGACAGACTGGGCTCTTTAACCTTGATTAGGCAACCAGTCTAGGAGAAGGAAAACTCTGAATTCAAACCTGTTAAACTCCGCTTAAGAAATTGACCTTGTGTTGCATCCTGCTCGTGCGGAATGGTTGGTATATATATATATATATATATATATATATATATATATATATATATATATATATATCTTAAAATGAGGCTTTATGTGAATAATTTTGAGGTTTTGGACAGTTGTCCTTATCTTTATTGTTGTACTAGCAGCAGCTACCCGGCATCGCCTGGGTAGAGGGGGGGATTTTAAAAAAAATTAGTCTCGCAGATCCATTATTACTTATAAGTGAGATCCTCGCTTGTTGTCCCATAAAAATCCCCACGAAAATATATAACAATATAGTAAGAAATTTCTATTCAATGATTTACAATTTAAAAAAAGATATAAATGATGCAATTAATTCAATCAATTAATATTATATATCAAAGCGAAAAAAAAAAACATACAAAAAAAGATGAACAAAATAACCTGCAATGACTTTCCCCTCTGTTACTTTTCAAATTTGAATTTTTAAATATCTTCCCAAATATGAATCAAATCTTCATTATTTTTGCTTATAAACCAAGATCTAGTGATATTTAATCTGTATATATATATATATATTTACTTTGTTGTTAATTGTTTTATTTTCAAAGTTTCCTCCGGACATACATACACACACAAATGCCCTTTATATATATACTAGCAGTGGCTACCCGGCGTCACCTGGGTAGAAGGGATTTTTTAAAGCTAGTTACGCAGATCTATTATTACTGAAACGTGAGTTGAATCCTCGTGGAATGCCCCCATTTAAATCCCTATGTAAAAAATAATAGACCTTGCATTGATCCAGCTACTCTGAAAAGAAATGTTAATGTCTATTATCTAAAATATTAAATGAAAAAAAAAAATCCAAATCTAAATTTTATTTTTTAATTATCTTCACAAATATAAATCAAATCTCTATTATTTTTGCTCAAAAACCAAACCCCTGTGATATTTAATGTGTATATATATATTTACTTAGTCGTTAATTGTTTTATTTTTTCGAAGTTTCCTCCAGACATATATATACACACAACTGCCCTTTATATATGTAGATGTATTTAGATCTAGCCAATATATTTGTCCCATTCGGTGAATAAGTTTGGTGGCATTTTATGCTGCTAGTAATGCCTTGAACAAGTGGTAATGATATCAAAGCACTGAAACTACGTGTGAACTCCTTGTCAGACAATAACCTTTTAGTCTAAGGTAAATAAAGTCGTCGAGGTGGCGTAAAGTCAGTATAAGCCAGACAGCGAGGTAGTCTATCTCCTTTTCACTAGACCAAGGAGATTGTTTTGCTATCTGAGGCGGAGCGTCACACCAACCATCAGCTCTTACACTTTACCGTACAGATCCCCGTGCTACTCATACGCTGAGTTGGTGAGGGTCAGTATCGAATAAAAAAAATTAACGACAAAGTAAATATATGTACACAATAAATATCACAGGGGTTTGGTTTTTGAGCAAAAATAATAGAGATTTGATTTATATTCGTGTAGATAATTAAAAAATAAAATTCAAATGATAACAGCATGGATTTCTTTTCATTTAATATTTTAGATAGTAGACATTAACATTTCTTATCAGAGTAGCTGGATCAATGCAAGGTCTATTCTTTTTACATGGGGATTTAAATGGGGCATCCCACGAGGATTCAACTCACGATTCAGTAATAATGGATCCCTGTGCTACTCATACGTTGAGTTGGTGAGGGTCAGTATCGAACCTCTTGAATCCTAGTTGGATGTTCTACCAACTGAGCTAAACACCTGAATAATGACAACTGTAAATCTGAATAATTTTGATTTTTAAGACTATTGTCCTCATCTTTATTGTGGTATGTATAAACACAACATTCAGGCTGCTGTATCCTCAGGCTTTCCTCTTGTGACACATGTCTGAATGATAGGCGTGCAAAAGCAATGACATTTTTTGAATGAGATCTTCAAAAGTTTTTCGATGCCTGTTTGATCAACTGTCAAACTATTAAAAATTATTTCCCAGGTTGGATCATTACTATACTCTGATACACAACGAACACCCAAGGAAGGCCAGAGGATACAGCAGCTGAAACATTGTGTTTATACATACCACAATAAAGATGAGGACAATAGTCTGAAAAATCCAAATTATTGCCATTCTCAGTGATGCTGATAGCTTTTTTTTTTTTATCTAGTGCGTCCTGGACATATATTTGTTTTGAATGAGTCCCCTGGAAAATTTATGGGTCCCAACGAAAGCCATCTAACTCCTACCTTGTAACCTATCCTGTGTAATTCATTTCTAAGAAACTATTGAAATCTATTTAAAGTTACCTTGAAATGGTAATGGAAGAAAAACGAAAAACACTGGGATGCACGGATAAGATTTTACTGCATCATTTTTGTGTGTCAGGTATGCAGAACGCATAGCTGTCAAAATCTCTGTATTCTTGTCACAAAAAATATATCAGTATTCTATTTCTTTTATAAACATTAAAATCTTATTTTCGTCATAAATGTACACGGGGTCTAGAGGTATTAATCTTGGCATGTGCCTGCGCACAGAATCCTTAGTAGACGCCTCAAATAAGGGACCATAGGTATTACTGTATCTGTTATTTGGTTAAGCTTAGTAAATAGCTTATATTTTCCCCAGATGTAGACACAGACTTTTAACCCCTTACCTATTAATCTAAAGTTAAACCCTTTCCTCTTAATAATATTCTAAATCCCCAAATTACTCTGGCTACTCAGAGCATGATCTTCCCCCAGGGGTGATTGAATTGATGCTGTTCTTTTTTGGCCTGTATTGAAATGACAAAGTCCAGTCTTCTTTCTATTCAATATAATAATCCTTAAGTCTCCTTACATTTGGCTGCTGCGTCTGAAGGGTTCATTAAAACAGTCTACAAAATTTGCCTTCTTTTAAACTTTACTTTCTAACAAAACTAATGTCAATTCAGCTTCAGGGCCCATTTTTTTTACTTTTTTTTTTTTTACCATGACTCATATTGCAAATTAACCTGATTTCTGACTATATGCTTTTTCAGGATTTTAGGAAATACTCATTATTCATACACGCAGATTGTATTGTAAATAAAATTAGGAATCAACCCCTATAGAGCAATATAGAATGCACCGACTGCACCTCTGCAGAGGGGTAAGACTCCCCCAATGGGGCCACCTGTTGGCCGTGGGTGGCAACCCGTGATGCTTAAGGATAGAGTCCAGGTGGATGAGCAATTCATGACATGCAATACTCCACTTTGGCCCTATCTGGGCTAGACGGGCAGTCGGAGAGGCCCCCTCCGATCAGTCGGCTGCTCACATCAAGCCCTAGCACCTATATGATTTTCCCAACCCTATTGCCCTTATGGCAAGCCCCAACCCCTTTTTATCATATGGGTACTAGAAGGCGTGACTGAGGGTCTACATGTCCTGGGAATGACGTTAAACTTCATCTGATGGGGAGGTTCCAGTTTTGGAGGTTTGGGGAATGTGTTCCCTGGTCCACTCTGACCCGGAGTGGTAGTACCTGTTAGGGTCCCATCTATGGGTTAAATAGAAAAATGTATTTATAAAAAAATTGTATTATCTATTAAGACTTGATTTATTTCAAAACTTTATCGGCATCAAATGACCCACTGAGGTTGATATGCCGTAAAACAAACCAAACCAAACCAAACCCTATATGCCAGGAGTGTTATAAGCAGTAAAAAAAACAACAAAAAACAAAAACAAAACTGGATTCCTATGTGTCAGTCTTGATAATGGTTTACTCTTTATTTCTATAATTTTTTGGCATTAAATAACCCAAAGGGTTATTATACCATTAACGAAATGAAGTTAATGAAAATTATTTATATCAATTTGAAGATATTAAGAACATGAAACAGAATCTTTTATCAAAATGATTTTTTTCTGCATTAAATAAGCTGATTATAGTTGATATGTTGTAAAACAAACAAACCAAACCTTTATTTCCAATCTATATCGTTTTTTTATTGATTGATTGATTTTAATGGCATGTCAACCTGTTTAGGATTATTAAGGAAACACATTCATTAGTATATTTATATTTCCTTTTTTTTTCACACTGTCCTTATTGAAAATGAATCCTTTTCAACCAGATCTCTTTGACCCCTACCTATGCTTGCCTAACAGGTACTACCACTCTGGGTCAATAGACATGGGAATAATGTGTAATAAAGTAAATAATTTTCTGATAATATATTTTCTATTCTTAACAAAAACATTTGGCTTTAAAAATGAATTCAGAACAAGAGCACTAATAAATAAGTTTAGAGGCATTTTTTATTCTTATTTTATTTTTCTTTAAGTTTGGGGGGGGGCATCTCTAAGTTTGGGGGCATCTCTAAGTTTGGGGGCATTCTAAGTTTGGGGCATTCTTTATTTTATCTTATTTTCTTTTCATTTCTTTTTTACTTTTTCTTTTCTTTTTTACTTTTTCTTTTCTTTTTCTCTTAGATTTGTCTTTCTTTTCTTTTTTCTTTCCTCTTTCAATTTTTCTTTCTTGCTTTATTATCTTCTCTTGTTCTTTTTTTTTCTTTTTCTTTCTTTCTCTTTTCTTTCTTTCTCTTTTCTTTCTTTTCTTTTCTCTCTTTTCTTTCTTTTCTCTTTTTTCTCTTTTCTCTTTTCTTTCTTTCTCTTTTCTTTCTTTTCTCTTTTTCTTTCTTTTCTTTTCTTTTTCTTTTTCTTTTTTCTCTTTTTCTTTCTTTTCTCTTTTTTTTTCTTTCTCTTTTTCTTCTTTCTTTCTCTTTTCTTTCTTCTTTTCTCTTTTCTTTCTTTCTTCTCTTTTCTCTTTCTCTTTTTCTTTCTTTCTCTTTTCTTTCTTTCTTTCTCTTTCTTTTTTCTTTCTCTCTTCTCTTTTTCTTCTCTTTTCTCTTTTCTTTTCCTTTCTCTTTTCTCTTTTCTCTTTCTCTTTCTCTTTTCTCTTTTTCTTTTTTCTTTCTTCTTTCTTTTTCTCTTTTCTCTTTTCTCTTTTTTCTTTTTCTTTCTCTTTCTCTTTTTCTTTCTCTTTTCCTCTTTTTCTCTCTCTCTTTTTCTCTCTCTTTTTCTCTCTCTTTTTCTCTCTCTTTTTCTCTTTTTCTCTTTTCTACTTTTTTCTTTTCTCTTTCTTTTTTCTCTTTCTACTTTTTTCTTTTTTCTTTCATAATTCTTTTCTTTCTATTTTTCTTAAGAAGAAATAATTGAGAAAATAATTAAGAAAAGAATTCTTTTCTTTGTCGTCTTTCTATAATGAAAATAATTTGTATTCTCAAAATGATTTTTAGTAAAACTATTGATTTATAAATCTCTATGTAGTCTAGAAAATTGAGAAAACCATTCAGACAATTTTGGGGTCATATTTCTGGACCCTTTTTGCTAAGTCTGTCTCCTTTCTAAATAAAACTGACAGACGACAGTTCTCTACACCTCTCCCACCAAAAAAAAAAAACCTTAACCCTTTCAATGCAAAGAATTATAAACCTGTAATTAGAAACATGTCTATAATTTGTCTGTAACAGTCGACACTTCTATTATCACAATTTAATTACGAATTATTTCTTTTTCTAAACTGTCTGCCATTTTGATATAGCATGTGATTCTCTTGTCCCCACAAAATAGATTTCTCCTTAATGCTTAAAAGACTTGTTTTTTTTTTCTAAGTATGGCACAAGGCTAACAAGAACTCTGTTTACACTTAATCACAACCTTCTTTCTCTCTTTCTCTCTCTCTCTCTCTCTCGTAGAATTTTGGGTAATTATGAACTTTTGTTTTGTAAATTAGGGTGTCCCAGAAAAAACAGAACCCACAAATTTTGTAATAAAACTGTTAATTTTAACTAGGGGGTTTAGGATCAGGGTTGGGGTTTAGGGTTAGTTTAATGGGAAAATAAATAAATAATTTGTGTTCTGTCTTTTTCGTTTTGAAAAAAACAGACCCCCCCCCAACCCTACCCCTGTATCGGGCAATCAGTATTCAGCTGTATGCCGGATACAAATATATATAATGTAAGAGAGAGAGAGAGATATGTGTGGGTAGGCACAGACATTCATCTGCCCTGTCGGTGGGGCGTTAGAATGCACCGACTGCACCTCCTGAAGAGGGGTAAGACTCTCCCAATGGGCCACCTGTTGGCCGTGGGTGGTGACCCGTGATGCTTAAGGATAGAACCCGGGTGGATGAGCAGTTCATGACTTGCAATACTCCACTTTGGCCCTATCTTGGGCTAGACGGGTGGTCGGAGAGGCCCCCTCCGATCAATCGGCTGGTCACGTCAAGCCCTAGCACCTATATGATTTTCCTAACCCTATTGCCCTTATGGCAAGCCCCAACCCCTTTTATCATATGGGTGCTAGAAGGCGGTGACTGAGGGTATATATGTCCTGGGAATGACGTTAAACTCTATCTGATGGTGAGGTTCCAGTCCTGGAGGTTTGGGGAATGTGGAGCACCCCTTCATCACCATTGCTCCCTGGTCCACTCTGGCCTGGAGTGGTAGTACCTGTGGTAGTAACCATCTATGGGTTAAATAGAAAAATGTATTTATAAAAAATTGTATTATCCATTAATTGATTTATTTCAAAACTTTATCGGCATTAAATGACCCACTGAGGTTGATATGCCGTAAAACAAAACAAAACCAAACAGACATTCATGATAACATCTTTCTTATTGTAATGGAGTTGTTTTTCTGTCTGTAACCAAAACTATATCACCACTCAAGTCACAATTCCCTTAGTTATTTACATCACATTCTCCATGATTTTATTATTATTTAAACCTCAATTATTAATAAGTCTGTTTTACATTATTAATACTGTTAACTGTATCTACATACAATAACATGTGTAGAAAGTTTAGTAGAAAAAACAACAAGATGTTTAAAGTTTTGCTGACAGAAATCTGTTTCGACCATATGCGGTCTTTATCAAAACAACATTGTAAATGGAAAAACGAAATAAATATATCATTAATCACGAGGCACAGAACGCTCTTGATCAGTACTGGAATTTTCAATGCGTTCTGTGCCTCGTGATTAATGATATATTTATTTCGTCTTTCCGTTTACAATGTTGCTTTGATAAAGACCGCATATGGTCGAAACAGATTTCTGTCAGCAAAACTTTAAACATCTTGTTGTTTTTTCTACAAAACTTTCTACACATATTGACAGATTCATATCCATTTTACCTTTCATACAATATAATTGTATTTATATATACAACAAAATAGTAGTTTACAGTGTGAACAGGAAAGCTAATTTGCATATTGATATTAAAAATTTGATTTTAATAAATATGTGCTTAGTATTATTGATTTCTAATTGTTTTGTTTTATCTTGATAAAGATGAGCCAAAACCTCAGGGATAAATCTTAAAAGAAATCCATTGACAAGAAGAAATAACTGTAATTTTATTCTTTGCCTCTTATTTTAACTAAATAGTTAAATTAGGAAAATTTAGCAATTAAAGTAATGGAAGAGTATGTTTCACTTGTCCTATTTTTCGATTATACCACCCTCTGTTCCAAATCTTTTTATCTGCATTCTTATTTAGTTTCATTATCCTTTTTTTTTTTTATTACAAAAGATGAAGGTTTTTTTTTAAATAAATCTTTTGACCTCTTCTGTATGACCTCTCTGTCTTGATGATCAACGGAAAAGACCACATGACCTTTAGGCACCCCTTTTGTGATGTCGTTTCATCAGGACATTTTTTTCATTTACACCGTCAAAATCCGGTTGTTTGTTAACAGATGATTTTTAGATTTAAAAAAAAAAATTATAAAACTAACCCCTAACCCTTAACAAAAAAACGGATTTTGACAGTGTAAATGAAAAAAATGTCCTTATGAAATGAGGTCGCAAAAGGGGTGCCTAAAGGTCATATGGTCCGGACATTTTACTGAACAGTGATTGATTGAAACATGGCTGCAATTATTTGTAACTTTCAAACTCTTTGAGGATTTGCTTGTTAAAAGAAAGAATGAATGTTCAGAAAAATAAAGTGCAGAAGAAATTAAGGCCGAATGAAAAAAAAAAAAAATGAAAGAATCCATAGAATGAATAGATAAACAATTTTCTTCTTTCTTTTTAAAAATATTTCTTTCATGTATGCATTATTTCATCATAAAGAAGAGAATAAAAAAAGAAAAAGAAAGAAAGAAAGAGAAACAAGAACAAAGGAAGGAAAAATATCTAATGAAAGAAAGGAGGTATAACATAAGATAGTAAAGAATCTTAAAAAAACACTCGAATGATCCAAATGAAAGAAAGAAAATCAGAAGCAATACAGAAGTGGATAAGAAATAAACAAATAAATAGATAAATTGAGAAAAATAAGTGAAGGCAAAAAGAAATGATATAAAAAAGCAAATTATAGAAAATATTTTAATAAAAATGATCTTACTATTGAAATCGTCAATAAGTATTAAAATAAGTTAGGAAATTCTACTTCGTTTTAAAAAAAAATCTTCGAGTCTATGAAAGCGGAAAGCACCCGAATGATCGACATTGTCGGTATTTAACTCTCATGAAAGCTTAAAATCGAAATCTATATTACAAAAAAAAAAAATCGTGATTCGTATCTTGCTAACAAATATATGAAGTAGATTTACTGATATCAACCCAACTAGTGTTAATGAAAATGCTTGACTGCACACTGTGGTGGGTGCTGAAGAAAGTTGACATTATTAACAATGCCTATGTCACCCCTGAATTAGCGTCATGTAGAGCAGGAGACAGCAGGAAAGACCTCTGATAAGTACGTTGCATCTAATTCTACCAAGATATATTGACTTGTCTCGTGTTTTACAAAGCACAATAGTTTGGTTTGGTTTGCGGCATATCAACCTTAGTGGTCATTTAATGCTGACAAAGTTTGGAAATAAATTCAATCTTAATGGATACTCAATATTTTTATAAACACATTTTTCTATTTAACCCATAGATGGGACCCTAACAGGTACTACCACTCCGGGTGAGAGTGGATCAGGAAGCATTGGTGATAATGTGGTGCTCCATATTCCCCAGAACTCCAAAACTGGAACCTCACCATCAGATAGTTTAACGTCATTCCCAGAACATGAAGACCCTTACCCACCGCCTTCTAGCACCCATATGATAAAAAGGCTTGGGGGTTGCCATAAGGGCAATAGGGTTGGGGCAATCATATAGGTGCTAGGGCATGAAGTGACCAGCCAATTGATTGGAGTGGTCCTCTCTGACCGCCTGTCTAGCCTAAGTAAAGGCCAAAGTGGAGTGTTTGCATGTCATGGACTGTTCAGCCACCTGGGTTCCATCCTAAGCATTGGCCACATTTTGGCTGTGGGTGGTGACTCATGACGTTTAAAGACACTGTTGACTGAGTAGTCCATGGCATGCAACATCTCACTTTGAGCCTTACTTAGACTAGACAGGCGATCGGAGTGGTCCCCTCCATTCAATTGACTGGTTATGTCAAGCCCTAGCACTTATATGATTGTCCCAACCCTATTTCCACTATGGCAAACCCCCAACCATTTTTTTTTATCATATATATGCTACTAGGCTGAGGGTCTTAGTGCCCTGGGTATGATGTTAAGCTGCATCTGGTGAAGTTCCAGTGGCGTAATTGTTAGCAAGATTGTCTTGCAGATCCATTACTACTTAAAACTACTTAAAATTTGATCCTTGCTGGATGCTCTGTACTTGTGACCTACCCACACAGTGGATTTTGTTGAAAGACTTATTAAATGCATATATCCCAACCCCATTGCCCTCATGGCAAGCCCCAACCCCTTTTTATCATATGGGTGCTAGAAGGCGGTGGCTGCGGGTCTACATGTCCTGGGAATGACGTTAAACTCTATCTGATGGTGAGGTTCCAGTTTTGGAGGTTTGGGGAATGTGGAGCACCCCTTCATCCCTATTGCTCCCTGGTTCACTCTGACCAGGAGTGGTAGTACCTGTTAGGGTTCCAATGTATGGGTTAAATAGAAAAATGTATTTATAAAAAAATTGAATTATCCATTAAGAATTGATTTATTTCAAAACTTTATTGGCATTAAATGACCCACTGAGGTTGATATGCCATAAAACAAACCAAACCTAAATGTATATATGGATTTCCAGTGGACAAGGCTGTTTGCACTTTCCTTCATGCTAATGCCCTTGGAAAAGGCATGAATCCATCTGTTCGCCAACCTCCTATCAGTATTATTTGGATTATTCGGACTATTGACCTCATCTTTGTTCTCTGTACAACATTTCAACCAATGTGTCCTCCAGCCTTCTTCAGGTATTTCTTGTCTGACTCGGAGGCCTTTTCGAACTTGGGAACCTTCTTGTTGTAATCGGAGGCCATCACGGAACTTTGAACTTAACCCTTAATTCAATCTGGATGGCAAATCGGTTGAAACGTTGTACAGATAACAATAAAGATGAGGACAATAGTCCAAATAATCCAAATAATATTAATTATCAAGCCTCATCTAAAAAATTCAGAGAAATAGTACTCCTAACAATGGGTAAACACTAGAGCAAGCTGGATCCTTTAGCTTTGCTTAGGCAACCTGTCTAGGAGAATAAAAACTCTGAATTCAAACCAGCTGTACTCCACTTAAAAGATTTACCTTGTGTCACATCCTGCTCATGACTGAGGGGTTGGGTAAATACATAAATGGGTTTATTGTAAGCCCTAGCATCTATATGATTGTCCTAACCCTATTACTCTTATGGCAACCCACCCAACTTTTTTTTTATCATATATGTGCTAGAAGGCAGTGACTGATAGTCAGTGTCCTGGGTATGATGTTAAACTGCATCTAATTAGGAAATTCCAGTTTTGGAGCTCTGGGGAGTGTGGAGTACCCCTTCATAACCATTACTCCCAGGTCCACTCTGATCCAGAGTGGTAGTATCTGTTAGGGTTCCATGTATAGGTTGAATAGAGAAAAATATTTTTTAAAAAATGTATTTAAAAAAAATTGAGTTTAAAATTGTTTACTACCCATCAAGTTTGAATAGAGCTTCTTCAGCATAAAATAACCCAACGAGGGTTGATATGTTGTAAAATCCAACAAACCAAAGCAAACCACATCCTGCCTATGGCTTAGGTGTTGGGTATATACATATATGGGTTTTTCCTGTATATAAAGAAGGCTTTCTGGGTGTAATGGTTATTATTGTAAGAAATGGACATGGTGACCTGAGTTCAAATCCTGGACTAGGCTGTTTGCATTTCACATCTTATTATAATGGAGATTGTGTGTTTTTCTGTCTGTAACTGAAACTATATTACTACTCAAGTCACAATTCTCTTAGTTATTTATGTGACATTCTCCATAATTTTATTTTTATTTAAACCTAAATGATTAATAATTTTTTTTTTACTTTATTAATACGGTTGACCATATCTACATACAAATAACATGCAATTGTATTTATGATACAACAAAATAGCTGTTTACAGTGTGAACGGAAAGGCTAATTTGCATATTGATATTAAAAAATTGATTTTAATAAATATGTGCTTAGTATTATTGATTTCTAATTGTTTGGTTTTATCTTAATGAATATGTACAAAAATCTCAGTGATAAATCTTAAAAGAAATCATCAAATCATCAAAAAGAAGCCAATTAGGGTCATGTGCTAAGGGATCACTTTTCGTCATGAACAGATCATTTTTAGCGATATAAAGCTTGTTTGAATTCAGTTCTAATTTCCTAGATTGCGTTGCTAAGGCTAAAAACTGGGTCTTCCCTACTATGCTATCATAGCTGGGGAAAAAATATACATTCATACCTTTCCCAAGTATATTAGTACGAAGTGTAACGCAATCAGCATCAACCAGGATTTCCTACAACGATAACCGTTACGATAAGTGCACCTCCTTGATCTTTCAGTTGTTAATACTAAAAGGGGTCATATACTCCTACTGAATTATTCATTTTCTCTCTAAATAAGAAAAATTATCTTTATATGTGTTTTGACGACAAGAAGAAATAACTGTAATTTTATTCTTTGCTTCCTATTTTAACTAAATAGTTAAATTAGGAAAATTTAGCAATGAAAGCGATGAAAGAGTAAGTTTCAGTTGATCTATTTTTCGATTATACCCCCCTTCTGTTTCAAATCTTTTTATCTGCATTCTTATTTAGTTTCATTAGCCTTTCTAATTTAATATATTTTATTACATTAAAACTTAAATACTTGCACCTGGAGGGTGCATATATTTGCTAGTATTAATAATACACATATATACCCTCTCTCTAAGGGCCGGGTTAGCTCAGTTGGTAGAGTGTTTGGCTAGAAACCACAAGGTTCCCAGTTCGATACCGGCCCTCGCCAACTCAGCGTATGAGTAGCACAGGGATCTGTGCGGTAAAGTAAGGAGCTGATGGTAGGTGTGGCGCTCCACCTCACATGCAAAAAACAATCTCCTTGGTTTAGTGCTAGTGAAAAGGGGATAGACTCCCTCACTGATTGGCTGATACTGACTTTAGGCCACCCTGATGACTTTACTTATTTATTCAGCTGTATTGAAAGTTGAATTTAATCACCCGGAGAGTGCATATATTTGCTAGTAGTGCTAATATCCTTGCCAGTAAATAATAGGGCAGACAGTGATATTTAACCTCTGTATGGCAACCAATCTTGGAGAATGAAAAATCTGAATTCAAACCAGCTGTAAGTAAAGTTAGAGGAGTGGCCTATGGCTGGTATCAGGAAGGGAGTCTATCCCCTTTTCACTAGAGCTTAACAAGGGAGTTTTTTTTTCTGAGGTGGAGCACCACAACTACCATCAGCTCCCCACTTTACCACACAGATCAGATTACCCAAACTGTGCTACTCATGCACTGAGTTGGCAGGAACTGGTATCAAACCAGGTACCTTGTGATTCCTAGGCAGGTGCTCTATCGACCAAGCTAAACCAGCCCCTACTGACCTTGTCACCTAGTGTTATTGGTGGAGGGGTTGGGTAAATACATGCTTGGATTTCCACTATTCATATAAAAAATGAATCCGGTTTATTAATAAATGAAAATTTTCTACAAATCTTTTTTAATCCTATAATAAATCAACAATAGGATTTAAGTTAATCCATAATAGTCATCGGCCAGTTTCGTATATTAAAAAATAAAATGAAATTAAAAAAATAACTATATATGAGTCTTAATCCACTTAGTCCATTCCATTGGGGGGGGGATGGATTTGAGGATCTTGAAGGATTTAAAGGTAATTCTAATCCATTTGACTGCACCTGTAGTGCAATCAGGCAAATTTTGATTCAATTTGAAAATCTGGGATCAGGTGAGATTTCAAAAATCAAAGCTCAACACAAACCATAAAAATGATTCAGCCAATATCACACAATAACAGTGATAAATAGTTAGTTGGTTTTTGATTGGTTAGATTTTATAGCATGTCAACCCTTGTTGGGTTATTTTATACCAAAGATATTTTTTGTTTTATTCATTCTTGTTGGATATACAATTTTTTTTTATAACTTTTTTAAACACATATTTTAAAAACTCATTTCTTTATCTATTTGACCCATACAGATTCTTAGGCTTTTCTTGGGCTAGACGGGCGGTTGGAGAGGCTCCCTCCAATCAATCAGCTGGCCACGTCAAGCCTAGCACCTATATGATTGCCCCAACCCTATTGCCCTTATGGCAACCCCCAATCCTTCTTATCATATGGGTGCTAGAAAGCAGTGATCTCCTCTCTTTTTT
>CM042158.1:45151410-45183910 GCA_023376005.1 Doryteuthis pealeii
ATAAGATTGATAAGAGAAAAGAAGAGTAGAAAAGAAAGAGAAGAGAGTCGCAAAAAGATAGGAATAATATAGATGATTAATTCGATAAAACTGTACCACCTTCTAGTGCCAAGTATTAGTTCTGGTATGCGTGTAATTGCATCAACTAGTATGTAAAGAATTAGAACGAAATCGAGGAACCAAAAACACATTAAATTACTAATAATTTTTCGAGATTCCGCCCCCACCGTCAAGGACCTGAAACATGACGGTGAAGCAAAAGGAGACAAACTTTAGGAAAGAACAATAACACGAAGCTACAAGCCAAGAAATACGTATGTGACATTGATAATCGAACTAAACCAAAGATCTAAAATGCAGAACAATAACGCCAACATAAAAATAAAAAACAAACAATATCCCAGAAACGGAAGACGGTTGAATGACAACTAATCTATGAAGTGTCACTGTCCGAGTTCCTACCAATTTCGCTTGAAGACCCTAAAAATAAGTGAACGGCAAAAAAGAAATGATATAAAAAAGGATTCAACTTATATAGAAGAACATTTTAAAAAAAATGATCTATCTTATTTGAAGAAATCACCTGCAATAAGTAATAAGATAAATGTTAGTGATAATTCTACTTCGTTTTTAAAAATAAAAAAATCTTCGAGTCTATATGAAATACCCGGAAAAGGCACTCAGGCCGAAGGTGTATCAACTATTTGTCTGTAAAACTTTATAGGACCACATACTCATGATAAGCGTTAAATCGAAATCTAAGTTACAAAAGAATTAAAATAAAAACTATCTGATACACGTTGACCGCGTTAGACTAACAAACCAAATTATGAAGTCTATATGTTCAACTGATTCATCAGCCCAAACTCACCAACAACCCAGCTTTGCCAACAAAGCATCTTTCCATGTATTAACTCTGATAAATGTCTTGAATCCCACTAAGTCTGCACGGACTAATGTATGAATACTCAGGTAGAGTGCATGAAGTCGTTGCGTAAGTATTAATTGTGTCGTAATAAGATCAACAGAAACAGCTATGATCTTTTATTACACACCAGCCTAATTCACCTCTATCTATCGGATTTCAGCGTCATGTCTGTACGAAGCAGAGAGACAGCAGAAAACGAAAGTACTTCTTCTGACTAACACGATACGTTGCATCTAATTCTTACCAAGATATATTGACTGTCTCGTGTTTTACCAAATCACAATAGTTATTGGTTTGGCTCTTGCGGCATATAAACTAGTGGGTCATTTAATGCTGACAAAGTTGAAATAAAATTCAATCATATAATGCATACTCAATATTCTTTACTAAACACATTCTTATGCTTAAACCCACCTAGATTGGGACCTCCTAACAAGGTACTACCACTTCCGGGTGAGAGTGGCCATCAGGAATATTGTGATAATGTGTGCTTCCATATACCCAGCATACTTCCAAAACTACGAACCTCACAAGTCAGACTAGTTTAACGTCTATCCCCACGGAACATGAAGACCCTTACCACCGCGGCCCTTCTCAGCCTAAGTGATAAAAAGCTTTTTGGAGGGTTGCCATAGAGGCAATAGGGTTGGGCAATCATCTACGACTTAATGCTCAAAATGCGAGCTATCCGTTGCTATTACTTCAACTCGTGTAGGCATGAGTGACCAGCCAATTGATTGGAGTGGTCCTCTCTTGACGCCTGTCTAGCCTAAATAAAAGGCCAAATGGAGTGTTTATGTCATGGACTGTTCAGCCACCTGGGTTCCATCCCTAAAGCATATGGCCACATTTTGGCTGTGGTCGGTGACTCATGACGTTAAAGACACTGTTGACTGATGGTAGTCCATGGCATGCAACATCTCACTTTGAGCCTTACTTAGACTAGGACAGCGTCGGAGGCGTCCCCTCCATTCAATTGAACTGTTATGTCAAAGCCCTAGCACTTAATGATGTCCCAACCCTATTTTCCACTATGGCAAACCCCCAACCATTTTTTTTTAATATATATGCTACTAGGCATGACTGAGGGTCTTAGTGCCCTGGTATGATGTTTAAGCCTGCATCTGGTGAAGTCCGAGTGCCGTAATTGTTAGCAAGATTGTCTTGCAGATCCATACTACTTAAAACTACTTAAAATTGATCCTTGCTGGGATGCTCGTTGTACTTTGTGACCTACCCACACAGTGATTTTGTTGAAAGACTTATTAAATGGCATTATCCAACCCCATTTGCCTCATATGCAAATCCCCAACCCCTTTTATTCATATTGCCTCAGAAGGCTGTCGGCTGCGGAGTCACATGTCCTGGAATGACGTTAAACTCTATCGATGATCGTGAGGGTTCCAGTTAGAGAGTTGGAATGTGGAGCACCCCTTCATCCCATCTCCCTGTTCACTGAAGGCGCTGGTGAACCTGTAGGTCCAATGTATGGTAAATAAGAAAAATGTATTATTAAAAAAATGAGAGTGTTATCATTAAGAATTGATTTATTGTCAAAAACTTTATTGGCATTAAATGACCCCACTGAGTTGATATGCCAATAAAAACCAAAACCAAACCTAAAATGTAATATATGAGTTTCCAGGTGGACAAGGCTGTTTGCACTTTCCTTCATTGCTAATGCCCTTGGAAAAGGCATGAATCCATCTGTTCTCCAACCTCCTAACTATCAGTATTATTTGGATTATTCGGACTATTGACCTCATCTTTATTGTTATCTGTACAACATTTCAGCCAATGTGTCCTCCAGCCTTCTTCAGCTATTTCTTGTCTGACTCAGAGGCCTTTTCGAACTTGGGAACCTTCTTGTTGTAATCGGAGGCCATCACGGAACTTTGAACTTAACCCTTTATTCAATCTGGAGGGCACATCGGTCGAAACGTTATACAGATAACAATAAAGATGAGGACAATAGTCCGAATAATCCAAACAATATTAATTATCAAGCCTCATCTAAAAAATTCAGGGAAATAGTACTCCTAACAATGGGTAAACGCTAGAGCAAGCTGGATCCTTTAGTTTTGCTTAGGCAACCTGTCTAGGAGAATAAAAACTCTGAATTCAAACCAGCTGTACTCCACTTAAAAGATTTACCTTGTGTCACATCCTGCTTATGACTGAGGGGTTGGGTAAATACATAAATGGGTTTATTGTAAGCCCTAGCATCTATATGATTGTCCTAACCCTATTACTCTTATGGCAACCCACCCAACCTTTTTTTATCATATATGTGCTAGAAGGCAGTGACTGATAGTCAGTGTCCTGGGTATGATGTTAAACTGCATCTAATTATGAAATTCCAGTTTTGGAGCTCTGGGGAGTGTGGAGTACCCCTTCATAACCATTACTCTCAGGTCCACTCTGATTCAGAGTGGTAGTATCTGTTAGGATTCCATGTATAGGTTGAATAGAGAAAAATAATTTTTTTAAAAATGTATTTAAAAAAAATTGAGTTTAAAATTGTTTAATACCCATCAAGTTTGAATAGAGCTTCTTCAGCATAAAATAACCCAACAAGGGTTAATATGCCGTAAAATCCAACAAACCAAAGCAACCCACATCTTGCCTATGGCTTAGGTGTTGGGTAAATACATATATGGGTTTTTCCTGTATATAAAGGCTTTCTGGGTGTAATGGTTATTATTGTAAGAAATAGACCTGAGTTCAAATCCTGGACTAGGCTGTTTGCATTTCACATATTATTATAATGTGTGTTTTTCTGTCTGTAACTGAAACTAAATTACTACTAAAGTCACAATTCTCTTAGTTATTTATGTGACATTCTCCATAATTTTATTTTTATTTAAACCTAAATGATTAATAATTTTTTTTTTTTACTTTATTAATATGGTTGACCATATCTACATACTAATAACATGCAATTGTATTTATGATACAACAAAATAGCTGTTTACAGTGTGAATGGAAAGGCTAATTTGCATGTTGATATTAAAAATGTGATTTTAATAGATATGTGCTTAGTATTATTGATTTCTAATTGTTTGGTTTTATCTTAATGAATATGTGCAAAAATCTCAGTGATAAATCTTAAAAGAAATCATCAAATCATCAAAAAGAAGCCAATTAGGGTCATGTGCTAAGGGATCACTTTTCGTCACGAACAGATCATTTTTAGCGATATAAAGCTTGTTTGAATTCAGTTCTAATTTCCTAGATTGCGTTGCTAAGGCTAAAAACTGGGTCTTCCCTACTATGCTATCATAGCTGGGGAAAAAAATATACATTCATACCTTTCCAAGTATATTAGTACGAAGTGTAACGCAATCAGCATCGACCAGGATTTTCCTACAACGATAACCGTTACGATAAGTGCACCTCCTTGATCTTCAGTTGTTAATACTAGGGGTCATATACTCCTACTGAATTATATTTTTTTCTCTCTAAATAAGAAAAATTATCTTTATATATGTTTTTGACGACAAGAAGAAATAACTGTAATTTTATTCTTTGCTTCCTATTTTAACTAAATAGTTAAATTAGGAAAATTTAGCAATGAAAGCGATGAAAGAGTAAGTTTCAGTTGATCTATTTTTCGATTATATCCCCCTTCTGTTTCAAATCTTTTTATCTGCATTCTTATTTAGTTTCATTAGCCTTCTAATTATTAAAATTATTATTTAAAACTTAAATACTTGCACCTGGAGGGTGCATATATTTGCTAGAAGTGCTAATATCCTTGGGAAAGTTATGGATCCAATTATTCTTCCTTCAGCTATGGGTAAATAATAGGGCAGACAGTGATATTTAACCTCTGTATGGCAACCAATCTTGGAGAATGAAAAATCTGAATTCAAACCAGCTGTAAGTAAAGTTAGAGGAGTGGCCTATGGCTGGTATCAGGAAGGGAGTCTATCCCCTTTTCACTAGAGCTTAACAAGGGAGTTTTTTTTCTGAGGTGGAGCACCACAACTACCATCAGCTCCTCACTTTACCATACAGATCAGATTACCCAAACTGTGCTACTCATGCGCTGAGTTGGCAGGAACTGGTATCAAACCAGGAACCTTGTGATTCCGAGGCAGGTGCTCTATCGACCAAGCTAAACCAGCCCCTACTGACCTTGTGTCACCTAGTGCCATTGGTGGAGGGGTTGGGTAAATACATGCTTGGATTTCCACTATTCATATAAAAAATGAATCCGGTTATTAATAAATGAAAATTTTCTACAAATCTTTTTTAATCCTATAAGAAATCAACAATAGGATTTAAGTTAATCCATAATAGTCATCGGCCAGTTTCGTATATTAAAAAATAAAATGAAATTAAAAAAAAACTAACTATATGAGTCTTAATCCACTTAGTCCATTCCATTGGGGGGGGATGGATTTGAGGATCTTGAAGGATTTAAAGGTAATTCTAATCCATTTGACTGCACCTGTAGTGCAATCAGGCAAATTTTGATTCAATTTGAAAATCTGGGATCAGGTGAGATTTCAAAAATCAAAGCTCAACACAAACCATAAAAAATGATTCAGCCCATATCACACAACAACAGTGATAAATAGTTAGTTGGTTGTTGATTGGTTAGATTTTATGGCATGTCAACCCTTGTTGGGTTATTTTATACCAAAGATATTTTTTTGTTTTATTCATTCTTGTTGGATATACAATTTTTTTATAACTTTTTTAAAACTTTTTAAAACTCATTTCTTTATCTATTTGACCCATACAGATTCTTAGGCTTTTCTTGGGCTAGACGGGCGGTTGGAGAGGCACCCTCCAATCAATTGGCTGGCCACGTCAAGCCCTAGCACCTATATGATTGCCCCAACCCTATTGCCCTTATGGCAACCCCCCAATCCTTCTTATCATATGGGTGCTAGAAAGTGGTGGCTGAGTGTCCTGGGAATGACGTTAAACATCTGATGGTGAGGTTCCAGTTCTGGAGGATTGGGGAATGTGGAACACGCCTTCATCACCATTACTCCCTGGTCCACTCTGACCCAGAGTGGTAGTACCTGTTAAGGGTCCACTCTATGGGTTGAATAGAAAAGCATGAGTTTATAAACAAAATTTTATTATGCATTAAGAATGAATTTATTTCACAACTTTGTCGGCATTAAATGACCCACCGAAGTTGATATGCCGTAAAACAAAACAAACCAAACCAATCTACTACCTGAGTCAGTCACCACTAGATACAGTTTAGTGTCATACCCTGGACACTAAGACTCTCAGCCATCACATTCAAGAATATATATGATAAAAAGGGTTGGGTTTTGGACATAAGAGCAATAATGTCGGGACAGTTTGTGTGTGTATGTATGTGTATATATACATATACATATAGATAAAGTATATTTTGGCAGCATTTTTTCTTTTAAACATATTTTGTTAAACTCTACTGACAATTCTTGTCGGATGAGTTTTTGTTCGATCCTTTCTAACTGTCTGGCCATCTTTTTAATATCTGAGTAAGTTCATGGTTAATATATGAACAAAATATTTTATATTGTAAACAGCACAGAAATATGACAAGATACATAAAATAAGAATAAAGATAATACAAATGAGATATAATAAGGACACATTCAAGTGTTACGTACATGTACATATAAAAAGAGTTACAGATAGTCCATATAATGGAAGTCACTTACTGACTTAGTCCGTACGTGGGGCCACGAGTAGGCCAAAATGTCTAACCCATGTGGTTCAGCTGAGAAGGAGAAAAGAGGCAGAAGCGTTTGAATTAGCCGCTTAAATACTATAGCCCCTAGTGAGAACAAGCGGCAACCCAGTGGGAAGATAACTGTTCCTGGCCAATGTGAAGATAATCCCAACATCTGGGTGGAATTGGTGTAGCAATCCACCAAAGGTTTTTTCACGAGCACTTTCTGCACATCTTTGTATCATCAGATGTGAAACTGGTGGAATGTTTCTGTTGTCTCGCTTTACAAATTTCTACTGCCACTGTTCGTTTAAACAGAACTTGTCAGCCCCTCATACTAATTCCTACTGCTACTGCTTGTTTTAAAAGTGAGACACTGGAAACATTCCACCAGTTTCACACCTGATGATGGCACAAAGATGTACAGAAAGTGCTCGTGAAAGAACCTTTGGTAGATTGCTACACCAATTCCACCCAGATATTAAAAAGATGGCCAGACAGTTAGAAAGGATCAAACAAAAACTTGCCCGACAAGAATTGTCAGTAGAATTTAACATATATATAAAAGTAATTGGTAATTTGCTTGAAGCATTGTTAAATATGTTATAATATATCAATAATTTGAAGGCAATACAATGCGTATAAAAAATAAAAACAAAAAGATGTTGTTTTGATCGATTTCAAAGAAACTTTATCTTCAGTGTTTTTATTTTTTATACGCATTGTATTGCCTTCAAATTATTGATATATTGTATATATAAAAAGTGTTATTCTGGTTCCAACGGGAGAAAATTAAATATTTTATAAAGAAGGCCTGCAAATTTGATTATGTTTTTAGAAAAATTTTGTATTATCTTACATTTGCGAAAACGTGTTTCAGATCTTCTGATATCTTTTATTCAGGCTTATCAATCATATATATATATATATATATATATGTGTGTGTGTGTTAGTGCATCAAAGACAATCTCATAGATTGGCCTGATCAGTCACTTGCACAGATGCAGATTTTTTTTTTTAATTTTTAAAATTTTATTCTATTTATTTATTTATTATTTTTGGACACTAGATGGAAAGGTATCAACAACAATTTAAAAACTAAAAATATACATAGAAATAGCATTAAAATACTACTTAAAAAATGTTCAGCAATTACAAAAAAAAAAACAAATCAATACACTAGAGTTCCCGCCCCCTGTACCCAGGCAATGGTGGGTAGCCATTTCTAGTTTAGTATAAAGAAAATATTTTCTCCAAACAATGCCGTTAAATTTTGCATCAACCTCCCCCTTTTTTTTTTTTATCTTTGTGTCTACCAATGTTAATGCAAAATAATTGGTACTTAGTTCTTCATTGAATTGTTTTCTTGTCAAACATGAAAATCTTTCTATTATCCCCCCCCCACTCTTCACTACCCCCCCCCCAATCATCCGCCCTCCCCCTCTCTCTTTTTTCTTTGCTTCTTTCTTTAAACTGTCTTGGCACTTTAGATTAATTTGAATATTCTGCTTATATTTTCAAGGATTTTGGATTTATGAGGTTTTATCTCCTTTGTTGTTCATTTTTCTTTCACTTGCTCTTTCTCTCTCTCTCTCTCTCTCTCTCCGCTTCTCTTTCCCTCCCTCTCTCTCATTTTTCTCTCTCTTTTCTCTCCTCACCCTCTCTCACCCTCTCTCTTTCTACCTCACCCTCTCTCTCTCTCTTTCTCTACCTCCCCCTCCCTCTCCCCCTTCCCTTTCTTTCTTTTTTTCTGTTTCTTTCTTTTTTTCTGTTTCTTTCTTTCTCTTTCTGTTTCTTTCTCTTTCTCTCTCTTTCTCTCTCTTTCTGTTTCTTTCTCTCTCTTTCTGTTTCTTTCTCTTTCTCTCTTTTTCTGTTTCTTTCTTTCCTTTTCTCTCTCTCTTTCCCTTTCTCTCTTTCCTTTTCTCTCTTTCCCTTTCTCTCTCTCTTTCCCTCCCCCCCTCTCTCTCAACCTATTGTTAGCCTAGGTTTTGTGTGGTCTACATTCAAGAAAGAAGACATTTTTAACCAATCTTTGAAATCACAATTGTTCTTTACATTAATTTTTTTTGTTTAATTCTTTATATTATTTTTTTCCCCTTTATTTTTGATAATTATCCTGTCCATAGAATATAATGTTGATTGATTAGATTTTATGGCATGACAACCCTTGTTGGGTTATTTTATGCCAAAGGCAGTTTGTTTTAGTGAGAGTCTTAGTGTCCTGGGTATGACGTTAAACAGCATTTAAAAGTGAAATTTCAATTCTGGAGTTGTATGGAGTACCCCTTCATCACCATTACTCCCAGTACATATTAGGGTCCCATGAATGGATTAAATACAAAAAGAATGAGTTTTAAAAAAATTGTTTAAACAAAAATTGTGTTTAAATAAAAAAAAAAAATTGAATCCCCATCGAGAATTTATAAAATAAAACATCTTTGGCATTAAATAACCCAACAAGGGTTGACATGTCATAAAATCCAACCAACAAAACCAAACCCTTTATATGACTTTACATGTTCTTATCTAATAGTAATAATTTTCAGATGGATATAATCAATTATAGATGAAACCCTGACAAGTACAACCACTCTCTTTCATAGTGGGCCTGGGAATAATGTCAATGAAGGTGTACTCCACACTCTCCAGAACTGGAACCTCCCCATTAGTTTAGTGTCCCACCCAAGACATGCGCGTTTATTAGAAATTTAAAACCAGTAAAAATCTTCATCACTTCTTATTTATAAGTATATGATTCTTATCTATTAGTGTTTCCTGGGTATGACATTAAACTGTATCTAGTGATGAGGTTTCAATTCTAGAGCTCCATCCCACCACTTCTTCACTTTGGCCCTTATTTAGACTTAATGGTTAGTTGATCAATTGGCTGGTCATGTCAAACCCTAGCACCTATATGATTGTCCCAAACCTATTGCCCTTATGGCAAGCCCCAACCTTTTTACCATGTGCTAGAAGGTGGTGGCTGAGGGTCTTAGTTTAAAGTCACACCCAGACACTATCTGATGGTGAAGTTCCAATTCCAGAGCTCTGGGGAATGTGGAGTACCTCTTTATCACATTACAACCAGATCTACTCTAACCTGGTATGGTAGTACCTGTTAGGGTCCAATCTATCAGTTAAATAGAAAAAATGTGTTTTAAAAAAAGTGCTTTAAAAAATTGAGTACCCATCAATAATGAATAAAACAAAAACATCTTTGGCATAAAATAACCCAACGAGGGTTGACATGCCGTTTTGATTTAAATTTAATTTTCGATTCTCTTGGTATTGAATGAAAGAGCCTGTAGCTTGCAATTTAACCACTGGACTAATCTTGTCACACTAACATTAGTGAAACAGAACAGGTGTATTTCTTGAACAAATAGCCAACAATCTCTGGTTGAAAGAACCTTGTATAAAACTGTCAGGTAATTGGAGTGTTTGAATTATTTCCTTCTATTCCATTGACAAAACTAAGGATTGTCAACATCTCTCTCTCTCTCTCTCTCTCTCTCTCTCGCTAAAATGCCCCCCCCCCGTTCCAATATAAGACGGTTATATTTACTGTGTCATTAGTGGACTGTTTATACTTATTTGGTTAAATAACTTTCACACACCAATATATCTTTTACGTGTCTACCTTTTCTGACATGATGACTACACCTTGTGATTCTGAAACAGAACAGGTGCAAATAGACAATCTCGACAAATGCCAAGCATTTTTTAATGTTTTTATAAAAACATTTAAAAAAAAAATTTATACACAATAATTGTCTTTGCATTGATTGTCTTTTCTAGGTGTAAATTGACATCACTTCTGTAGATGAGATAATGCTACCTAGGTATGTGAACTTGTCTACTAATTTTAGACAAGTGTTACATTATTAGGGGCCATGGATAATTAAAGTTCGAAAAAGGATAAGTTTTACTAAAAATAAGTTGTGATGGAAGAAGGAAAGAAATGTTTTGAAAAAAATATTTTGAAAGAAAGAATGTATCTGGAATGCATTTTGTTTAGAATGTTTGTTGAAATTCCATCAGAGATTTGCTGGGGTTGAATATTTTTCGGGAGAATTGTAAACACTAGCAGAGGAATGTTGGATTATTTGGGCTAAGGATTCCTGTCGTGAGATAGCCAATGGTGTGCTATCTCATTTGCATACATCTACTACATTGGTAGATATATAAAGATAGTTCAACGACATAAGTAACTAAGCTATGATAAACGAAGTACTACTACTACAAGTACATACAAAACTTCACAACACATGGCGTCACCGATAGGATTACTCACAGGATTAGGGGAACCGGACTATGTTGAGATGTGGCTAAAATGTTTTGCAGCTCATGCAAGAAGTAAAAAGGTTACAAGACAAAAAGAACGTTGGTGGAGAAAACTAATTACAGATTTATTTTTAGTGTTGATACTCGAGTTACAACCCCTATTTTTGTTTTTTGTACATTTTTTTCTCTATCTATTTAAAAAAAAAAAATTTTGTATTTTTTGGATGAGGCTTGATGTGAATAATTTGGATTTTTTGGACTGTTGTCCTCATCTTTATTTGTGGTAGCTATTAACACAAATTTTCAGCCGCTGTATCCTCTGGCCTACCTCAAGTATTCCCTGTGTATCTGAGTATAGTAATGATCCAACCTAGGAAATCATTTTTAATAATTTGACAGGAGATCAAACAGACGTTGAAGAACTTTTGAAGAAAATTACATCAATTTCAGAAAGATAGATACCACTGCACAAAAACAAACAAATAGATGGTTAGAAAGTTTTTAAAAAATAAAAAATTTTTTTTTAAATTAAATTCAAATCCAAGTCAAATATATAGATAAATACACAGAAAGATAGATACTACTGTATAAAAATAGACAAATAGTTGGACAGAAAGATTTTAAAAAATAAAACTCACACATACACAACTAATGACAAATCCATTTCCCAAACACACATACACATACTCACTCACTTTTGACCCATCCCTTATCATCCAACATTCTGACCAAACACCCGCATCTCCATATAACACTCCCCATTTAGAGGGAAGAAAATCCACTACACATTCCCCCCAGCCATCCTGCCCCTACTGACAACCTACTATTTTTCACCATTCTGAAAATCTCCTTCATTGAAGCAAGAACTGGCCTTTTGTCCTGATGATGGTCTAAATGACTGAAACGTTGCATCGTCGACAATAAACATCCAGTTTCCATAACATCCCGTGTTTGTCTACTTTTCTCCATATATTGTCGGATTAACCTCCTCACTTTCTCCATCATAGTTTTTGTAATTCTATTTATTTTATTTTCTAAATAATCATGATTCTTCTTGTGACACATGCTGAAATTCTTTTGTGAAAATAATGTTTTTTTTTTTAATAAGATCTTCAAAAGATCTTTGATGCCTGTTTGGTCAACTGTCAAACTTAAAAATAATTTCCCAGGTTAAGTCATTACTATGCTCGGATACACAGGGAACACCTGTGAAAGGCTGTATTGAAGTCAGTCAGTATACTGTTGGTTTGAACAACAGCAACTGGCTAAGCACAACTGAAGCAGTGTCCAAGACAGTTGGTATTTATGGAAATCAAGAATAGTCCATTCATGCATTTGGGTGATTCTATTCCTTGAGTTCTGATTGGCTGCTCGGTTTCTATGATGTTGTGGAGTTTCATAAATACCCTGTCATTAGGATCGCAGCAAGATAGGTTTGTATTCAGTTACAATTACTTGTTGCCGTGTCTTACCAATTCGACGGTAATTGGAACTTAGTTTGATTATTCTACAGGCTGGAGGATACAGTGGCTGAAACGTAGTGTTAATAAACACCACAATAAAGGTGAGGACAATGGTCAGAAAAATTTAAATTCACATCAAGCCTCATCTAAAAAATACAAGCAAATAAAAAAAAAAGGAGTGAGAAAAATGTACAAAAAAAAAAAAAATAGAGGTTGTAACTCAAGTATCGGAGTTAGAGAAATAAGCAAGAAAACAGGAGGATACAGTGGCCGAAACGTTTATCATACATACCTCAATAAAGATGAGAACAATAGTTCTAAAAATATACACCAATTATTCATCTTTTTTCTTTTTTTTTTTTTTTTTTAATCTATTTATCCTATTTTCCTTTTCTGGATTCTCATTTTCATTCTCATTTAGTTAAAAAAAAATAATACACTAATTATTCATCTTTTCTTTTCTTTTGTGATTAAATTTTTATTTTTATTTTTCAATCTATTTATCCTATTTTCCTTTTCTGGATTCTCATATTTTTTCATTTCTCTATTTCCAGGTGAAATGGAAGAAGATGGTGAAGCTATCACCGTGGAAACCTGACCGTGCCTTGGCATTACTCTTTGCAATTGCTTTCTCTAGCTGGTCTGGTTTGCTCACCGAGGCGTGTCCGTTCCTTTGCCAATGTATCAACGACCATTACATCTACTGCGATGGCCGTGGCATCACGCCATTCATGTTGCAACGGATGACCAAAGAGATTCCGGCCAATGCCCGTTTCATTGACCTCAGCAAGAACAAACTGGACAACATCCCCTTGAAAGTCTTCGATCACTTTGCAAAGATCCACCACCTCAACCTGGCGGCCAACCAGATCCGTGATCTGAATCCGAGGGTCTTCTACAATCTGACGACGCTCAATAAGCTGAACCTCCAAGCAAATCTATTGTCGCAGATAAAGACCAATTTGCTCAGCGGATTGACCGAACTCCAAGAGCTTCATCTTGAATGCAATTACATCGAGAGCATCAACAATGACACGTTCGTTGGACTGCGCAATCTGAGAAAACTTTACCTGCACAAAAACAATATAGCGCAAGTGCATCGAAACAGTTTCAGTGGTCTCTTGGCCCTGGAAGTATTTGATGCTTCTTCCAACACCATACACATTGTATCGGACAACAGCTTCTCCGAGCTGAGACGACTCGATGTCCTGCAACTAAATAACAACCAGATCGAGAGCTTGACAGCTTATACGTTTTCTGGACTCGTTACTTTAAAAGAGCTCTACCTAGACTGGAACATGATTTCGGATCTGGGGGCCGCCTATTTCTCTGATGTGGCGGATACTCTAAAAGTCTTATCCGTTAAAGACAACCGGATTTTTCTCATTGAATCCAACTGTTTCGCTCGGATGAGTCAGCTGGAGAAACTCTTCCTCAACGGCAACCTCTTGTCGGATTTTAAAATCGACGTCTTCCGTGGATTGAACAATTTACAGGAAATTCATTTACAGCATAATAAATTCAACTTTCTTCCCCGCGACGTACTTTTGGGGGCAAATAATATCGTGCATGCAGACTTTAGCCAGAACGACATAACTAGCATTAGCACGGATGCCTTCTCTAATTTCCGCGAGACGGTCCGTTATCTCTATCTTCATAAAAACCACTTACTTGAACTGCACGCTGGGATGTTCCGCCGTATGTCACTCCTACGTGAGCTTAACGTCTCCCACAACAGGATTTCCCTTATACGGGAAAACGTCTTTGACACTCTTAGGAATTTGCGTATCTGGACCTTTCTTTCAATAACCTCAGACAGTTAGATGCTCACCAATTTCAGGGTGCCAAATCATTGGAGAGACTCTATCTTCATAACAATCCACTGGAAACTTTTTCCGGTTTTACGTTCGATGACCAAACTACCCCCCTCTTTGTGTCCATGAATCTGACTGTGGTCAGTTTGACAATAACGTCAGTAACGGTCAAGTGGCCGTATCACAAAGGATCCCAACTTTACTGGTCATTGACCGGTGCTTGTTTGAACACTTCTAGCTGTCCATTTCGGACACAGGCTACTTATTTTCCAACATACAAAACAGAATTAACTATAGACAATTTACACCCATCGTCTTTGTATTATATATGTGTAAATCCAAATTTCATGTCCAGCCAAGTGGTCATCACTCAGTGTCTACATGTGACGACCCCACCTTCACCTTACATTCCCACGATGACCACCGAAAAACAGGTCTCCATTCAAAACTCATCCTCCACCACACGATATCATCCGTCTATCATTTTCACTTTATTTTTATTATTTATTATTGACAGCATTTTATTATGAAACCAGGTAAAAACATATTTTTTGAGAAACAAAAAGCTGGGGATATTTTTTTTAATTTTTTTTTTTTTTACTAATTAGTGAAATATATATATTTACCAACCCCTCTGCACAAGCAGGAAGTGCACAAGGTCAATTTCTGAAGCGGATTTTAACAGGTTTGAATTCAGAGTTTTCCTTTCCTAGATTGGTTGCCTAACCAAGTTTTAAGAGCCAAGTCTGCCCTACTATTTACCCATAGCTGGAGGGAGAGTAGTTGGATTCATACCTTTCTCAAAAGTATTAGCGCTATGTGAACTGTAGCTTCATCCAAGATTTGAACTCGGGTCGACAAGTCCATCTTCTACGACTCTAACCATTAGACCACGCGCTTTCCGACGTACAAACTGGCAAAATGGCTTCTGTCTTACCTCAAAGTTTTCTTTATGAAAACTGTTTATGTAACCCGTGTTGCACAGCAAGATCCATTTGGAAAATCGATATGTAGCATTGCGGGGCTCGATTGAAAGGATTTTTGGTTGTAATGGTAATAATTTTATACTTTTAAATATTCAACTATTCTCTTGGTTGAATCAAGTTGGGCTCAACTGTTCTGGACCAGAGTAGCTGGTATTTCTTGATCAGTTGTTAGGCTGGCATTCTCTCCGTTCTTAGAGTCTGGAAATTACTTGAGAATCTTTTGGGATAGCTTGTCTTGTGCTGTTGATAGTTATTAATAACAAACACAAGACGTTCTTGTTTTTTCTGAGCTCATTTATTTTATCCCAAGTAAAAATGCCTTGGAGAATAGACACTCCTTACATCTGTTCTCTTCAAAAACTCAACCTAGACTGCCAACTCATCATTCTCTCTCTTTTTCTCACTCTCCACCAGTTGGCATCCATCAACGAATTAGAGATTCACAGGTTGCCTTTCATATGTCATCACAAAAATTCTAGTAATTCTCCACTTTTATCTACATTTTTGGTTTTTCCCTCTCATTATATTAAAGCCGTAATATGACAAATAATATAATGTGCTAGATGGCTGTTGAGCAAAAAGCTTCCTCTGCCCTTTGACAAGGTCTTGGTTTTTGTCCTGCTCAGTATCTAGCCACTCTCCTCACCAGACAAACTTGATGGGGATAACAGTTTAGTTGTTGCTGAGCTGCGCACAGGATGCTCGGACGTAGAAATACCTGGGTTGGTATTCAGATATGTAGCAAGACCACCTGAGATATCCTTTGCTTGCAGTTTTGTCAAGTTTATTTGTACACACTCAGAGATGATGATAGATATTTGTCCTGCGTCCCTGACACACAAAAATCTAAAAGAATGCAGTGAAATCATATTCCGATATTTTTCTTTTTTCTTCCTTCCCATTTCAAGCTAACTGTAAATATATTTCAATAGTTTCTTAGAAATGAATTACACCGGGTAGGTTAAGTTAAGAGTTAGACGGCTTTAGTTGTTTCCCCAGATCATAAATAAATAACACTACAATCTATCAAGAAACTTTAGTTGGGACTCATTAATTTTCCTGGGGGCTCATTCAAAACAAATATGTGCATCCCAGGATGCACTAAAAAAGCTATCAGCATCACTGCACATCACTGACTGATTACTAAAAATATAGAGTTAGTTCCATGCATACTATATCCACTATTTGCCACATGTATTTCCTATTGCTTTCATATTGCATTAACTTTTTGGGAAAAACGCCTTCAAACTCCTAGGGTGTTCAATAGAGGTGTGTATTGGATTTTCAGATGGCACTGCTTAATGTTTTTTTTAGGGCAGGAGGCCAGGACGCATTTATGTGATAATACCCCATTATTCTTTTGGCATGAGTACAAAATGAAACGATTTGGACATCATAAGTGTAAGGAATTAAAGAGAATGTCTTTGCAAACTTTGAATCCTGTATTTAAAACAGTTAAAACACCGCTCCTTAATGGCAGCTGGCGACGGATCGGGCAGATGTAAAGTCAGTCGGGTTTCGCTCCTGGTCGGAGTTAGTTGCTGTGTCTAGCCACAATGAGGAGACGTGAAATGTCGAAACATGGAGTCTGTGGATGACTTATATAATATATATATATATATATATATATATTCCAACTAATGGGCAATATGGATGGTTGATGAGAGAGAATGGGTAATAGATATCGAAACATGGTGTCTGTGAATGTTTTAATATATATATATATATATATATATATATATATGAAGGAAGGGTGGATGGGTTTAGGATCCGACGATATGCTGTAGATAGAAGGAAAGTGGTCAAGAAATGAACAACTCAAAACAAGTCACAGGGTGAAACAGTTTCGTCTGTGAACACGGACGAAACTGTTTCACCCCGTGACTTGTTTTGAGTTGTTCATTTCTTGACCACTTTCCTTCTATCTACAGCATATATATATATATATATTCCAACTAATGGGTGATATGGATGGTTGACGAGAGAGAGATATGGGTAATAGATATCCGTGTTGCCAGCACAACCTGATTATGATGGTGTCTTTAATATTTGCAAGACCTCCCCTACTCATCACAGTATCACTTTCATTATTCAAAGTTTACAAAGTCATTCTCCTTAATTTCTTACAGGGTATGAAATATTTTCCCCATAATAAACTTTTTTTTTTTGGGGGGGTTCTGAGAGGAAAGCCAAAAAATCATAAATCTGTTATGACTTGGTTGATATGATGCAATGTTTTACTAAAACCCTGCTCAAGGCCTCCTTGTGATAATCACACAGTACACAAGCTTACTCAATAGCATTTCACTGCCTACTGCATAACCCCATGAGAGAGTATATGTATACATAGTGAGGTTTCCTTTGTCAAGTTGCTAAGTTATATCAATGTGGTTCAACCAGTATTCAAAACGGCTGCATACTTTCTGGACAACCCAGTTCTATTTATAGAAAGTAAAAAAGGTCTTACCATGGAATATGTAGAATAAAAGAAAGGCATGAAGTATTCCAAAAGACGGGTTTTATTCTAGATGGGGAAGTTGGTGTTAAAACGTTTCGGTTTTTGCAACCTTCATCAGGACTTGAAGTAGGTGACATGTGGAGGACTCATCTTTTGGAATACTTCATGATTTCTTTTTTCTACACACATTTCCATGGAAAGTAAAAAAAAAGATATTACCATGGAAATGTGAACATCAAAATAACAATTAAGATCCTGTGAAACTTTAATTTTTTTGTTGGTTGTTTTGTTTAATGGCATATCAACACTTGTGGGCTATTTTAGCCACATCTTGTATGTATGATTTTTAATAGTTTCTATAGTAAAACTACATATAGGGAATAATTTGTAGGTAAATATGTTTGATTTTATAAACTGGTAGAAATAATCTTTATTAATTTCATGAGTATTAATAAATCGGTAGAATTAATAAACAGGTGGTAGACCCTCAGCCACTGCCTTCATGCACCCATATCATAAAAAAGTGTGTATATTCTGCACTCTCTTGGCTGCAAAGGTCCGACAGATAGGTTAACCAAATGTAATATGAGGACAATAAACAATCGAACAAAAACAACGAAAAAAAGTAATTTGCATAAAGCATAGCTAGATCAATAAAAAGTGACCTATAATGAAAAGAGGGCAGTCAGAGTTTGTGTTTGAGACGTGTTACTTTCAAATTCCAAATTCATATATATATATTCTAAGGATAGGATAAACATAGTCCCTGTCACTTAGTGACTATCAGTTTCTTGTCTGTGATCTTCAGACCTAGAACTTGGTCTGATGATTGCATATGCAAGAATCTAACTGTCACTATTTATTTATTTCAGATAGGAATCTGTTTATAAATATTATGATTTTGGCTGCCCCTTACCCCTATGATTTTGGCTGCCCCTTACCCCTATGATTTTGGCTGCATCATATAAAGCTAAACTTATTATTCATAAATTAATTTTAAGTTGTACAAAAATGACATGGCCAAAATAATCCAAGGAGTTACTGCCCTTTAGTTGTCTCTAACAATGCAAGGGAAATAACTCTGATTTGTAATCTATTTCTTTACTTATAGTCACCAACTGTTAAGTTCCACATTGGTTGTTGAAGGCTCAAAATGTACTGTTCTTGGATTTGAGAATTGAACTTTGTAATCATTTACACACACACACACACACACACATATATATATATATATGATGGATGATTGGTGTAAATCCGACAGAATGTGGTAAAGAATAGAGGGAAAATGTGGATAAAAGAACAACTCAAGTAGATGTAGGAGATATATTTTGTTGTGCATTGAGCATGACTTCTTCAGTCATTTATTTGAACATTTGTGCATCATACATTTGTTTTTATAGAAGAGAAAGTGAACAGGTGAGGGGGTGAGAAAGCTTTTGTATGTATTATGACTGAGCACTTTTATAAAAGCAAATTTCAATTAAAAAAAAAAAATGTTCAATAAAATCCACAGCTGATTTATGTCAGGGTGGGTAGGTAAAAATCCTTTTCCCCTTATTTTCTGTAAGAAAAGTTAAAACTATAATAAAGGTATAAATCAGTGATTATATAAAAAATAAAAGAATTATAAATTAAATGTTAAAACATAAAAAACAAACAAGAAGAAAGAATAAAAATATATATATATATATATATATAATATATATATATATATATATATATATAATTTTAATCATCTGTAGGCAGTCCTGTTTAGATATATCACGTCTCCTGAATATGGCTAGACTTAGCAGTTTACCTTCAGCTGGGATTGAAACCAATCGATTTTTATCAGTCAGTCCCTAATAACCAGGCCATCAGTGGTAAAGGGAACTTATACAGATAAATACCCTCCACATAAAGATTTATTTATAACTTTTTAAACCCTGGGCAATTTCCAGGTAGCTCTGCACATGATTTATAAAAATAGCTTAATTGATATTTTTTAGTATATTTTTCCAGGCACAAGACCGCCAGTGTTGAGCACTTATTGATGACTCAACTAACTGCAGTTGTAATTGTTTGAGAGAATAACTTACTAAATACTACAGTTATTTTATATACCATTATTTAATTTATGTGACAAATTATTTCTTTGTTTAAAATGAATTGTTTGTTTTATTTTTTTTTATACATGATTATATCATCATTTTAGGTAGAGAAGGTGTAAAAAAAATCTGTTTCTACTATTGAATTGTTATTAAACCCTCCAAAAACCCTTGATTCTTCAGGGTCACTAAACTATATCTAGTGGTAAGGTTCCAATTCTGGAATTCTGGAGTATAGAGTATCCATTCATTGCCATTACTCCCAGGTCCACTCTGATCCAGAGCGGTAGTATCTGTTAGTTAATCTATGAGTTAAATACATCAAAAAATGCGTTTTAAAAAATTGAATACCCAACAAGAATGAATAAAACAATGTCTTTCACATAAAATAACCTAAGGGTTAACATGAAATAAAAATACAACCAACCAACATTAAGAAGAAGACAATTGTTTATTTTCACATTACACAGTATAAACAATGTCACATAAAACAAAACAAAACAAAAAAAATGTAATGTTGGTTGTTGTAGTAATGTGTGGAAGATGATCACTAATTAGGAGCCTATTCTAGTAGTGACCCCCTCCGGTTTTGTATTTTTATTTTTATTTTTACATAGTTTGAAATTTGATTATAAGTTTACTTAAATTAAAATATTCTATTTTGATAAATAATTTTAGTTGGTGAGTTTGGTGAAATCAATGTTTGGAAATTTTTTTGTTAATGTATTCCAATTGTTGATGCAGGATCCTGTGATAGATTTAGCCCCTCAGATACCTCAGACTTGAAATCTCAAAATTCATTAAAAGATCACAGAGCCCATTCCAAGTTTGTCTAGGTGCTGGCATTTTTGTTTAAAGTTATCCCATTATTTAATAAAAAAAGTGACTGTGTATGGTCATCATATGAAGCCTTTCATTATTAGTATCAGATTCAAACACCCTGTGCCCCCCAAATATTTCTGGTATATTGTAAAACACTGCCAATAATAGGACAACTGTACATAGCAGCCTACTTCATTGATGCAAGGAAACAAAATTATCTAAATAATCCCCTCATGTATATTGTGTATCCCTGTTGCCCCGTTTCCTGGGTAGGACGTTAAATTGTATCAAGTGGTGATGTTCCAATTCTGGAGCACTACCGAGTATGGAGTACCCCTTCATTGCCTTTACTCTCACTGTGACCCGGAATATTAGTACCTGTTAGGGTTCCATCTATGGGTTAAGTAGAAAATGGCTATATATATATATATATATATATATATATATATATATATATATGGGTTGAAAGGCTCTGGGTTCAGTAACAATTGCTTGAGTAGCACAGATTGGGTAAAGTGGTGAGCTGACAGTAGATGTAGCACTCCACCCAGAAAAACAATTGCCCTGGTCTAATGCTAGGGAAAAGGGGATAGACTGCTGGCCAATTGATGGTGAAAATAGGCCAATCCTACTTACTTACTTATATATATATATATAAGTAATTAGAAAATGACTTAAAAAAAAAAAAAGAATTTTCAATACCCATCAAGAATGAGTAAAGCAAAACATCTTCGGTATGAAATAACTCAACAAGGGTTGCCATGCTGTAAAATCTAACCACTCTGCCAATCCAACCATTACTCCCAGGTCTACTCTGACCTGGAGTGGTAGTATCTGTTAAGTTCCACTCTATGGGTTAAATAGAAAAAATGAGTTTAAAGAAAATGTGTTAAAAAAAAAAATATTGTATATCCATCAAGAATGGATTAAACAAAACGTCTTCAGTATAAAATAACTCTACAAGGGTTGACATGCTGTATAATCCAACCAGTTGACCCCAGCCAACATTATGATACAAAGTTTCTCAAAATATACAAAAAAAAAAAAATGTATCTGGTACTTTCCTCCTTTAAATGAAAAAGTATAAAAACAAAATTAAAATGACTGAAATTATTTGTCTAGTCTTTTTCTTTGATTTTTCTTGAAAGGAAAACAATGGACAATTAAAAAAAAAAAAAGAATTTCAGTATTTGGATCATTTGGACTATTGTCCTCATCTTCATTGTTATCTGTACAATGTTTCAACCGATGTGCCCTCCGGTCTTCTTCAGGTATTTCTTGTTGGAGGTATTTCTTGTTGGACTCCGGAGCCTACTCAAACTTGGGAACCTTCTTGTTCAATTGGACACATAGTGTAGTGGATAAAGGCATTGGTTTAATACAGTACTAAGGGACAGTTATCACTAGGCTGCAAGTTCCATCCTGGTAAATGGCAACAGTAACATAGAATAATAATTAACACAGCTTAACACCTGTACCCCAGCTATGTTTAGCGGAATGAGAATAGGATACCCCCCTGGATTGAATAAAGAGTTGGGTTCAAAGTTCTGTGATGGCTCCTGATTACGACAAGAAGGTTCCCAGGTAAAAAAGAATGTTCCCGAATTCAAAAAGCAACTTTCCAAGTCCGACAAGAAATACCTGAAGAAAGCCAGAGAGCACATTGGTCGAAATGTTGTACAGATAACAAAGATGAGGACAATAGTCCGAATAATCCAAATAATACTAATTATCAAGCCTCATCTCAAAAATTCAGAGAGAGAATTTCAGGTTTGTAATAATCAACGGAGATAAATCATTGTAAATTTCACAAAAAAAAAAAAAAATTGTTATAGTTTATGTAGGTCTTCTATGAAGTACTTTTTGTTATTGTGTTTGCCCAACAGTTCATTTGAAGCCAAGAAGTGTAGACTTTGGGCGAAATGTCTTTTTAATGTTTTTCATTGTGTTCTCTGTGCTTATTGAATAAAACTTTTTAATATATAAATGCGGAAAAAATGATTTTTGTCTTTCCTTTTCAGTTTTAACATTTTTTTAATGCTTGGTTTCTGGAAAGGGCTGTGTCCTTTTCCTGGACTTGGGCAGTCATGACTCTTCACATCTTCCTTTAGAATGAACTCTATCGATCTATCTATCTCTGTTTCTGTTTATCCACATCCTTGTGCAAATTAATTGAAACAACCACTTTAGTTTCCTTTCTTTTACTATACGGTCAGTTTTAGACCCACTGGAGTGATAGGGTGTAATTGATTTCTATTTTTTCTTTAGATTAAGCCATTTATAATGACTAGCAAATATATGCACCCTCCGGGTGCAAGTATTTAAGTTTTAATGTAATAAAATATATTAAATTAGAAAGGCTAATGAAACTAAATAAGAATGCAGATAAAATGATTTGAAACAGAGGGAGTATAATCGAAAATTAGAACAACTGAAACTTACTCTTCCATCACTCTCGTCTTTCATTGTTATTTTTTTCTAATTTAAGCATTTAGTTAAAAGAGGAAGTAAAGTATAAAATGACAGTTATTTTTTCTTGTTAATGGATTTCATTTAAGATTCATTAAAATAAAACCAAACAATTAGAAATCAATAATACTAAGCACATATTTATTAAAATCACATTTTTAATATCAATATGCAAATTAGCCTTCCCGTTCACAATGTAAACTGCTATTTTGATGTATATATAAATATAATTGCATGTTGTTAGTATGTAGATATGGTTAACAGTATTAATAATGTAAAACAATTTTAGTAATAATTGTGGTTTAAATAAAAATAAAATCATTGAGAATGTGATGTCAATAACTAAGGGAATTGTAACTTGAGTAGTAATATAGTTTCGGTTACAGACAGAAAAACAAACAATCTCCATTATAATAAGATGTGCAGCAATATGAATCTATTTTCGGGGTGTATAACGAAATTTGTTTGGCTTGAAAAATATTGCACCATCCAGGATTGCATCAGATTTTTATCATGACCAGACACTGTTGTCTTGACTGGAAATTAGTTGTCCTACGGCCATTGTTTGTAATGAAAGTTACTCCAAGAAAGCATACAAAAATTGTAACACTGCACACATACACTGGCAAGCCTTACAGAGAGATCATAGATATTATAATAGTAGCAGAATTTTTTCTGTTTCAATTTTTTCACAAGTGTGTGTGTGTATGCGTGTGTCAGTCACCAATCTGTGCTTCGGCGGGATGGACTAATAAAATACCCTGTGCTCCCTGGAATTACCTGTAAATGTGGGAAGATGTGCAAGACTTTGGTAGGACTAAAGAGCCACTTTCGTGCAGCTCATTGTTGAACTTTTTGAAGCTCACCATTATATTCTTTGAACTGTTGAAAATTTTTTATTTTTTTAAATATATCGAGCAATGGCAATACTTGAACACGAGTTTGCTGCCATTATATATATATATATATATATATATATATACACACATAAGGTGTGTCAAAAGTATTGAGATTGAAGCTGTATTTACCAAGATAGAAATGAACAATGAATGGAATGTTAATTTTTTCAGAATACAAGGTGTGTCAAAAAGTACAAACAATCTCGATACTTTTTTGACACACCTTTATTTATATATCTATCTATCTATTATTATACTAAAGCTAAGATTATTAACTGTTAATGTCTAAAGGCTTTTTTCCTGGTTAGTTTAATGACACAAAATTTATATTAAAATATACCTTGCTTTTAGGATTACATTGAAAAAATTCCATTTGAATTGGTTCTAATTAGTCGTAATTAGCAATTAGGTCAAAAACTGACCAATCTCTCACTAACATTCTACATGCAAGTGCAAGTTCCAAATCAATTTGTTTTATAAAATCAAGATTTGTGATGTTTTGCGATTAAAAATTGTATGAATTAAATGAGGAAAAAAACCCAATACCTTTTTATGGTAACTAAGTTTTTGTCGGTAATGTTAATATTGTTGGGAATTTAATAACTTAATCCCACAGAAAAAAGAGACATACCTTTTTATCTTTAGCAAGCGCAGTTATTCATTGAGACATATTCCAAATGAGATACCTTCCATTGTATTAACGAGGCAACACATTACGACTGCTTTTCATAACACGAGATGTTTTTATTTATTTAAAAACAATGACTGAAATTAATAGATCAAAGGGAAAGTAACTCACCCGTACAATAAATGGATTAGGGCAGATAACTTCTGACCCTTATTATTATTAGAGTCTATTAGTGTTAATTTGTACTGACTAAAGTGAATTTCAACAAATATATGCTTCGTATTTTACATTATTTTTATGTTCCCTACAGTTTTTAATACAAAACAATAAATCAAGAGTTTATTAGAAAATAAGTTGATTGAAATTACATTTTCAGCTATCAAATTTTATTGTCCCACAAATAATTTCATTTACTTATTCTTTTAGTAAATAGATTGTCTTTCGTTTACTTTAATTGCCATTTACATTTAATTCCACTTAAATTTGTTTAGACCGTTTAAATTATCTGTCCATATTTCTTCTTTATTAAATCGTACTGCCAAAATGTTGGTGCATATCGTATAAATGGATCCTGGCATCCTGCCTTAAAAAACGCTACGAGATGCCTGCTGAAAATCCGATCCATGCTACTTTTGAACTCCCTAGCTGTTTGAAGGCGTTTTTCCAGAAAAGTTAATGAGAAACTCGGTCGTATTTGTTTAAAAGATTTGTGACAGTTGTTTGGAATTAAAATAAAATAAAAATACTGAAAAAAATAAAAAGATATTTTAAAGGGGGGGGGGTATATACATTTGCTTGTCAATAAAAAAAAACAAACCTGGAAATGGCTTATTTTTTAACACCTTCAAACCACTTAAAAAGTTATTTGTCGATAAAAAACGCCATCAAACTTCTAAAAAAAAAATATTTTAAAGAGGGGCAGGGTAAAATATTTACATTTGTCGAGAAAAGACTTGGGCGGTGCAAAATATCGCTTTCATATTGCATCAACTTTTCGGGAAAAACTCCTTCAAACACCTGGGGAGTTCATAAGTAGCACGGGTCGCATTTTCAGCAGGCACCGCTTAGTGTGTTCTTTTTTGGGGTGGTGGTGGCAGGAGGCCAGGATTCATTTATGTGATATGCACCAAAATGTTGGCTCATTTTCAATGTAAAAACGAATTATAATTATTTAAATCCATTATTTAAGGTCAGATTTTTGTTTTGGTGGAAAAGTAGTAACTTAATGTGCATCTGTAAAAAAAAATTAAAAAAAAAAAAATTTAAATTTAGATTACATATCTAATTTTTTTTAATACACTTTCAAACAATTAATTTTGCCCCAAAAGGTGTTTTTACTGTTTAAGTTAATGACCCTAAAAAAGTGTCGCGTATTCTTTTTTAAGAAAAATCAGCTGAAGCTGACTCTTTTTTTATAGTCTGCTGTAAATGAATGAGAACAATCGTTAGTATAAAAAAAATTATATAAAAATTCGGAAAACATGATTTAACATGATTATTAAACATACTTTTTTTTTAATAGATTAGATAAATATTTAATTAAGAATATTTTATGTTGAGGTAGTTACTGAGTTTTTCTAGGTATTTAAAAATTATGGAATTTTATTTAAATGAGCAAACGTTGACACCCCCCCTTAAGTGAAAAATGTTTTCTTCCAAACCAATAGTTGTATCATCATTGCTACTGTATGACTGCACCACTTGGACACTAACTTAGTGCCTAGAGAATAAGCTATGCACAAGAATGCAGTATGTAATTTTAAACAAGTTGTGGAAGCAATATCCCACGAGAAAGCAGCTGCATAGCCACTTGCCACTTATCACACAAACCATCCGAGTAAGATGAACAAGACATGCTGGACACTGCTGGAGCATCATGGACAAACTTGAAAGTGATATTTTTCTATGGAAACCAGCACATGGGCATGCTAGTGTGGACCGTTGAGCAAATATTTACATTGACCAACTCTGCGTAGATACTGGATGCTGTGCAGAGGACCTCCTGAGAGCAATGAATGATAGGGTAAGGTTGGCGAGAGATGGTCATGGATATCCATGATTGAAATCCTAATTACCTGTAATTAGAAATTAACTAATTGATCCTTCTCTTGTTTCCTTTGGTCAAATGAAAATGTTTACTCCAGTTTAAATAACTTATTTGGACAGTTTGGGAAAACTTTAAATTAGCGAAATAATATTATCATGTGATTTTTTCCAACAATCTAACCTGGGCTCAATGGGTGACCTAACGGGTCACGTTTTTTCTAGTATATATATATATATATATATATATAGAGAGAGAGATTCAGTATGTTTGTTCAATGACCAAGCACACATCCTTTTATAAAAGAAAATTGGTGGAGACCAGCCAAGACCAAAGTTCAATAAAATCCACACCCTATTTTATCCGAGAGCGGATTAAAAATCTTTATACCCCTCATTTTTCATAGGAAAAACTAAATACAGACATAAACATGCCCGTGTCTGTTGTAGGCTGCTGAAGCACTGAATCTTTCAAAGCCTCCATGCTTCCTGTAGTCCGCCGACACTATACCTGATACAACTTTCCATATACATATATACACACGCACACACATACATGCATATTACTACTGTAAACTGTTCATGTTCCTGACACTAATACATTATTCTGTATACTTGACATGAGACTTTGATGAGTTGGGGTGCGCCTGAGCACTGTACACAATAAATTTCATTATTCTATAAGGGTATAAATCAATGAAATACTAAAAAATAATTTTAAAAAATTATCAAAAATAAAACAAATTAATAAAGTATAAAACAATAAAAAGCAAATAAAAGAAAAAAAATACAAACAAGAAGAATAAATAAAAATAAACAACTTAAAAACAAGAATTTATAAAGAATAAAAAATAATAAAACAAATATATAGAAAAATAATTTTTATCAATCTATATGTAAATATAAATAACAGATTTAACTTTTTTAATCCAGGGCAATGCTGGATAGCTCTGCTAGTATTACTAATTTTATTTTATGAAATATGAAAAAATGAACCCATAAACACGATTTTCAATTTTTTTTTATATAAAGATAATAGTCTGAATAATTGTATCAGAAGATTTTTATAAGTTTCTATACGAAAGTTTTTTTTTAGTAAAAGGACCATGACTACAGAATTCTACTAAAAAATATCAATAAAGAAATTGACCCTGTTGTAAAAAAAAAAAAAAAAAAAAAAAAAAAAAAAAGAAAGGACCGTTTTACTTATTTTTCAACATAACGGTGAGTAATTTTTACCATAATCGGGTAATTTGATCTTTGAATTAACTGTTTTTCTTTGTAACTACTCTTTATGTTCGTTAATTTTTCTATGAGATTTTTTTTTAAAGTTAAAAAATATGTACGTTTCTTCCTTCAATATTACCTAAACTAATCTCGTGACGTATTTTTGGTAGTACTTAAATATCTAATATAGTATAATTGTAATTTATTTAACATTATTCTTAACAACATATAGAATATAAGTTTTTAACAACATATAGATTATAAATATTTGAAAGATTTTTATTTCTTACCTTGTTACTTTTTATGTTTCATCCAAGAATTTAACTATATATTTTATCTTTTTTATGGAACATCATATTTTTAATTAACCGTACTTTTTGTTTATCAAAAAATATCCAAAATTATATCTTTAGAAATAGTCTGATTTTTTTCTAATATAACATTTTTTGAATTGTGAAAACTAATATTTTTTATTGAGAAAATAATATATATATTGGATTTCAGGTTTATATAATTTAAAAATGATTTTTTTTTAAAGTACTGATGAAACCGTAAAAAACTAAAAATAATAAAAAAAATCTTTCAAAAAATTATTTTCAATATTTTAACTCTTAAAAAAACATTTCTGAATTAAGGAGTATATTTTAATTAAATAAATAGCTAAAAGGATTAAATTGATTTTTCTTATATATAATTTTTCAATTTTAATTTTCGACTTTATATCGATTTTTGAAAAATCTATATACCGGCCGTTAAATAACTCAACTGGTTTATATTGTTAAGACTTCTACTATTATAATGATAAAAATCATTTGTTAAAATTGACTATTTTTTATTATTTGGGGTGGTGTACCAACAAAAATTAGAAATAATTCTAAAAATATTTCTCCCACAAAAACTATTTCCCAAATAATCTATTTATAAATGAATACGTAGTGAAAATTTCATTAACATTGAACAATTACCCGATTTTAGATAGATTTAAAGAATTTTTTTTTTGGGGAAAAAATTCTATTTTTTAAATGGTAATTATTACACCCCCTTTTTGAGCGGTCAAAATTCAATGTAAACAATAATTTAAAACATGATTTCAGGAATTCTATGATATGAAAAAAAAAGTAAATAAATAAATAAATAAAAATAAAAATAAAAAATATTGGTGTCTTCTTTAATCTTATTTCTTTCAAATAATACAAAGATTTTTTTTTTTACGATGAAATAACTTTTAAAAACTTTTTGTAACTTTTTCAGTCATGTGTACATTTATCGCACAAAATCGAATGGACGCCCTTAACTGACAACCCCACCCATCACCCTAAGTATACCGGCATAGAACCCCTATCTCGCTCAAAACATTAACCTCCTAGAAACTGTACAGAGACGTACAACCAAACGAATACCCTTCATCAGGCATCTGCCATATTCTGAACATCTTGCGGCCCTGAGAATGAATTCGTTGAAACACCGGCGTCTGGCAACTGACCTGATAAACGCTCATAAGGTCATTAATCATCTTACCAACAGCAACCTTGAGCACCTTTTTGATTAACACGTGCTACCCCTCTCCACACACATATGCATACACGCGCACACATACATGTATATTATTACTGTAGACTGTTCATGTTCCTGACACTAATACATTATTCTGCGTACTAGACATTGATGAGTTGTGGTGCACCTGAGCACTGTACACAATAAATTTCATTATTATTATCATTTAACATTATTATTGATATAGCTATAGTTTAGAAATTGAGAATTGCATAAAATGAAAGAACAAAAAATAATGTGTTACCAATTCGGCCTCACAGACCAGAACTTTAACAGAGAGGATAGAAAAAATGTTGAAATTCATTAAGATAGAAACTGTAGAAACTTTACCAAGTTCAAAACTCCCACGAGTTGGCATGGCACTGGCCGGAAGTCGTTCTCAACAATTTTGAGCTGACGTGCGCATTGCGTACGTCTGCATTTATTTTACTGCGCATTTATTTCGATCGCCGAACCATGCATGCAAATGCGTAGACTCCTACTGCTTACTATATAATTAGCACGAACGCTTAAGCTAACAGTATTAATAACGAAGTATTATTAACGCGAATTATTATTAACGCGATTGTAATATATTAATTTTCATGAATGTAATTACTCTACTTTTTCGTGAATGTATTTTCCTGAATGTAATACTAATTCTTATGGATGTTGTTGGCATGCTTCCGTCTACTAAAGACGATGGCGTAATGTCCACTTTTTAAAAAATCTGCAACTGCGTGAGTGGCTGAACAGACCAATTTTTTTAAATGGCAATCTCTGGTGCAGTGACTGCAAACAAACAGTGATCTTTACAGGAGTTGCTGTTGTCTCTCCTTCCTTTTGGCTCTCTTTTCTGCGGCGACTACTTTCCTCTCTTTTCACTCCTTCTCGTTCCTTGTTTGACGAGGAGGCGCCAGGTCGCATGGTATTCTGCACAAGTGTTGATGTCGATGTGGCATGTCTTCATGTTCATCTTGCAGACATCTTTAAAGCGCGGGCGTGGTCTCCCTACTGGTCAGGTGCCATCTACTAATTCACCATACAGTAGGTCTTTGGGGGTGCGGCCTTTGTCTATCCTCCTGACATGTCCAAGCTAACGCAAGCGTCTCTCGCAGATTATGGCGGGCATGCTGTTCATGTTTGCTCGTTCCAGCACGTCTGTGTTGGGCACTTTGTCCTGCCAGCGTATGCGTAGAATGCAACGTAGGCCTCTGAGGTGGAAATTTTCCAGTTTCCTTACGTGGCAGAAGTATGTAATCCAGGCTTCGCTACTGTATAAGAGAGTACTGGGAATGCACGCTTTGTAGACGCGCAAATTGGTTCTCTTAGTCTGGGACAATGCCAGCCTTACTATCTGGTTCAGTTTGGCCATAACTGCCACCGCTCTCGCGATTCTGCTGTTGACTTCATTGTCAGTGGAGATTGAATTGGCAATGGTGGACCCAAGGTACTTGAAGCTCTCTACTGCTTCCAAGCTGTACCCGTTGATGACAATGTTTGGAGGGGTGTGCCATGACTTTTGTCGGGAATTAGGTATGTTTATCAATGAGTATTTAATTTATAATCAAAATCATTAATACATACAATAAATCTTATTTATCAACAATGTCTCTATGAAAATCTGAGCTAAATTTGCCTCAAATCCTGATATGTGTCTTATATATCACTGAGAAATAAAGGTCTACATACTATATCGTGTGGTTAATTTGCATACTGGTTTTAACAATACCGGGTTCGATAAATAATTACTTGGTGTTATTGATCTCTAATATTATTGTTTTATTCTCGAACGTATTAAAATCAATCCTATGAATTGTTTTATATATGTGACGGAGAACGAAAAAGGAAAGGGCGCAAGACATTATGAGTCGAGCGCTGGGCAGTCAGCAGCAGTAGAAGCAGTCGACGACGTGCTTTTCAGTAAAGAAATGGATTTTAGTCGAACAGAAACAAAACTAAATAGGAAATGTGATTTTGAACTGCTAAAGATTATTTCGACTACGACGACGTATTTTCCAGTTGCTAGACGAAGAATGTGTTGACCAACAGAGGGTCTGACTTGTGAGAAGACGGAGAACTCGCTTGTTTTTGGTTCCCCCTCAGCGGAAGCTTGTTGATTCGAAGGTCTATTTCGCCCCATATATTTTCCCCCTTCTATAATATAGAAATCAATAAAAATATAATTAGAATAAGTGCAATCTGTTTTATATGCGTTATATAATTTTGTTAGGTTAGTCTTTCTTATTTAATATATATCATTAGATTAAAACTTAAATACTTACGCCCGGAGGGTGCATATTTTTGCTAGTTTAAATAATCCATGATAATTTAAAGAATTGTTGAGACCCGTGATTTACAGTTTGAATAATTTTATTCATCCGTGAGGATTCTTGATTTTCTGCTTTCACCTGCTACTGACCAACTGATATAGTTTCTACATATATTAGAACTAAATAATAACGCCAATAAATAAAATGAAATTATCAGTGCACGGGAGATAACTCTTTATTGCTAAATATAAAGTGCAAGGGAGATAACTAAAGTAACATTTTTCTTTCATTCAATGAATATTTGCTGGCGGTTCAGTGCACAGTGAAGTTCGTACTTTCGGCTGGATGAGAGAGAGAGAGAGAGAGAGAGAGAGAGAGAGAGAGAGAGAGAGAGAGAGAGAGAGAGAGAGAGAGAGAGAGATCGCTTTACGTTGGGTATTCATTTAAAAAAAATCGAGGTTGACATTGTTTATATTATACAGGCAAGGGTTATTTCCTATAACTCCAACATAAACAAAGGGCAACCACTCTTGACTGATAACAGTCAAGAGTGGTTCCCCATTGTTTATGTTGGAGTTATAGGAAATAACCCAGGCAAGATTAGACCGTGTTTGCAACTTGTTAGATTCTGAACAGCGACTAAACCTGACGCAACATAATCTTCTCTCTATTTCTCTCGTTTAGTTTTGTGCCAGTCAGTGAACCCTACAAAATGTAGAGGATGTTTAGGGAAATATTTGATTAACAGAAAAATGTGATTAATTTTGCCGCAATTTTTTTAAGAACAATTAATTTTTATTATTCTGATATATTTTTTTTTTACTGTTTTCCTCATCGCAATATATAAAAACACAACGTTTAGGCCGTTGTACCCTTCAGCCTTCTTCAGGTGTACCT
>CM042158.1:45186410-45191410 GCA_023376005.1 Doryteuthis pealeii
CGTATGGTGAAACCAGAGTAGGTTATTCCTGTGTATACCATTATAATAATAAATTTGCTCTACTCACGTATTGAGCACTTTATATTTGTTATATCACTGTCTTATCATTGTGAAACTTGTATCAGCTAACCATTGTGGCCAATTTCACAGTCACCATTTTCATATATAAAATCATATATATACATATTAATAATAATAATAATAATAATAATAGAGGAAAAGAGTTAGGTGTCTACCATGGTTTCAATCCAAATGAATTCATCAGGACTCTACCCTACGCTTAACTAAGTCAATCTATCTAACTTTAACTAAGGAATTACATCGACTTAGTTAAGCATAGTGTTGAGTCCTGATAAAATCATTTGAATTGAAACCATGATAGAACCCTAACTCTTTTCCTCTATTATCATCATCATCATCATCAACATCGTCATTATTATTATTATTATTATTATTATTATTATTATTAGTAGTAGTAGTAGTAATACTGCTCTGTTTTATAAATATATTGAGCCCTTTTAGATTATTTACTGATGTCATTGCGACGGAAAAGTTAAAGCGGCAATTGGATACTATATATATATATATATATATATATATATATATATATGTGTGTGTGTGTGTGTGTGTGTGTGTGTGTGTGTAAAAGGAAAATGGAAGTGAATCCGACGGTATGTTGAAAAGAGAAAGAAAGGAAAGAAAGTATTGAATGGATAAAATAAGATATTTTAATTAATTAATTAAAATATCCTATTTTATCCATTCTATACTTTCTTTCCTTTATTTCTATTTTCAACATATATATAATATATATATATATATATATATATATATATATATATATATATATATATAAGATTACTAAAATTTTCGTGGGCGCATTTGGTGACAAGATAGATTTAGCGGTCTAGCCAAACTAGACACTGAATTTTTATATCAGAGTTATCCCCCTTAGAACACCATATTTTTATGATCATTTAAGTGTCATTTCCTATTTCGTTCTTCAAAAATCGATGTTTCATTTTAATTATAGCAGTCATTTAAGTTTAGTTTAGCTTGGTACAAGACTTGAATTATGGGGCACTCAGTAAGAATCGAACTCACTATCAATTATCTGTTAGACTAGATTAATTGTAGATGTCAATTGGCATCAATTTAGCGCCTATATTTTGATATATCTTTAAACGGAAATCTATAAACTGAAATTCATAAAATTCATGAAAATATAAAAGCAAAATATGTTCCAATGGAAGAATATATATATATATATATATATATATATATATATATATATATAGCTATGTGCAAAATATTGCTGGCTCTAAAAAAGGGTGATCACAGGAAATTCTTCTAAAAATCATATAAAATAAACTAACTATCCGATTTTAATAAAACTTTCGGTATATGAAGTAATAAAAGACGAACTTTTATTGTAAATAAATGCTTACTAAATTGAAAAGGCTAAGAATTTTTTTCGTTAGTTTTTGTTTCGCGCATTGATACCTCGTACCAAGATCTTTTTTTTTTGTACATAAATAAATTTTACATTTTTCGAAAGAATGATGTAAAAAAAGATAATCCGCTAATAAATCGGTTTTGGAAATAGGACATCTTAAACATTGAAACTTAAATCTCGTAAATAAGAAAAAATATGTATCTTTTCCCTTTTTTTTTTAATCGTTCGATTATTTTCAAAAGAATTTTATATTAAAAGTTCCTATTGTCTACATTTTTATTTTATTTTTCAGTGATTTTTTAAATTTATATAATGTAAAATAAATACTTTTCTTTAATGTACAGCAAAATCGTATTTATTTAATCAAAGAAAATATTGCATAAAAAATATTATGCTAAAAATAATGACATAATATATGTCGGTTTTTATTTTATAAATTTTTGAAAATAATGTTTGAATTAAAAATTGTCGTCATTCTTATTACGGATGGATCAAAGAGAAATAAAAACTGGGTTTTGGGGAAAACTGTTGTTGTTGTTTTCACTGTGTTTGTGTACATAAGTTAATAGATTCGAATCCATGACGCGTGTATAATTATACTCTGTAAAAGAAAACTCAAAAAAACAATGTTTGAAGAAATTTATTATTTTATTTGGAAACAAATAATTTTACCGTTTATATCCAGAAAGCAGATATTACCGTTCAGTTAAAATTTTATTATAAATAATTTCTAACATTCTAATTTTGATTTTCCCAACATTCTTTTTCAAAAATATTAAGAGTTAAATCGTGAGGCATCAAGGAAATGCTAAATTAGTAATTTGTTTTTGCTTCAGAAAATATTTTTTTATACGTATAGTGCTCCATACTAAGAAAAGCTGCACATGTCAAGATGCGATAACTGTCAACAAAGAGTGAGAATTTACGGCAATTTACTTTAAAATGCAAAACATTAGGTTTTATGTAAGAGAAATTTGTTTTTTCTTTTTTATAATACATAAACTTGGAATTATTCTTTATATTAAACGCAAAGGAAAACATTAAAAAGTTAATTTTCCATTTTCTATTGACGTTTTCAAATATTTTTAACAATTAAGCGGACATTCTGAAAGTCCTCATTTTGCACATTGCTATATATATATATATATATATATATATATATATATATATATATATATATATATATATATATCAGTTACCATTAAATCCACCAAGCAAATAAGTATAAAATCTTATTTACTTCTGGATTTTTTCCTAAAACCGATTAAAAAGTGCTCTATATAAAGAGCTAAATAGACGATTAAAATCGAATGGTTTAAAAACTACCAATTTAAGATTCTCGCAGTAGTGCGAATATATATATATATATATATATATATATATATATATATATATATATATATATATATTAGGTTTATTTGGTTTGGTTTGTTTTTTGTGGGGATTAAAATAAAATAAAAATAAAAATTAAGAATGAAAAAAATAACAAAATGAGCCTGCACCGGAAGAACCTTTCGAACATGTGCAGGAAAGAGGACCCACTTCCGACCCCTAATAGAATCTCTTGGTCATTCTGACTTTGGCCTTAACTGCGTCTAGACACTACTACTGGCCAGGAAGATCTTTCCTTGCCACGTTGTGGCTATGATTCGTGAATAAAGCCTCAAGCATAAAACTACCTTTTGTCTTTGTCTCTTCCCTTTTCTTCCCTTGAATTCCTTTTTCAGCGCGATCACCAATTAAGATGGGATTAAAAGCAAACCTTGGAACACGCACCAGGAATAACCACAGTCACCTTTTAAACATAAAACACAAAACCTCTTGTAACCCCATAGTTTTTTTTGTTTAATGTCATATCAGCATTATAGATAGTCTCCGTGGCGTAGTGGCTAACGTTTGGGACTGCTCGATCCTAAGTAAGTGAGTTCCAACCCCAGTCGTGCTACCACGTTCCCTTTCGAACTAATGCCCTAAAGAAATGTATGAACCCTCTCCTCCCCCAAGCTATGGGTTAAATAGTACTACTATTGTTCTTCTACAAGGATGGTTTTGGAATTAAATAACCCGTGAAGGTTGATATGCCATTAAACAAAGATACCAAACCGACTGCCTGTTTGTAAAATGATTCAGACATTTTCTCACGAGTGTTTTCAACGGAGGAGAGAAACGTTGGGGATATAAGGATGGAAATGCAACGAACAAAGGAGAAGGAAAGAGAGTTGTGAATGAAGGAAAAAATGAAGTTAATGAAAATTATTTATACCAATGTGAAGATATTAAGAACTTGAAACATAGAAACCTTTATTAAAATGACTTGTTTTGGCATTACATGACCCGAAAAGGGTTGATATGCCGTAAAACAAACAAACCAAACCAAATGAAGTCAATGAAAATTATTTATACCAATTTGGAGCCGTCCTGTCGGCTGGGACGTTAGAATGCACCGACTGCACCTCTGCAGAGGGGTAAGACTCCTCCAATGGGGCCACCTGTTGGCCGTGGGTGGCGACCCGTGATGCTTAAGGATAGAACCCAGGTGGATGAGTAGTCCATGGCTTGCAATACTCCACTTTGGCCCTATCTTGGGCTAGTCGGGCGGTCGGAGAGGCCCCCTCCGATCAATCGGCTGGTCACGTCAAGCCCTAGCACCTATATGATTTTCCCAACCCTATTGCCCTTATGGCAAGCCCTAACCCCTTTTTATCATATAGGCGCTAGAAGGCGGTTACTGAGGGTCTACATGTCCTGGGAATGACGTTAAACTCTATCTGATGGTGAGGTTCCAGTTTTGGAGGTTTGGGGAATGTGGAGCACCCCTTCATCACCATTGCACCCTGGTCCACTCTGACCCGGAGTGGTTGTACCTGTTAGGGTCCCATCTATGGGTTAAATAGAAAAACATGAGTTGATAAACACAATTGTATTATGCATTAAGAATGAATTTATTTCACAGCTTTGTCGGCATTAAATGACCACCGAGGTTGATATGCCATAAAACAAAACAAACCAAACCAAACCTATTTGAAGATATTAAGAACTTGAAACATAGAAACTTTTATTAAGATGACTTGTTTTGGCATTACATGACCCGAAAAGGGTTGATATGCCGTAAACCAAACCAAACCAAACGTGTTTTGCGTCGACCGGGTGAGGGACGGGCTGTTGGTAAAACAAAACTCTCAGTAATTTGTTTTCAACCATAAGGAGATGCCAGTTACGAACGACTTTTTTTCCAACCAGGTCACCTCTTGAACGAATTTTGTCAACCGCAGGCAACAATCATTTCTGCTAATAGAGTATAATATACTAGTTGTGTTGCTTAGTGGGTTGGTTGGATTTTACGGCATGTCAACCGTTGTTGGGTTATTTCATACCGAAGAAGTTTGGTTTTATTATTTAATTTTTTAAAACTCAATTTTTTAAACACATTTTTAGACTTGTTTTTTCTATTTAACCCATAGATAGGACTTTAACAAGTACTACCACTCCAGATCAGAGTGGACCTGGGAGTAATGTTGACGAAGGATTACGCTCTATTCGCTAG
>CM042158.1:45196410-45198910 GCA_023376005.1 Doryteuthis pealeii
ACGGCATATCAAATCTTTTCAGGTCATTTAATGCCAAATCGAGTCATTTTGGATATTCGGTTTCTTATAGAATCTACTATTGCTTAATAGAGATTAGGTGTCTGTCTGTCTGTAACCAAAACTACTTATTTATCAACGATGTCTATGAAAATCTGAGTTAGATTTGCCTAAAAACAGCCCATGTTATTAAGCTATTAACCTCGCATCTCACTAATGCGGGTATGACACTAGGTCTTTTAATGTGGAACCACCCAGGAACCAAAGCTCATGGGATGGCAAGCACAAAAAATGCGTAGATCCCGTCGGCGTTCCCCCTCAAGATTCCTCAGAGTTCCAGAAGTGGAACCTCGCCACTAGATGCAGTTCGACGTTATACCGATGACGTTGCTTTCATTGGTATGAGGAAGTAAACACCAACAGAATTGCCAAGAATAATTATCAACTCCGAATAAAAGAAAAGATTCAGACCAGGCCGATGGATAATAGGCCCATCTAACTATTGAACAGGCTCATCGCTGCTTAACTTCGATGATCTCGCAACAACCGGTGCCTTCAACGTGAATTGGCTGTAAGCTGAATTTTGGTTTGTTTTCTTTGTTTAATGACATATCAACGTTCGTGGGTTATTTAATGCTAAAGATATCCTTATAGAAGAGCAGTAGTGGCAATATTTAACCCATAGTTGGGGGGATGAGGGTATTCATACCTTTACCAAGGATATTAGTCTGAAACTGAACGTAATACCGCAACTACGATGTCACATTCCAACTCGTTAGTCACTCCACCACGGGGACTCCCCATATTGAATTTAATAACAATAGAAATAACAATGTCATCACCTTTGAAGTAATAAAGGCTGGTGGAGAAGCAACGATAATAATGTTACAGAATATATTTTTATTGGTCGGTTCGTTGGGTTTTACGGCAATTGGACACATAGCCTATTGGATATAGGAGTTAGGTTACGACAGTTCTGAGTGACAGTTATCTCTAGACTGCAGGTTCAGTCCCGGTCAGAGACAGCAGTAACATAGAACAATAATTAATACAGCTTAACACCTGTACCCCAGCTATGGTTAGCAGAATGAGAACAGGATACCCCCGTGGACTGAATAAAGGGTTAGGTTCAAAGTTTCGTGATGGCTCCAGATTACGACAAGAAGATTCCCGAATCCGACAAGAAATACCTGAAGAAGGCCGGAGGTCACATCGGTCGAAACGTTGTACAGATAACAATGAAGATGAGGAAAATAGTCCAAATAATCCAAATAATACATTTTGTTTTATTCATTTTTGTTGGGTATTTAATTTTTTTTCTATTTAACTCATAAATAAAACCCTAACAGGCACTACTACCCCCGATCAGGTTGGACCTAGGCGTAATGGCAATAAAGGGGTACTCCATATTCTCCGGGTTTTCAGAAATGGAAACTCACCACTAGGTTCAATGTTTTACCCAGGACATTGTTTGCATTGGTATGAGAAAACAAACACCAACAGAATAGCCAAGAATGATTATAAACTCCAAATAAAAGAAAGGATTCAGACCAGACAGACGGAGTATAGTAAACACCATCTTATTATAATGGAGCTTGTGTGTTTGTCTGTCTGTAACCGAAACTATATTAAAATTCCCTTAATTATTTACATCACATTGTTCATTTTATTTTTATTTAAGACTCAATTATTAATAAAATTGTTTTACATCATTAATACTGTTGACCATATCTACATGATATTTTCCACGTAACCCACTTGTACGGGTCAGACACAAGGCCCTATTAACGTGGGACCACCCACAAACCGAAGCTCATGGGGTGGCGGGTGAAAAATTGCGTCGATCCCGTCGGCATTCCCCCTCAAGGGGGCGCCTCAGGCACTGGGCAATAAACCCAGCCCTGCCCCTTTAAATCGAGGGGGCAGGTGTTGCCTGGGGGGATGTCCCCCTGGGATCGACGCCGTTAATTATATCAATGGTCCAGAGGCCGAAGCCACTGTTGACCATATCTACATGATATTTACCGCGTACCCACTTGTACGGGTCAGGCACAAAGTCCCTATTAACGTGGGACCACCCACAAGCCGAAGCTCATGGAGTGGCAGGTGAAAAATTGCGTCGATCCCGCCGGCATTCCCCCTCAAGGGGGGCGCCTCAGGCACTGGGCAATAAACCCAGCCCTGCCCCTTTAAATCGAGGGGGCAGGTGTTGCCTGGGGGATGTCCCCCTGGGATCGACGCCGTTAATTATATCAATGGTCCAGAGGCCGAAGCCACTGTTGACCATATCTACATAATATTTACGCGTACCCCACTTGTACGGGTCAGGCACAAAGTCCCTATTAACGTGGGACCACCCACAAACCGAAGCTCATGTAGTGGCAGGTGAAAAAATTGCGTCGATCCCGTCGGCATTCCCCTCAAGGGGGCGCCTCAGGCACTGGGCAATAAACCCAGCCCTGCCCCTTTAAATCGAGGGGGCAGGTGTTGCCTGGGGGTATGT
>CM042158.1:45203910-45243910 GCA_023376005.1 Doryteuthis pealeii
AGATCGAATGAACCCATTTACCGTGGCATCTACCATGAAATGGAGAATTCTCGAAAATCCAAAGTTTAAATCTGGCCAGGAATGGTTTCAAAGGACCCGTTTCCGGTTCACCTGAAAAATAAATAAATAAATAAAATGATTCATTTTCTGTTTAATTTTTAGAAAATTTTTAATTTTATTTCACAAACATTGAATCTTTTCCAATATTAGGCGATTAAGTGCTAACACAACGATCGGGAATAAATAATTTTTCTCTGATTGATTGATTGATTGATTTGAACGGCATGTAACCCATCAATTATGCCTAGAGGTTAGGGAATCGCGTTCATCCTATTGATTTAATGGCTTGTCAACCCATTATTTTATACATAGAGGTTAGGGAATCGCGTTCATCATATTGATTTTAATGGCTTGTCAACCCATTATTTATACTAGAGGTTAGGGAATCGCGTTCATCATATTGATTTTAATGGCTTGTCAACCCATTATTTATACATAGAGGTTAGGGAATCGCGTTCATCATATTGATTTTAATGGCTTGTCAACCCATTATTTATACATAGAGGTTAGGGAATCGCGTTCATCATATTGATTTTAATGGCTTGTCAACCCATTATTTATACATAGAGGTTAGGGAATCCCGTTCATCATATTGATTGATTTTAAGAGCATGTCAACGCATAATTTATGCCTAAAGGTTAGAGAATCGCATTCATTATATTGATTGATTTTAAGGGAATATCAACCCATAATTTATGCCTAGAGGTTAGGGAATCGCATTCGTTATATTGATTGATTTTAATGGTATGTCAACCCATCGTTTAAGCCTTGAGGTTAGGGAAATGCGTTCGTTATATTGATTGATTTTAACAGTATGTTAACCCATTAATTTTACCTAGAGTTAGGGAATCGCGTTCGTTATATTCATTGATTTAACGGAATGTCAGCCCATCGTTTAAGCCTCGTGGTTAGGGAATTGTGTTCATTATAAATTTATATTCACATTTTATTGTGTAGTTGTTTCTTAAGACATTTTTTGCACAAGGTTCTATGAAATACAAATAATTTTAAACTGATTTATGTCAAATATAGATGGGTCCCTAACAGGTACTACCACTCCGGGTCAGAGTGAACCTGGGAGTAATGTCAATAGGTCAAGTAGATATGTTTAAAACGTATTCGTATTCGATAGGACAACAACAAAAAACAAAAAACATGAACGTGATTCCCTAACCTCTAGGTATAGAATAATCCTTGATGGATTTGATATGTTATTAAAATCAATCAATCAATCTAAATATATTACTTATCTCTCAATAATCCATATGCCGTTAAACAAAACCGAATTGTTGGAAATCATATACGCGGTTCGGCAGAGAAGTTCACAGGCAGACCAATATAGTCTCATGGAAGGTGACCAAATGAGATTTATTTTTCAACATAGTCCCCTTCTCATGGTCCACCCAATTATTTCATCGGTGTTGCAGTGCTTAGATCTCATTGGTCAAACAGGGTTATCAACAGCCGATATGATATCATATGGAATTTTTTTTCCATACTCGTATTCATTTATAAAAGGCAATACACAGAGAGAGAGAGAGAGAGAGAGAGAGAGAGAGAGAGAGAGAGAGAGGAGAGAGAGAGAGAGAGAGAGAGAGAGAGAGAGATACGCACACACATACACACACATAAACTCACAGAGAAACACACACGCACACACAGAGAAACACATACACACACAAATGCACGCACACACGGAAAGTTGCTAAAGAAACTGTTAGAATCAGTCCTAAAGAAATTCTAGAGTTGCTCCCATGATCAGTAGGGGATAGTTTTCTCCTGTGACAGGTGCATTGTGAGAGCTAGGACTGGAAATAGAACTTCAGTCTTGAATACATGGATCGGTACATCAGTTGTCTGGCTGCACACAAGTTGAGATCTTAAGACATTGTTTTAGTGTCGAAGCATTTCTCTACTCTGTGCAAAATAAAATCTTAATTTCCAACAACCTGGTCTTGTATTTTCATTTAGTGTTCCGTATTTTATTTATATGTAAAAACATAACGGAAGCACACACACACACACACACACACACACACACACACACGAAAAGCTCAACTAAAGCAGGGAAAAACTATCAGTTCTTACCAAGGTAAGATCCGGGCACTTTCAGATGGGGATTGTGATTTAATGTAGAAAAAAATGTCTCATCTGGAACATTAATTTTTTTCACCCATTTCAGGAAATCTTTTGCCACGGGTGAATGAAGGACATAATCAACAAATCCTCGTTGTACGATCACGTGAACGGCACCCTTGATTGGTTGAATATCATGTGGTGGTCCCTTGGCTGCCTTCCATCGTTCGGAATTTGCCCTACAATTACAGGAATTAGAATTTCATTCATTAGCAGCACAAAATAAGCAATACATGAAAAGAAGAAAAAGATATGACTTTCTTTTTTTATTAGCAAAATCAAAACATTGACATGAGGATCGTTTAGGCTGTTTATTTTATGGCATATTAACCCTTATCGGGTTATTTAATGCCGAAACTAGTCATTTTGATAAAAAAGTTTCTATGTTTCAAGTTCTTAATATCTTCAAATTGGTATAAATAATTTTCATTTACTTTATTTGGTTTGGTTTGTTTGTTTTACGGCATATCAACCCTTTTCGGGTTATTTAATGCCGAAACAAGTCATTTTGATAAAAAAGTTTCTATGTTTCAAGTTCTTAATGTCTTCAAATTGGTGTAAATGATTTTCATTAACTTCATTTGGTTCGGATTGGTTTGTTTAATGGTATAATAATCTTGTAAAGTGATGCTGAAATACACTGCTCCCCATCAACTCTGCGACACTACAGCTGCCAAACTGCATTTGTTCCTTACCTTTCCTTTGGATCACAGCGGCAGTGTGGAGAGGGGAATTTGCTGCTTGGGTAACAGCTCATCCTCCACCCAGGCTACGTAATTCCAAAGAAAAACATTCAGACACTACTCCATCGTAGATGGAAGGATGCCAACTGTGAGCATTGTTAATTATTTTCAAAATAAAAGTTGAGATGTTATTGTTTTTAAATTGATGTATTAAATAATTTTCTACGGTGTTTGTTCAGGTTAGGTTTACGTTAAAAAATTGAATTCATATTTCTACGTGTTTACGATGTCGTAAACAATCGCAAGGCGTGTAAACTGATTACAATAATATCAAGTCTTCATCTTCATTAAGTTTTAAATTCATTTGTTTACATTTATTGGGATGCTTGGTAGTAGGGAACATATTTAGTTTTCATTTTTGTTACATTTTCCTCGCTTTGTGAAGTGACCCCCAAGAACGAAGTCCATTTTCCACCGTCCCCCCCTACTTCATAACACCAGTGAGCACTTAGCATTATTTAAAAAAATACAAACACCAAAAATTGTAATATTTTCTGATTCATTATTTGTACTAATAAAAAATACTAAAAAACAAAACACTTGACGACCCATTAATAGTCAAGTTACTATGTAAAGTCAATTCACTATCTGAGTCAAAAGAAGTTGTGATGTGTTGGATCTCAAGTCATGTTGGAATAACGGGAATTGGCAAAGCCGATTCAGCTTCAAAATATCTTATTATAATGGAGATTGTGAGTTTGTCTGTCTGTAACCGAAACTATATTACTATCCAAGTCACAATTCCCTTAGATATTTACATCACATTCTCCATGATTTCATTTTTATTTAAACCTCTATTATTAATAAAATTGTTTCACATTATTAATACTGTTGGCCTTATGTACATACTAATAATATGCATTTGTTTTTATATATACAACAAAATAGCGGTTTACGGTGTGAACGGGAAAGCTAATTTGCATATAGAAATTAAGAATTGGATTTTAATAAATATATGCTTAGTATTATTGATTTCTAATTGTTTGGTTTTATCTTATTGAATATGAGCAAAAATCTGACGGATAAATCTTAAAAGAAATCCATTAACAATTAGAAATAACTGTAATTTTATTCTTTACTTCCTATTTTAACTAAATAGTAAAATTAGGAAAATTTACCAATGAAAGACGGGAGTAATGGAAAATGATGGAAGAGTTAGTTTCAAAGTTGTTCTATTTTTCAATCATACACCCTCTGTTCCAAATCTTTTTATCTGCATTCTTATCCAGTTTCATTAGCCTTTCTAATTTAATATGATATTTTATTATATTAAAACTTAAATACTTGCACCTGAAGGGTGCATATATTTGCTAGTGTCATTAATAAAGAAATTGATAAAAACTTCAAAATCGCATATACAGATCTAAAGAACCAAATAAAAAGAATTATCAAGCAAATATGGCAACAACATTGAAATAGTAGTACACTGAACAAATTATTATCAATTAAACCAAAAGTAGGAGAATGGAAGCGGGGATATAGAAAATCCCGAAAGAAAGAATTAGTACTGGCTCGGCTGTGCATTGGCCATACAAAACTTACTCTTTTATGCTCAAGCGGGCAGATCAACCACGATGTGGTACATGTCTTCAATAATTAACGATCTGTTTGAGAATACTAACATGAATGACATTTTATCCTTCTTAGATATATATTCAAGTTCTTAATATTATTAAATATATCAAAATATACCAAAAAATATGAATCAGATATAAAATACATCCACGAAATACATCTACAAAAATACACTTGTAAAGGAAACTTGAGTACCAACTTTTATTTCACTCTCTATCAGTTTTTCGCATTAAATAACCCACAGAGTTATTATACCATTAAAGAAACTAGACCGAACTAAACCAAACCAAATGATGTTAATGAAACTATTTATACCAATTTGAAGATATTAAGAACTTGAAACATAGAAACTTTTATTAGAATGATTTGTTTTGGCTTTAGATGACCCAAAAAGGGTTGTAAAACAAACAAACCAAACCAAATGAAGTTAATGAAAACTATTTATACCAATTTGAAGATACTAAAAACTTGAAACAAAAACTTTTATTAAAATGATTTGTTTCAGCATTAACGTCCTATACCGCCTCATTCCACCCGGCCAAAAGTCACATTTGTTTTCCTAATCCACCCTAAACGATAGCCTTTGTTTAAATGTAATATTAAACATATTTAGAAGTCTTTGATTTATGGGAAATAACAGGTAACTTTAAATGAGAAGGCCATTTTTAGCAATTTATATATATCATTATAGGAATGGGGCTCTGGACTTAGAAAATTCTCAACAGGATGTTAAGAGTTAAATGACCCGAAAAGGGTTGATATGCCGTAAAACAAACAAACCAAACGAGCCAAACAAGTGACGATGACAACAAATGAAATAGAGAGTATCTAGTTGGTGTGTGAAACATCTAGGGAGACGCCACTGGCAAATGGTAGGCTGGTTTAATTTTACGACATGTCAACCCGTATTGGGTTATTTATGCCGAAGACGTTTTTGTTCATTCTTTCTTGATGGGTATTCAAAATTTTCAGAACTTATTTCTTTTTTTTTAAACACATTCTTAAAAACTAATTTTCTGATGGATTTCATCCATAGATGGAACCCTAACAGTTACTACCACCGCCGGGTCAGAGTGGACATAGGAGTACTTCCAATGAAGAGGTACTCCACACTCCCTAAAGCTATAATGGAATCTCACCATTAGATGCAGTTTAGTGTCATATATAGGAAACTAAGATCCCCAGTCACCGCCTTCTAGCATATATATGGTAAAGAAAATCGGGGGTTGCCATAAGAGCAATACGGCCGAGACAATCATATAGGTGCTAGGGCTTGACATGACCAACCGAATGATCGGAGGGGACCTCTCCGACTGCCTGTCTAGCCCAAGTAAAGGCCAATGTAGAGTGTTGTATGTCATGACTGCTCAATCACCAAGATTGTGTCCTTAAGCATCATTTCTCGCCACCCGATGTCCCATCTGGGGGTGTCTTACCCCTCTACAGCCCCAGTCGACAGGATAGACGAGCCCAGGAGACTATTGGAAACTTATTATCTTCAGTGAAAAAAAAACATAAGTCGGTGAATTCTACAGCCCAAGCTGACTACTGCCTTGTCAGTGGGGCGTTAGAATGCACCGACTGCACCTCTGAAGAGGGTTAAGACTCCCTCAATTGGGACTCTTGTTAGCCGTGGGTTGCGACCCGTGATGCTTAAGGATAGAACCCAGGTGGTTGAGCAGTCCATGACTTGCAATACTCCACTTTGGCCCTTTCTTGGGCTAGACGGGCGATCGGAGAGGCCCCCTCCGATGAATCGGCTGGTAACGTCAAGCCCTAGCACCTTTATGATTGCCCCAACCCTTATGACAACCCCCAACCCTTTTTATCATATGGGTGCTAGAAGGTGGTGACTGAAGGTCTACATGTCCTGGGAATGACGTTAAACTCTATCTGATGGTGAGGTTCCAGTTTTGGAGGTTTGGAGAATGTGGAGCACCCCTTCATCACCATTGTTCCCTGGTCCACTCTGACCCGGAGTGGTAGTACCTGTTAGGGTCCCATGTATGGGTTAAATAGAAAAATGTATTTATAAAAAACATTGAGTATCCATTAAGAATAAATTTATTTCAAAACTTTATCGGCATTAAATGACCCACTGAGGTTGATATGCCGTAAAACAAAACAAACCAAACCAAGCTGACAGATCTAATGGCCAATGCTCAGGTCACAAGGTTCAAGGTTGACACAAAGTACATACAGTAAACAAAAGGTTTATGAAAAATTAGAAGCGGTTACCCGGCGTCGCCTAGGTAAAGGGGGGTTTAAAAAAGTTAATCTCGCAGATCCATTAATACTGAATCGCGGATTGGATCCTTGCTGGATGCCCCATAAAAATTCCCACGTAAAAAGACCTTGTGTTAATCCGGCCGGTTGGTAGTAAATGTGTATATATATTTACTTTGTCGCTGATTGTTTTATTTCCACAGTTTCCTCCGGACATACACTCATACACACCGACTGTCCTTTATATATATACAAGAAGTGGATACCCGGCATCGCCTAGGGGGAGGCAAGTGTATTGATTTGTTTACTTTTTAGATTTACAAATGCTGGATATTTTAAGTAGAATTTCAATGCAATTTCTATGTATATTTTAATTTTTAAATATTTTCGAATATATTAGGTTGTTACAAAAAAGCATGGGGAGATGAATCCACAAGTGATCGGACTGTACGAAGGTGGTTCCAGAAATTCTGCAGTGGAGATGAGAGTCTTGAAAATGAAGAAGGTAGAGGACGGACATGCAGTCTTGACAATGAACAATTGCAGGCAGTTGTTGAGCAAAATCCACAACAAAGTGTCAGAGAAATATCACAGACATTGCAACAGTTACCCGCCATTTACAGAGTATTGGAAAGGTGACAAAACTCGATAAATGGGTTCCTCATGAGCTCAATGAGCACCAAAAAGGATCCACTTTTACCGTCGTAAATCCTTTGCTTTGTTGATATTGACAGCAGTTTCGGAGGCATTGTGCCCAAGCTTGAACTCATGCAACATGAGAAGGCGAAGGTCATGTTTAGGCATGTTCATCTTTGAAGGCCCCTATTTTTCAAAAATATTTTCTATCTGAAAATAAATTAAATTTTATTTTTGAGCACACATTAATTATTATATATGCAAAGATTCACCTGAAATAAACAACAAATTCTATGTTAAAATGACATTTCAAAACCGAGCACTTCAATCGGCCATTATTTTTGTAACAACCTAATAAATCAAATCTTCATAATTGTTGTGGCCTGGTTAGGGGCCAGAATAAAGACACAAGAGAGGAAATGGGTTAAAAAAATATATTAACAAAGAACAGTAGTACAAACATATACAAATGAGAAGGTTACTCGCGAGGTGGTTTTATCAACTGACCGCTGAAATATTGATACTCGCTTAAGAACAGTACCTGCTGCTATTTATAGTTGGATGAGTTCCTGTGTGCGTGGTAAATTACCATAACAATAATTTTTGCACAAAAATCAAGAACTGGTGATATTTAATGTGCATATATATTTACTTTGTCGTTGATTGTTTTATTTTCGAACTTTCCTCCGGACATACATACACACACACACACAAACTGCCTTCGGACATATATACACACACACAAACTGCCTTCGGACATACATACACACACACACACACAAACTGCCCTTTATATATGTCTAGATTGAAAGTTTTAGAAACTGCGGGTAAATGAGAGAGTAGGAATGAAGAGAGAAAAAAAGAAAAAAAAGAAAAAAAAAAGAAAAAAAAAAGAACGAAAGCAATGGAAAAATGCGAGTATAAAAGAAAAAGAGGAATATTAATGGTTTACCGAGCTGCGTAGATGTCGGCTAATTGTTCCGTTGACAAGCAGTAACACACTGATACGAAATTGATTGTTAATGACTCGAAGTTATTAAAAAAAAAACCTTTTCAATCTTAAGTTTCAGTCAATGAAAGATTTAAAAATTCATAATGTCTGACATTGTAATTAAACGTCTGACAGCGATTTATCAAATCACTAGCAGATCTACCTGGCGTTGCCCGGGATTTAAAAAGTTAAAATAAATCTCGGGTATTATCGCATAAATGCGTCCTAGCCTACTGCTCTAAAAAAAAAAAAAAAGACCCTAAGCGGTACCTACTCAAAATCCAACCCGCACTACTATTGAACTCCCTAGCTGTTTGAAGGTGTTTTTCCAGAGAAATTAATGCGATATGAAAGCGATATTTTACCCCCGCTTCCAAATCTTTTCTCGACAAGTAGATTTAATTTTTTTTAGCGGTTTGAAGCCGTTTTTATCGACAAATAACCTTTTTTGTGGTTTGAAGGCGTTAAAAGTAAGCCAGGTTTTTTTTATCGACCAGTAAATGTAAATATTTTAACCCCCCCCATTTAAAATATCTTTTTTGCGGTATTTTCATTTTATTTCAATTCAAACCACTAAAAAAAAAGTAAAAATAATAATAATAAATTATAATAATAAAAATAGAAAAACAAAGTATTCCAAAAAGATGAATTTATTCTTGATGGAGAAGTCGACGTTATAACCATTCGGTTTTTTGCCTCTTTCATCGGGACTTGAATAGTGTAGACTGTCTGGATGATTTTCGAAAAAAAATTCCGGTCAGAGTTTTCCTGAAGATATCTATCGATGAAACCTGGGTAGATAACTTCTGCTGCAATTCAGTTTTCTAAATCAGCCCTACGTTTGTACTGAGCGCTTTTATATATTCGTTATTATTCCGACACATTCAGTTTCTTTCTTCTTTTTTTCCGACAGTCAAAATTGTGACACTCGATTTTTGTGTCTACCATTGAGTCACTCTCTCTTCAACATACACACAGACACAGACACACACAGACACACACACACACATATATATCTTCTATTATTATACTAAAGCTGAGATTTTCATCTTTCAATGTCTTAAGGCTTTTTTGTTGGTGACCTTGATCACACAAAAGTTGTCTTTAATTATTCCTTAGTTTTAGGACTACTAAATGTTTGGAAAAAATCCACTTTAATTGGTTTAATTAGTCGTAATTTGCAATTAAGTCAAATCTTGACCCTTCTCTGTCTTTATATTATACATCCTCCCCTTTTTTACTCTCTACAGGGCATCTCACTCCCCTTCACACTGGCAGTGAAGGGGAGTAACCTGTATAGACAGCAGCCAAGCTGTCAGCGGCATCCCACCCAGCATCTTCTTCGCTTGTCTTAGTCAATATACAGAGTTATGTATAATCTGACTTCACCCCTCTCTCTTTATCTCTCTCTTTTTCTCTCTCTCTCTTTTTATTATTACAATATTTTATTTTACGTTTAATATAAATAACAATTCCAAGTTTATGTGTTATAAAAAAGAAAAAACAAACTTCTCTTACATAAAACCTAAATTTTTGCATGAAAATTCAATGTCACAGAGTGTGTACTATAAGTATTTAAAATTAAAGGAGTAAAAAGAAAGAAAGAAAGACAATTTGAAATGGAAACAGTTCCGATAACTTTAAATATTATATTAGAATAAAACAATCTATATATAAACATATGACGCCGGGCATCTATTAATTGAAACAATGAGGATTGTCTAACGTTGCATGCTCACATTTTGAGTATATTTATTCTATATTATGTGTTGGGTATTGTGACGTAAGCAGTGACGCAGTTTTTGATACAGACAAAAACCGTAAGCGAATCTCCATTATTAATAGATGTATATTGTGTTGGTGTTTTACTTATACTAGCAAATATATGCACCCTCCGGGTGCAAGTATTTAAGTTTTAATATAATAAAATATCATATTAAATTAGAAAGGCTAAAGAAACTGAATAAGAATGCAGATAAAAAGATTTGGAACAGAGGGGGTATGATTGAAAAATAGAACAACTTTGAAATTAACTCTTCCATCATTTTCCGTTACTCCCGTCTTTCATTGATAATTTTTCCTAATTCAACTATTTAGTTAAAATAGGAAGTAAAGAATAATATTACAGTCATTTCTTCTTGTTGATGGATTTCTTTTAAGATTTATCCTCGAGATGTTTGCTCATATTCAATAAGATAAAACCAAACAATTAGAAATCAATAATACTAAGCATATATTTATTAAAATCAAGTTCGCCGCAAATGCTCACACGTCTCTAGTCCGACGCAAACTGGTAAAGTTCGTCACCTTTTTTTTCTCTCTCTTTTCCTTTCTTTTCACACTAGTTTTAACTGAAGTCTAACCGACAGTTAGTCTCTTCAGGTGCGCGCGCCTCCAACTACTTATGGACGTCGCCCCCCCTCCCAACATCCGGGCACCTGAGTCAAACCTCGCGCCCGTGCAACGCCCAAGCCTCATTTTTTTTTGCATTCGGTAGGACGCGGGTTCGACTCCGGCAGTCAAGACAATATCTTGCTCTTTTTCTCAGTGAATACGGCAGTTCTCGTTGTCCATCACATTAAATTAAGTTTAAATTTGATAATTAATATGTTGTCAATGTATGCTTAAATTTGTTTATTAAATGAATGAATACGCGTGGCGAGAGAAACCACGAACGTAGTGGTTCGAAGCGTGCACGACTGTGTTTGGCATGCAGAATGAGATCAGAGGCGAGTGGGGAGATTGAACTCACAGCCGCCTGATCGTGAGTCGTGGCCTGACGCAGGTGAATTACTAAACTGTCCAGAGTGGCCCGGATGTGAAGGATTGACGCCTGCTGATTAATGTCGCACGTGCTGCACGGGCAAGTCAGAGTAAGGAGCCCAGATGAACACTGTAATTGTGTATATAATGACCAGCCCTCACAAACCTGGTGAGAAAGCTTGCAGTAGCATTTTGGCGGTTGCGACGAGTGGAAAAAGACATTTTGATAGTGTTGGTGAGAAGAGTGCAGCATTGCTGGGAGAGAAATTTTCAGACTGAACACTTGGTCAGTTGCGAGAGTAAAAGCGTCGGACTTAACTGTGCCCCCCAGAGAACATTCGTGTATTAGTATTGGTAATTTAATTGTTTATATGTTATTGATATAATTTTGGTAATCAGTGATGAAAATATGTGTCAATATAAAGTAAAGTGTGTTGGTATTTATCATTAGGGGTAAAAGGATCAGGGAATATAAAGAGACTTGTTGTCACATGTTTTAGAGGGTAAAAGATCATAGTGATTAATATAAAAAAATATTGGGTTATTTCCTAGTTGAGTAACATGATATTACAGGGTGACCCAGAAAAAACAGAACCCAAAATTATTTAGTTTCCAATTAAACTAACCCTAAACCTAAACCCTCACCCTAACCCCCCCTAGTTGAGTAACATAATATTACAGGCTGTCCCAGAAAAAACAGAACCCACACATTTTGTAATATAACTGTTAATTTTAATTCATATATTTTTTAAAAGTTTAAGTCTAACAAGGGCTAGGGTTTAGGGTTAGGGTTGGGGTTTAGGGTTAGCTTAATGGGAAAACAAATAAATAATTTGGGTTCTGTTTTTTCTGGGTCACTCATATTACTCAACTATGAAATAACCAATTGTTATGTTTTAATAAAATAAAGTGTCTTATTAAAATATGTATTCGATTATAAATTTAATTTAAGTTTAAATTTGATAATTAATATGTTGTTAATATATGCTCACATTTGTTTATTAAATTAATGAATACGTGTATCAGTATTGGTAATTTAATAGTTTATTTGTTATTGATATAATTTTGGTGATCAATGTTGAAGGTTTGTGTCATAATAAAGTAAGTCTCTTTATATTTCCTGATCCTAATGATAAATACCAACACACTTTACTTTATTATGACACAAACCTTCAACATTTCAAACTTGTTAAAATTTCTCACTTCAATTTTTCTGAAAATTTGTCCAGGTGTGGACTATCTTAAATTTAGACAATCCTCAAAATTTGAGCTTCCAATTCCAAAAATTGGCGAAGTTATGTTGATTTGTAGCTCTCCATATTTGAGGGGGTCGCGAAAAATGGCGACTCTTTGTAACCTATTTTTGTCTATAAAATGAGTTCTAGAGCTTCCCTACTCCTAAAAATTGGTTGGATGATTTGAGATGGAATTACCCATAGATCTTTCATCTTATATGCATTAAAAACGGTTTGAACAGCCGGAGAATCAAAGTGGAAACATTTACAAAAAAGGAAGCAGTGCTGCAACTGAACCAAAATTTTCTCACCCCCCTGCTGCTACAGAATCAGGTCCTGTCGATCTTGTATTAGTCTCATCAGTCACCAGCGTGCCTGAACCAATCGAAAAATACGTTCATAATACTTCTTTCGAATGAAGAAAAAATTTAGTAGCACGTCTCTGCCTTGACAAAAACATAGTTTTCTTATCCAAACTCAACATTCATAGATTATTAGCGGTTATTTCCTATAACTCCAACATAAACAAGGGGGAACCACACTTGACTGATAAATTATTTATTCATTTTCCCATTAAACTAACCCTAACCCTAATCCCGTCTTCTTTTTTACTAGTAGATCAATAAATAAATAAATAATTTATCAGTCAAGAGTGGTTCCCCTTTGTTTATGTTGGTGTTATAGATAGGAAATTACTTTATTAGGACTAGTAAAAGTGGGTGCAAGTATTTACGTTTTAATGTAATAAAATATTATTATAATATTAAATTGGAAAAACTAAAGAAACTAAATAAGAACGAATATAAAAATATTACACTTATTTTATTGTTATTTTAATTGATTTCTCTATAAAATTATAGGATTGTCTTAATACGTTTGAGAATATACGTGATAATACTAGAAATCAGTTACAGCAAATAATTATGAACCATATGACCTTTAGGCACCCCTTTTTGATCTCGATTCAGAAGGACATGTTTTTCATTTACACTGTCAATATTCGGTTGTTTGTTAGGGGTTAGGGTTAAGGGTTAGTTTTATAATTTTAAAAACCCTCTAAAAATCGTCTAACAAACAACCGGATATTGACGGTCTAAATGAAAAACATGTCCTTCTGAATCGAGATCAAAAAGGGGTACCTAAATGTCACATTGTCCTAATTATTTGCTAAACCTAGTTTCGTTAAAATAATTATGCAAATTATTCCCATCATATACAATGTAAATCTTTATTTCTTATAGATATATAACACATATTTCAGGATCTGTGCGGTAAAGTAAGGAGCTGACGGTAGGTGTGGCGCTCCACCTCAATCAAACGCAAAAACAATCTACTTCGTCCAGCGCTAGTGAAAAGAGGATAGACTCCCTTGCTGATTGGCTGATACCGACTTTAGGCCAGTCCGACGACTTAAAATGCATTAATAATATGGGCAATTTTGCGGCAAATCTAACTCAGCTAGGCTTTAATAGAGACATCGTTAATAAATAATATTCTAATTAAGATTACATGATGACTATTTTATAATCATTGAAAATATAACTTAAATAACTAAGGAAATCGTGATGTTAGTGGTGACGTAATTTCGGTTACAGACAGAGAGTTACATAATCTCCATTATAATAAGAAAGATGTGTAGTTTTGAGTTGTCTTTTGGAAAAATTGATTGACAGCTCAACATAAGCTATAAACTACTCAGCCATACTACTCTTGTAGAACGTTTGTGAGGTATTTTGGGCCGCAGAATTCAACCTAGAATATATTTGTTCAAACGCTTGTAGGACTTGTACAGACACGTCAAGAAAAGTCCTAAAACGGAAAAGTGTTTTGTTTCAGAAGATTAATAAACAACATTAATTGTTTCTGACAACGTTGGGAAATAAATTACCTTCTTTTCAAAGTTGTCATTAAAATACACATTTTCTACTTATTTCACCTCTATTAGCTTTCTTTCTTTCTTTCTTTCTTTCTTTCTTTCTTTCTTTCTTTCTTCTACCTTGTTAGTTTTCTTTCTTTCTTTCTTTCTTCCTTTCAATTAATTCTTTTATTCTCATTCTGTTGTCACATTGAGAATGGGTTGGGTAAATCCCTACTACTAAATAGCGAGGTAGATCCTCGCTGGATTCTCCATACTTGCAACATTGTGTCACACCCTCGTTGGATTCTCCATACTTGCAACCTTGTGTCACACCCTCGCTGGATTCTCCATACTTGCAACCTTGTGTCACACCATTGCTGGATTCTGCATACTTGCAACCTTGTGTCACACACTCGCTGGATTCTCTATACTTGCAACCTTGTGTCACACCCTCGCTGGATTCTCCGTACTTGCAACCTTGTGTCACACCCTCGCTGGATTCTCCGTACTTGCAACATTGTGTCACACCCTCGCTGGATTCTCCATACTTGCAACCTTGTGTCACACCCTCGCTGGATTCTCCATACTTGCAACCTTGTGTCACATCATACGCGTGGCGAACGGTTTGAGTAAACATTTACTATGAATAAAATATCGACAATAAAATCAAACCCAATTTCTTTTGGCAACCTGTGGCCAACTTTCTGTTGAAGACTCAATTAGATTCCTTATAAATAAATATGAATTAGAATAACACTCAAAGAAGCTGGCTATTGTTCGTGTTTTATAATTTCGGCTCATAAAACACGAAATCATGATAATAAGAATCATGTAAGATAGAAAAATCCCACTTGTAAGTTAATGTGAAGAAGAAGAAGAAGAAGAAGAAGAAGAAGAAGAAGAAGAAGAAGAAGAAGAAGAAGAAAGAGTACAAAAAGAAAGAGTGTAAATAAATAAATCGTTTAATATTAATTCATAGTTATTCCTACTTGTTAGAAATTACGAATTTCAACGTGGACAGCAGTGGTCGAAACGTGAATATTTAGAGTCACTTAGTTGAATAAAACTGCTTGCAACTCGTAACAGGTGTGTGTGACTAAATTTCGATTTCGATATTGGCATAAATTTGCATAATCAATGAATTGAAATTGTCCATTCAGACAATAATAATGTCATTAGATATTTGTTAAAAGTATCACAGCGGAGACGTAGCGCTCAAATTATAATAATATTAGATATGAATTTATGATCGACCTTTTAATAAAGTCATATTCTGAAAAAAACAAAAAAAACAAAAAAAACGTAAACACTTTTGAGCAGCGGTTGCTGTGACACTCTGCTTAATACATTTGGTTCTAAGGCCATTCATGATGATGATGTTGATGATGATGATGTTATTGGATAGGATTACCTACTTCCCCCATTAGACTGTAAAATAATGGTAGCGTCTGTCTTATAAATTAGCTGTGAGACAAGCAAGACAGGGAGTTAGTATGTACAAGGTGTGTCATAAAATGGAACATTCATTTTTTTCAGAATACAAGGTGTGTCATAAAAGTGCCGAATTTGAAGCGCTATTTACCAAAATAGGAATGAATAATGAATGGAACGGTCATTTTTTTCACGAATACAAGGTGTGTCATAAAAGTGCTGAGTTTGAAACTGTATTTACCAAAATAGAGATGAACAATGAATGGAACGTTCATTTTTTTTCAGAATACAAGGTGTGACATAAAAGTGCTGAGTTTGAAACTGTATTTACCAAAATAGAGATGAACAATGAATGGGACGTTCATTTTTTTTTAGAATACAAGGTGTGTCATAAAAGCACAAAAAATCTCGATACTTTTTTGACACAACTTGTATATGAATTCCTAATCGAATGAATATTCTATTACCAAGTATTTGACTTTGCCTCTTATTCGCTATTATTAAATATCTCCCACTTCTCTTTGTGTATGAGTAATTGGCCGCCTTTACCCATGACACAAAATTATGATGATTAACTTTAGGGCGTCCCCATCGTGGTGTAATTGTTTCGCAAGCTAATCTCGCAGATCCATTACTTCTGAATAACGATTTCGATCGACGCTAGGTGCTCCGATACTTGCGACCTTGTGTCACACCCTACCCGTCGTGAACGGGTTGAGTTAATACCTACCCACTAGCCATCCCAACATGGTGTAATTATTTGCAAGTTAGTCTCTAAGATCTATGATGACCGAATGTTGACCTCGATCCTTGCTGGATGCTCAATACTTGAGACCTTATGTCATATCCTATCCGTGGCGAACAGGTCGAAAAAATAAAGGGCATCCCACCGAGGTGCAATTGTTAGCTAGCTAGTCTCACACTTGCGTCCTTGTGTCACATCCTACCTGTGGCAAATGAGTCGGGTAAATAGGGCCTCCCGTCATAGTGTCATGACTAGCAAGCTAGTCTAGCAGATCCATTAGTACTGAATAACGAGTTCAATCCACGCTGGACACCCCCATACTTGCAACATTGTGTCACATCCTACCCATGGCGAACGGGTTGGGAAAAGGGGAATCCCATACTGGTGTAATAATTTGCAAACTAGTCTTGCAGATCGATTAGTACTGAATAGTGGATGCCCGTACTTGTGACTTTATTTCACATCACAGAATAATTATGAAGGGAAGGCAGAAAAGTTCATTGGCTGAAAAGTTGATGATGTCATCGATTTTTTGACCAAACAAATCTAACACCGATGGAAGAAGTGTGGGGACCGTTAGGGGGACTATATTGAAAATGGAATTCCTTTTGTTGTGTTCCATGAGAGTCTCTTGGTTAGTCTAAACTGAATAAATATCAAGTCCTTGCTAGAGAGTAGAAAACGTGATGAAATTTTAGATTGACAGTTATACCAATCATAGTTGGAGCACTTGGGACAATCCTGAAGAACGTGGAAAAGAGACTGGAGGAATTGAAAGAATCCTGGAGACTAAAGGAGACTGGCTGTCACCCAGACTCCAGTGAAGTTAAAACTTATGTGCAAATCTCGGTAGGTGTGTAATAATAATAATAATAATAATAATAATAATAATAATGTATAGAATGTGTGGCGAGAGATAGATAGATAGATAGATAGATAGATAGAGAGAGAGAGAGAGAGAGAGAGAGAGAGAGAGAGAGAGAGTGAAATAGGTTATCACTTTATAAGCGAATGCAGCAAACTAGGAAAAGGGAGTACAAGACTAGACACAACTGGGTGGGAAAGGTGATCCACTGGGAATTGCGCAATAGATTACAATTTGACCACACTACCAGATGGTATATGTACAAACAAGAGTGTATGTTCTAGAGAATGAGGCGATAAAAATTCTCTGGGGTTTTCAGATAAAAACGAATCACCTAATTCCGACCAGAACTAGTGTTAATTAACAAGAAGAAAAAAAAGAACTTGTCATCCAATGAATTTTGCCATTCCCCTCAACCAAAGAGTAAGAAAGTGGAAAGATAGACAAATACTTAGACCTTGCCTGAGAACTATAAAAACAAACAGTGGAACGTGACGTTAATACCAATTGTAGTTGATGCCCTTTGAACGGTCCCAAAGGTTTTGAAAAAGAGTATGGAGGAAATGGAGATCAGAGGAAGAATCGGGACAATGAGCTCATCATTTTTAAGATCAACTAGAATACTTATACAAATCCTGGAGATCAGAAAAGACTTGCTGTCACTTAGACCGGAGTGAAAAACACCAATTAAAACTGAAAAACTCGCATAAAGCAATATATATATATATATATATATATATATATATATATATATATATATATATATATATGTGTGTGTGTGTGTGTGTGTGTGTGTGTATGTGTATTTAGGCAGCATTTTTTCTTGTAGGCATATATTGTTAAATAATGCAGCCATTTTCTGTCTGCAAGTCCACATTGTTTGTTAAAACAAGTTTTAATAAATACATATCCGGTATTAGTGATTTATATATGGTTTATTTTATTCTAATATATATTTAAAGTTATCTAATATATAGAGTTTTACGAGAAAATTATTTACAAACATGAAATAGTCACATAATGTTCTTCTACATTAAATTCTATATTTCATTATACGCTGAAAAAAAGTCTGTTTTGGTTATTGTCTGTTGTAAAATTTTGCTTTACAACAGACGATAATTAAAACAGACGATTCTGACGACTCCCAAAAGAAAAGAAAAACTTAAATATTTAAATGAAATTGAATTTAACTTTTATAAATCTGATTTCATTAGAAAGAAAACATATTTATTTGAATTTTGAATTATTGACAGCAGAACTATGTTTATATGAATTATTAAAGAAATATAAGATTTCAAAAATCTGTTTACGTTTTCTTACGAAAGAGGGAGGCAAAAATTATTTTTTACACCGTCCGGAGGATGGTTTTGTGCTAATAATAATAATAATAATAAGGGATCACCTTATCCCAGCCAGAAGACCAGACCTAGTGTTTATTAATAAAAAAAAAAAGAACTTGTCAAATGGTGGATTTTGCAGTTCCAGCAGATCACAGGTGAAACTAAAGAAAAAGGAAAAAATGGACAAATACCTGGACCTTGCCAGAGAACTGAACAAGTTATGGAATATGAAAGTCAAACGCTGATGTGAAAAACTCAAAAGGACTGAACAATAATAATAATTCTTTTTTGCTAGAGAATTCAAAAGGCTATGGAATATGAGGGTGAAAGTGATACCAATTGTAATTAGTGCACTAGGAACAACCCCAAAACCTTGGAAAAAGACTGGAGGAACTGGAAATCAGAGGAAGAATTGAAACCTTCCAGAAAACAGCATTGCTGAAATCAGCTAGAATACTCAGAAGAGTCCTGGATACCTGAGGAGACTTGTTGTCACTCAGACTTCAGCGAAAGACCATCAGCAGACGCTGGTGTGAAAACCTACAGGAATTAACATCTATAAATAATGGCGATTCGGTCTCTATTTGTCTGTAATAAAAACGTCACTGCTTACGTGACAATTACCAAAATCGTCAATACATAGAATAAAGAATAATTATTAATAAAGTAAACCAAAGCTGTTTCTTATAATTAAACGTTTGAATCCTTTCCCTTGTAATAAATAAATCATTTATTATTCAAATAAATGAATTATATAAACTATGAAATTAATTAAAGAATTGTATTACTTTAGACAGAGAAAATTATTTGCGAAATTTGTAATCAATTTTTTAAATTATTCTTACTCTCACCGTTTTTTCTGTGACAAGAAGTTAACTAAAAGTTTACAAGTAAATAAATACTTACGATTTTGTGTAAAATGTATGTGTAAAATATTCAAAATAATTATTTAATTAATAATTAATAGATGCGTGCAACATTTTATTTGAGGGGGACAGAATTAACTTTAATTTCAAATTCTTTTTACCCCTTTAATAAATTTGATGATTTTACTTCTGATAAAAACCCTCAGACATTGAATTTCTAACACCGCCTGATTTAGGCAGTATCTTTCTAAAATTAATTTTTACACCGCCCGGAGGGTGTTTTTTTTTATTTTGCTAGTAAAAATAATTATGAAATATCTTACCGTTTAATTGTACCCTCGAGGTCATTTGCTCCATTGTACGCAGTGAGTATTTCAACAAGCTCATAATTCGTTTTCAACGGGAACTCTTGACCAGTTAGATTTATAAAATACTTCCATTTTTTATGTGGCCAAAGTTCTTTCATACAAATTATTTCCGGTTCCAGTACCGAGAATTTTCCCCATCGGACGTCCACCGAACGGGAGGTAATGAAAACGTTCGAGAAACATTTTGCAATATTTTTCATACTGTTTCGAATGGCTGGTTTCGTTTTGGCATCGATGTGAATACAATAAGAATTCTGTGGACGGTAAATTGCCCGCAGTAAACTCTCCACTTGTTCGACGTCTTTATACATCAAAATGCTGTAAGCTAACGGAAAATCTCGTTCTTTCTCGGTTAGAGGACTCGTTATGTAACCGAAACGTCGTTTAAAGATTTCACAGTTTTCTGTTTGGATGTCGTAATATCGCGTTGACATCGAAGTGTCCTTTTGATTAATTTGAATTTTTTTGGCTTTGTAGACTTCCGATGTGTCTCCATTGATAAGTTTTTGGCAACTGATGTAGTGAACCGGATGTCCACGAACCAGAAGGTTTTGGATATGTGATTTGTGATCGGGGCTGGAAAATAACGGCATGTCCATCTCGTTGGACAAGAGCCTCGATTTCGCGTCGTCTGCGTTCTGAAAGTTATTAAAATCGCCATCTTTTTTTATTTTCTCGAAAATCAAATCTTCTGTATGATCTCGGTTATTTTCTATATTTTTAAAGGATTTTGGGTCTTGATTTTTATCTATGTTCTTGATTTTTCGAATTTCATTCATTAAAACAGAATCTTTATTGACATTTTCCCGACCTTTGTTGCTCTTTGGCCATTTGTAAGAGAGTTTTTTATTTTGGATTTTGATGGTGGACACTTCAGTTGTCAAAGAGGACAAATTTAAACCTCCAGGCAGGATTTGTGTTTTCTGTTGTAAAAACCTGTGTTTTGCGTGCCATACTTTTCCCGGAACATATACAGTTCTGTTTAATTGTGGCAGAAGTTTCAAAATACCTGAAATGTCATCATTACTTCGTTCAATCAGATTTCCGCTGAGGGCGTAAAAAGTGATTGCCATAAAACAAAATACCAGCAGGACAACGAATGAGTTTTGGAGACAATAACGTTTGCCGAAATTCACTTTTCGCATTATACGACAGATTCTTGTTCTACTCCAGAGATATGTAACTGAAAAGACAAAAGAATAAATAAAAACAATTATAATTCATAACTATTGTTATGATTTTACATAATAAATAAATTGGTTGGTTGGATTATACGGCATGTCAACCCTTGTTGGGTTATTTTATGCCGAAAACGTTTTGTTTTATTCATTCTTTATAGGTATACAAAATCTTTTTTTTTAATTCAATTTTTAAAAACATTTTTTAAATTGTTTATTATTAAACTAAATTTTTTCTATTTAACTCATAGATGGTACCCCTAACAGGTACTACCACTCCGGGTCAGAGTGGACCAGTGAGTAATGGTGATGAAGGGGTACTCCACACTCCCCAGGGCCCAGAATTGGAACTTCATTATCAGACAGAGTTTAACGTCATACCCAGGATAATAAGACCCTCAGTCATTGCCTTCTAGCACATATCCGATAAAGGGTTGGAGTTGGGGGTTGGCCATTAAGGGTCGGGACAATAATATAGGTGATAGACAATAATATATAAAAATTATATATGTGATAGGGCTTGACGTGACCAACCGATTAATCGAAGGTTTATAATGAATAATTTACTAGGTAGTAATATCACATCTACAGAAAGCGATGTCAATGCATTTATTGGAAAGGCATGGATTGATTTAGACAGATTATCGATCATATGGAAATCTGAGGGATTTAATGAATAGTTTACTAGGTAGTAATATCACATCTACAGAAAGCGATGTCAATGCATGCATTGGAAAGGCATGGGTTGATTAGACAGATTATCGATCATATGGAAATCTGAGGGTTTAATGAATAGTTTACTAGGTAGTATATCACATCTACAGAAAGCGATGTCAATGCATGCATTGGAAAGGCATGGGTTGATTTAGACAGATTATCGATCATATGGAAATCTGAGGGGTTTAATGAATATTTTACTTGGTAGTAATATCACATCTACAGAAAGCGATGTCAATGCATGCATTGGAAGGCATGGATTGATTAGACAGATTATCGATCATATGGAAATCTGAGGGGTTTAATGAATAGTTTACTTGGTAGTAATATCACATCTACAGAAAGCGATGTCAATGCATGCATTGGAAAGGCATGGATTGATTTAGACAGATTATCGATCATATGGAAATCTGAGGGGTTTAATGAATATTTTACTTGGTAGTAATATCACATCTACAGAAAGCGATGTCAATGCATGCATTGGAAAGGCATGGATTGATTTAGACAGATTATCGATCATATGGAAATCTGAGGGTTTAATGAATAGTTTACTTTGGTAATATCACATCTACAGAAACGATGTCAATGCATGCATTGGAAAGGCATGGATTATTTAGACAGATTATCGATCATATGGAAATCTGGGGTTTAATGAATATTTTACTTGGTAGTAATATCACATCTACAGAAAGCGATGTCAATGCATGCATTGGAAAGGCATGGATTGATTTAGACAGATTATCGATCATATGGAAATCTGAGGGTTTAATGAATATTTACTTGGTAGTAATATCACATCTACAGAAAGCGATGTCAATGCATGCATTGGAAAGGCATGGATTGATTTAGACAGATATCGATCATATGGAAATCTGAGGGGTTTAATGAATATTTTACTTTAGTAATATCACATCTACAGAAAGCGATGTCAATGCATGCATTGGAAAGGCATGGATTGATTTAGACAGATTATCGATCATATGGAAATCTGAGGGTTTAATGAATAGTTTACTTGGTAGTAATATCACATCTACAGAAACGATGTCAATGCATGCATTGGAAAGGCATGGATTGATTTAGACAGATTATCGATCATATGGAAATCTGAGGGTTTAATGAATAGTTTACTTGGTAGTAATATCACATCTACAGAAAGTAATGTCAATATGGCATTGGAAAGCATGATTTAGACAGATTATCGATCATATGGAAAATCTTTAATGAATTTTAGTAGTAATATCACATCTAAAGCGATGTCAATGCATGCATTGAAAGAATGGACTGATTTAGACAGATTATCGATTATATGGAAATCTGAGGGGTTTAATGAATAGTTTACTTGGTAGTAATATTACATCTACAGAAAGCGATATCAATGCATGTATTGGAAAGGCATGGATTGATTTAGACAGATTATCGATCATATGGAAATCTGAGGGATTTAATGAATAGTTTACTTGGTAGTAATATCACATCTACAGAAAGCGATGTCAATGCATGTATTGGAAAGGCATGGATTGATTTAGACAGATTATCGATCATATGGAAATCTGAGGGGTTTATTGAATAGTTTACTTGGTAGTAATATCACATCTACAGAAAGTAATGTCGATATAGGCATGGGAAATGCATGTACTGATTTAGACAGATTATCGATCATATGGAAATATGATCTCACTGCTAAGATAAAGCGAGAATTTGCTAGGTAGTAATATCACCTCTAAAGTGATGTCAATATACGCATGTGAAATGAATGGACTGATTTAGACAGATTATCGATTATATGGAAATCTGAGGGGTTTAATGAATAGTTTACTTGGTAGTAATATCACATCTACAGAAAGTAATGTCGATATAGGCATGGGAAATGCATGTACTGATTTAGACAGATTATCGACCATATGGAAATATGATCTCACTGATATGATAAAGCGAGAATTCTTCCAGAGTGCAGAGGGTAAAACTCCCTAAAAAGTTGAGTCCTGGGTATGACATTAAATGCACAATGTGCATCATTTTTATAACATCTAGACACAAAATAACCCCAGACAGGTTGACTTTCCGTTAAAAATCAATCAATCAGCCAATGAACGTAAATAGGTGACGAACAGATAAGAATTAGTGACTTATAAACCAATAAACACAGTTAATTCTTTGCAACGTGAGATAGACACGATAGCATTTGACATCAACAACACAAAAACCGAATTGACCTAGTGACCTTTTGGAATTATAGTTATCTTTGAGATTATTGAGAATATCAGAAGAACCTCGACAATCAGACAAGTAAGGCCATGTGGGCCTAAAAACGTGCACTCTGGTGGTTCGTTTCTGGTTTGGTTGTTTTTTTTTTTAATGGCATATCAACCTTCATGGTTTATCTAATGCCAGAGCCGGCCGGCTTAGCTAAGTCGGTAGAGCGTTCGGCTATTAATCACAAGGTTCCTGGTTCGATACCGACCCTCGCCAACTCAACGTATGAGTAGCACAGGGATCTGTGCGGTAAAGTAAGGAGCTGATGGTAGGCGTGGCGCTCCATCTCAGACGCTAAAATAATCTCATTGATTAATCTAGCGCTAGTGAAAAGGGGATAGACTCCCTCGCTGCCTGGCTGATACCGACATTAGGCCACCTCGACGATTTTACTTACTTACTACTTAACTCCTAGCTGGGGTATTGAACGGGTTTATACCTTTCTCAATGATAATAGTCCGAAAGTTAACGTAATAGCGCGACTGGAGTTCGAACTCACTTACGACGATATCGCACCCCAACACGTTAGCCACTACACCACGGAGACTTCCCCGGATGACGTGGGATTTTCTGCAGAAAAATGTTGTACTCAAAAAGAAATGTCAAACATGGTCAGGTAGGCCTAAAACGGTGCATTCTAATGATTGGTTTTTGGTTTGGTTGGTTTCTTTGTTTAATGGCATATCAACCTTCGTGGGTTATTCAATGCCAAAGCCTTTCATGTAGAAGAACCTTACTGCTATTATTCAAACCATAGTTGTGAGGATGAGGGGTTCCATACCTTTCCCAAATATACAGGATTTTTGTACTTTTTAACACACCTTGTATTCTGAAAAAAAATGTTCCACTCATTCTTAATCTAACTTTAAACTTGGTACTTTTTGACACACCTTGTATTCTAATAAAATTAATGAATGGAACGTTATTTTTTTCAGAATACAAGGTATGTCAAAAAGTACCTTTCCCAAGTATACAGGATTTTTGTACTTTTTGACACACCTTGTATTGTGAAAAAAAAAGAACGTTCCATTCATTCTTAATTTCTAACTTGGTAAATACAGCTTTAAACTTGGTACTTTTTGACACACCTTGTATTCTAAAAAAATTAATGAATGGAACGTTATTTTTTTTTTCAGAATACAATGTGTGTCAAAAAGTACAAAAAAGTCTCGAAATTTTTTTGACACACCTTGTATTAATCCGAAAGTTAACGACTTGATTTTGAACTCACTAAGATGTCGCAAACCTTCATCTTACCCACTACGTTACGGGCATTTTCCCCTGTGGATTCTGAGATCGTGCTTCAAGCTATAGAGGAAAATCCGCTTAGTAACTCTCGGAGAGTATCATGTGAGCTCGCCAGCTTATAGTACAGTGTGGTTCGTTACCTTGGATTAAATAAAGATTTCGTTTTTCTTTCTTTAACCCTTGATTCATCGTCTTATCACAATCTCCTTCCCACAATTTTTGGGGAGGATTTTTTCGTTTTCTTTTCTTTCTATTTTCTTCGGTACTATTTTTTCTTTTTTTTATCGAATCCACATTTTATTCCTTCTCTCTCACTTAAAAATGATTATCTGAAACATTCACACAACAAACATATCATTTTTGTTCGCTTCTTACATCTTTTCTCAATATGTTCAGCCCGGTCTACATACACCCGTCTTTTTTTTTTTTTTTTTTTTTTTTTTACTTAAGGGTAGTTATTTGTAGTTCTTTCTTTCTTACTTTCTTTCACCCCTTCTTCATCCTCTCTTTCATATTTACTTTCCCTTTCTGATAATAACGTAGTTCTTTCATCTTTCGTAGTTCTTTCAATTCGTGATAATAACGTAGTTCTTCTATCTTTTTACTTTCTTCACCCTTTCTTTCATCCTTCTTTCATACTACCTTCCTTTCTCCCTTTCTCCCTTTCTTTCTTTCTTTCTTTCTTTCTTTCTTTCTGATAATCACGTAGTTCTTTCTCTTTCTTTCTTACTTTCTTTCACCCTTTCTTTCATCCTTTCTTTCATGCTTACCTCCTTCCTTTCTCCCTTTCTTTCTTTCTTTCCTTTAATAACAAATGTGAAATCCTTTACCAGAATGATCCGATTAAGAACTTTCTTTTTGTTTTGGCCATCTATATATCAATACGCGTGTTCCTTAAAAATACGACCGTTATCATCTTGCAAAACCTTCTGGTTAAAAATGAGACCGTCCAAATCGTCCAAGATGAAATACAAAAATGATTATCAGGTGTTGCTTATCTGCCGAATTCTAATTTCTTATGAGTGTCATCACCTCAGCAAAATAATAGACCATTCCGTTTTTATTATAAAGAAAGGAAGGGAAGAAAAAGGACATACTACACAGAAAAAATATAATAAGAAAGAAAGAAAGTAAAGGGGAAATATAGAGAGGGGTGGCCGCGCGGAAGCGATAACGTTAATCAGTTTCCATCGAACATAAAAAGATAAAAAAAAGGAAAGAAAAAAAAAAAGAGTTAGAGTGAGTTAAATCGAGATTATTATACTTTTTATATATTGAACTATTTTGCAATAGGTGTATTTACGGCAGATCAATTCTATCTGTGGAACAAAGTCATGTCATTTTTCAATCCAGTGAATCTTCAGTCAGAGTGAATAATCCCCCCCCTCTCACTGCAACGTCTTCTCTTTCTTCCTCAATTGTAAAAAAAAAATATCCCCAGAGGTTCCGTTATTAATTTTTATTGAAATACAATTAGCCAGTAATGTCTCTGAATATATTTGGTTTGGTTTTGTTTTGTTTTACGGCATATCAACCTCAGTGGTAATGCCGATAAAGTTTTGAAATAAATCAATTCTTAATAGATAATACAATTTTTTTATAAATACATTTTTCTATTTAACCCATAGATGGGACCCTAACAGGTTCTCTGAATATAAGCTTAAAATATGTATAAAGTTTCATGATCGTATCACTGATAGTTGGTTAGTTGATGGATTTTAACAGCTTATCAACCCGTCATGGGCTACTTCATGCCTAGAAGTTAGGAAAACATATATGTTGTTTATCTATACTTACACTTTTGGAGTTAATGATTTTAACGATATTTTTTTTTAAACATGAATCATATTAAAAAGTAACAAAATAAAATGCAATCTTTATCCTTTCTTTCTTTCACATCTTTTATTTTAACTTTGCACAAAAATAAAATGTTCTGCCTTTTTATTTTTATTCTGTTTTGTTTCTAAAATTATTTTTTATTTTATTTTTATTTATTTAAAAGTTTTTTTTTTTTTTTATTTTTTTTTACACACAGTGAAATCATTTTAGTTTCTAATATTATTTTGCTTATTTTCTATTATCTTACAGTCCAGGGTGAGTTTTTTGTTTTGTTTTGGGTTTTCATAATCAACTTTAATTTTTTAATCTTAACATTTTTGGTTATTTTCTTAATTTGGGTTGCTGCTATATAAATAAGCAATAGAAATAAATAAAAACTCACTCACCCCACCCTTCCAAAGTTTTCATTTTTATTTAAGCATGGAAATACGGTAACAATTATCATGTTTGTACATGTAACATATTATATAATTTAAATATACGTCTTGTAAGTTATCAAAAGTTTTTTTAAATTTTAATTAGTACATAGCAAAAATAGTGATTTGTGGAATAAATCTCATTAGAAAACTCATTGTAGGCATGGATTGGAGTGAGGGGGGCTGATTCGGGTAATCTATTTCCCAACTGCAAAAGTCCTGACAAAGTTTTTTCTGCCTGCAACAATATTACAGCAGTCCAACTACAGCTCATAAGCATCTCGCTTGCAAAGAATAAGAATCGTTGCTCCCCTTTGCTGCGTACCGTGTTAATAAAGCAGGCAGTCACACTCCATCCGGGTGCTTCAATTCACAGCTTCTAATATCCTGGCCCTTCACACTACAACAAAACCAATCAGCACCCACACAAAATTTAACACCGAGCCTGCATCTGAGACATAGCAGTCAGGCACGCCAGGTAACACTGATGCTAGCATCTGGAGTTTGAACCTAAATCATAAGTCATCTTTTCTAAGCCATTGTCGGGTATTATGTTACGGGGTTACTTTTGTATGGTATTGATCAGGTTTGTATTTATATTTTTTGGTCTAATTTTATTTATCTCAAACCAGATACATTACTTATACTAGTAAATATATAAGTTCAATTCCTAGGCGAGGCTATTTGTATTTCCCATGGCGCTCATACCCTGGGAAAGGTATGAATCCAATTCTCCCTCCAGCTATCGGTAAATAGCAGGGCAGATTGGGCTCTTTAACCATGACTAGGTAACCAGTCTAGAAGATGGAAAACTCTGATTTCAAACGTTAAACTCCACTTAAGAAATTGATCTTGTGTCGCATCCTGCTCGTGTGGAGGTGGTGGTATATATATATATATATATATATATATATATATATATATATATATAATATATAATATGCACCCACCGGGTGCAAGTATTTTTATGTTATTGAATATTATAATAAATTAGAAAGGCTAATGAAACTAAATAAGAATGCAGATAAAAACATTTGAAATAGAGGCGAAGGGTATAATCCAAAAATAGAACAATTGAAACTTACTCTTCCCTTACTCCCGTCTTTCATTGCTAAATTTTCCCCAATTTAATTATTTAGTTAAGATAGGAAGTAAGGAATAAAATTACAGTTATTTCTTCTTGTTAATGGATTTCTTTTATGATACGCCCTCGTGATTTTTGCTCATATTTATTAGGATTAACAGTTAGAAATCAATAATACTTTTTTAAATATCAAATTGCAAATTAGCCTTCTCGTTCACAATGAAAACCGCTATTTGTTGTATATATAAATACAATTGCATGTTATTAGTATGTAGATTCGGTCCAACCGGGGTCCAGTGGCTTCAGCCCTGGATCTTACAAGCTAACATCGTTGATCCCAGGGGGCTATCCCCCAGGCAACACCTACCCCCTTGATTTAAAGGGCCAGGGTTAGGTTTATTGCCCAGTACCTGAGGTGTCGACGGGATCAACGCATTTTTGCACCCGCCACCCATGAATCACGGGTTGTGGGTGGTCCCACATTAATAGGGCCTTGTGCCTAACCCGTACACGTGGAATAGGTGGTAAATATCTAGTATATAGATATGGTCAACAGTATTAATGATGTAAAACGATTTTATTAATAATTTAAGTTTAAATAAAAATCAAATCATGGAGAATGTGACGTATAATAATTAAGGGAATTGTGACTTGAGTAGTGATATAGTTTCGGTTACAGACAGAAAAACACACAATCTACATTATAATAAGATAAGATAGGCGCCAACACAGACAGACGGTAATTGCCAATAATGTCGTAGATTGACAGCGATTTTTAGAAGAGACAAGCTTTTTTAGTGAGATGAAACAGCAATATGAAACAGTGATATGACAAATAAACATATAAAGGGACAAATGTCTATGTTGAATATCTAATTAAAACAAATATTACCCCCGGCAGGGACACTCAATCACTCAGTGAGTGTCATCCACGTGTAGCCTCCAGCGTCACGTAATTTACGGTACATATCGGAGGCGGGGGTCAAAGTTTAGTAAGTTTCTTTTATTAAATTGTGATATTGTAAAAAGTATCTGGTACCTCTAAATGGGGCTTCATTCCTAAAATGAGGTAACCAAGCGAGTGTTACATAATCTATGCATAGATTATTGTCAACCCCCTGTATCTCTGAAGGGATGGTCCCTCTTCATATCACGGGCGGGACTTTCCATGGAATATCACAGAGCCCGCGAAGTACGTGAAGTCACGTGGGACCTGGTTGGGTCTTCAGTTTTCAGATTGGACGTCAGGCAGATAAGATGTATCTGCTTTTGCTGGAGCTTACTTGCACACGCGCGTTGTGTTTAGTTAGAGAAATATGTTTATTTAAGTAAATAAAGGTTTAAATAAATAATATGGTTTTGTGGTTGAAGAATGTCTTGGCAACAAGACTGACCTAGAAGAAGAAATGAATCAAGGATGACCAACCAGCAAGAACAGAGACGTTAGAAGAGACGCTAGAAGAAGAACGTAAGATACCAACGATGAGCAGAAGAATAATAGAAGTAAGAAAGGAAAGAGAGTATACAACACGAGTACATGTTACTGTTAGTATTTTTTATAAATTTAACTATTGTAGTTCTTTTCAACAATAACAACATGAATAGAATTATTCTAATGAATTATTATTCTGATAATTCCATTACAATCTATTATATTTCCATATGCCAGTATTGAATGAATTGTATATCTTTATTAAATTATAAATGACTTGATTAGTTAAGTTAGAATTTAAAGTTAATAGAAAAAAATGATATGCATTTAAAAAGATATTGAAATAGTTTATTATAAATTATTCTAATTTATTATCTAGATATATAAATGGATTATTTATATTATATCTATATCTTATTATAATGAGATTGTGTGTTTTTCTGTCTGTAACCGAAACTATATTACTACTCAATTCCAATTCCCTTAGTTATTTACATCACATTGTTCATTTTATTTTTTATTTAAGACTCAATTATTAATAAAATTGTTTTACATTATTAATACTGTTGACCATATCTACATACTAATAACATGCAACTATATTTATATATATACAACAAAATTAGCGGTTTACAGAGTGAACGTGAAGGCTAATTTGCATATTGATAATAAAAATTTGATTTTAATAAAGATGTGCTTAGTATTATTGATTTCTAACTGTTTGATTATATCTTAATGAATATGAACAAAAATCCACTAACAAGAAGAAATAAGTGTAATTTTATTCCTTACTTCCTATCTTAACTAAATAGGTAAATTAGTAAAATTTAGCAATGAAAGACGGGAGTTATGGAAGAGTAAGCCTCAGTTGTTCTATTTTTTGATTATACACACCTCCGTTTCAAATCTTTTTATCTGCACTCTTATTTAGTTCCATTAGCCTTTCTAATTTAGTATACTATTTTATTACATTAAAAATTAAATACTTGCACCCGGAGGGTGCATATATTTGTTAGTTCAGTTAATAAATGTTATGCTTAAGTAATAGGTACCACGTACTTTTCATATTTTTACAATTTTTCATTAACGACCCCTTTTGGTATACATGTCCGGTACCCAAGGTTTGGATCCCTTGAACACATTGGTTATGGCGCATTCAGCTATTTAAACAAAAAGATGCCTCACACATACACACATATATATATATATATATATATATATAATATATACGAGTTTTATAATTTGCTTGAAGCATTGTGTATATGGGTTAGGAGGTTGATTTAGAAGGCTATCACAATGCAGGTGTAAAGAAAAAATAATAATACGGTAATAATGGTGTTGTGTGTTAACCTGTATTTTATTCTTGAATTTTCGAGATAATATCTCTTTTTCAAAAGATCACTGGAACTGAAGCAGTCTAGTTATGGCATTTCTTTTTAAATGAATTTTTTTTGAAAATGATGGTATTTTTATATAACTGTATTCTCGTGTTGTATGTTATATATATATATATATATATATATATATATATATATATATATATATATATATATGCATCAAAACGTTACTACCACGTTTTCATTGCAGTAGCATAAGTAGTTAATCCAAAAGGGCTCAATATATCTTGTAAACTGATATATACTACCGCCTTACATTTGAACAGATATGTTCGCCTAATTCATTAATTATCAAATAATTAATTTTAATTAGGTATGACTTCAATTAAGTACTTATTCTCTCAAAATTGTCGCTAACGCCATCTCAAACAGACTGCTTGTTTACTTTTATACTGTCGTGCCGTAAGTCATCCAAAAATGTAATATATATCAGTTTAAAAACAAACGAGAAATCTGGAAAACCAGGTAGCGTAATGGTTAGAATCCCCGCCTGTCAACCGGGCAGTTAGGGTTCGAATCGCACACAGAGCAGTTTCCTGTCTATAACTCTGCTGATGAGGCATAAAATGCCGAAATGTACATACAGAGATCGACTTTTTCTGGGTTTGTTTACGCCTTACATTTGAACAAATATGCTCACCTAATTCATTAATTATCAACTAATTAATTTTCAATTAGGCATGACTTCAATTAAGCACTTATTATACCCCCAATATATATATATATATATATATATATATATATATATATGTGTAAATAAGCACAAAGGAATAATATTCCTTTTTGTCTTATCGCTTTTGTACATCTTATATATATATATATATATATATATATATATATATATATATATATATATATATATATACCTAAAACACTTTATGACTTCTCTTCCTCAATGGTACTTTAGAACATCCGGACACTAACGACTTCATGAGTAAGTTTGTCATATATATACACACACACACACACACACACACACACATATATATATATATATATATATATATATATATATGACAAACTTCTCTCTCTCTCTCTCTCTCTCTCTCTCTCTCTCTCTCTATATATATATATATATATATATATATATATATATATATATATATATATATAATATAAAAAATAAAACCCAGAATAATCATACGCATTTATCTAAGAGCTCTTAGGATTTGTAACCTTGAAAGTTGCATATTGAAAACAATTTCAAAACTCTGTATGTCTGTCTCTCTGTCTATCTATCGGTCTGTTTGTCTGTCTGTTTGTCTATCTCTGTCTCTGTATCTAATATACTAAAGCTGAGTGGATCAATCTTTGTTTCATAAAGGCTTTTTTAAAGTTTAGTTCAATGACACAAAATTCGTAGTAAAATATTCCTTGCTTTTAGGATTGAGTTATGTTTGAAAAAATCCATTTTAATTGATTTTAATTAATGGTAATTAGCAATTTAGTAAAAAACTTATTCGTCCCACACCCATATTCTGCCTATTACTTTCACACCTCTGTGTATACATTGATTACCTCCTCGTTATATATGTTAGTTTCTCTGCGTGAGTAAAAGAGAGATGGGAGAGTGATTACTTGACAATAATCGGGATAGATAGATATGAACAGAATCAGATAGATAGATAGATAGATTTTTTGTTTTACGAGATATCAGCCTTTTACTGGTCACTTAATACTAAATCAAGTCATTTTTTGATAAAAAAACCGAACAGTACCGCGTTGTTTTACATATACATGCATGGCTTTATATATATATATATATATATATATATATATATACCTATGCAGCTATCATAGACAATCCATACTATAGCTATTCTCTCCCAATGATAGCATCCCTAAAACGCCTGCCTCGGACGCTTCCCACATAAGAAAAAACTCCAGCAAATAATTTGTTAGTAAAAAATATACTAAAAAACTTCACCTGGGAAAAAGAGAAAAAAAAAAAACGACTAAAAGGGTCGCACCAACTGAAAATAATCTATAACACTTAACCAAAAGAATATATATATATATATATATATATATATATATATATATATAAACCGCTAGGATAGTCTAAACCTAAAATGTAAAAAATGCACGATACCTAAGTAGAGCAAATACCAAAGTTAATCCTATAAGATGAACGACAACTGAAAATTAAGAATGATTGTACGGTTTTGGGTTTTTTTTTTCAATAAAGTTGTTAGATATATTTTTTAAAATTGATTCGTCGATGATAATGATGATGATGATGATATAGATGATGATGCGAACTTTAAAATTAATCATTCTCAAGTGAGTCTGAGAATTTCTAAACAAATCGGTTTTGGAGCAGTGGCTTAACTATAGTATATGCCGCCCGAGGCATACACTCCTGAGTTCTTCCCTCGGGCACCCACAAAAATACATATATACGTGCTTTTAGCCTACAACAGAGACGAAAAGTGCCATCTCTCATAAAATTGTCGCCCTGGGCGGATCGCGTCCAATTGCCCCTCTAGCTACGTCACAGGCCTGGAATTAATGGGGATAATTGAAAAGGAATGATTGATTGGCTAACTTAAAGTAAAATCCTCCCAACCCTTGCTCTTTGAAAATTTTGTTCCATTCTTACTTGGTTTCCTCACCACCCGGTTGGATGAGGTGGGTTTCTTTCTTTAATGACATATCAACCTTCATGGTTTATCTAATGCCAGAGCCATCCTTGTAGAATATCAGTAGTGGTACTACTTAACTCATAGCTGGCGTAATGAGCGGGTTTATACCTTTCTCAATAATAGTAGTCCGAAAGTTAACGTAATAGAACGTTCCATTCATTCTTAATTTCTATCTTGGTAAATACAGCTTTAAACTTGGTACTTTTTGACACACCTTGTATTCTAAAAAAATTAATGAATGGAACGTTATTTTTTTCAGAATACAAGGTGTGTCAAAAGGTAGCTTTCCCAAGTATACAGGATTTTTGTACTTTTTGACACACCTTGTATTCTAAAAAAAAAAGAACGTTCCATTCATTCTTAATTTCTATCTTGGTAAATCTATCTTGGTAAATACAGCTTTAAACTTGGTAATTTTTGACACACCTTGTATTCTAATAAAATTAATGAATGGAACGTTATTTTTTCATAATACAAGGTGTGTCAAAAAGTAGCTTTCCCAAGTATACAGGATTTTTGTATTTTTTGACACACCTTGTATTCTAAAAAAAAAAGAACGTCCCATTCATTCTTAATTTCTATCTTGGTAAATACAGCTTTAAACTTGGTACTTTTTGACACACCTTGTATTCTAAAAAAATTAATGAATAGAACATTAATTTTTTTTCACTCAGAAATAAACGTAATTTATTGCAGGTTAAAAAGAGAGGAGACTTACACCTAAAACTGAATCAAGTAATCTTAAGTCACGATTGATATTTTCTGCTACATTTTCCTTTTGTAAATAAAATGTATTTCCTATTACATGGAATTAGTATTTGTGCTTATGAGGAACCAAAACTTGAGGAACACTATTTTAAAATATACTGCGATACAGACCACATGACAATTATCAAGAATTTTAGATTGTATTTTGAGGAAAAAAATGTATTCGTTTTCACATGTTTTATGTTAGAAATAATTCAAATTATTCATTTTTATGTCTTCATTTTTACTTATGAAGACCTTTGAAGAGTTCCACAAAAAAATGATATAAAATTAAGATTATTACAATTTTAGATTGTATTTTGAGGAAAAAGATGTATTTTTTCACATGTTTTTTGTTAGAAATAATTCAAATTATTCATTTTTATGTCTTCATTTTTACTTATGAAGACCTTTGAAGAGTTCCACAAAAAAATGATATAAAATTAAGATTATTACAATTTTAGATTGTATTTTGAGGAAAAAGATGTATTCGTTTTCACATGTTTTTTGTTAGAAATAATTCAAATTATTCATTTTTATGTCTTCATTTTTACTTATGAAGACCTTTGAAGAGTTCCACAAAAAATGATATAAAATTAAGATTATTACAATTTTAGATTGTATTTTGAGGAAAAAGATGTATTCGTTTTCACATGTTTTTTGTTAGAAATAATTCAAATTATTCATTTTTATGTTTTAATTTTTACTTTTGATGAACTGTGAAGAGTTCCACATATTGATTTTTGTTATCAAATTATATAATTTAATCAGTTAAAATCAAGAACTAAATTTTGTACTTTTTTTATAAACATATTAAAGTATATGTGCGATTTTAATGCTCAATGTTTTTCTGAGTTAGAATAGACAGAAAAGGTTTTAAAAAAATGATCACAAAACTTAATTTCAAAAAATTGCTCGTTATTTTTGTTTTTTGTTTCGACTAAAAATAAAACTTAAAGTTTTAAAAAAAATGGCCTGAAGAGTCGACCGAAGAAAACGTAATTTATTCAAATTGAAAAGGCCTGAAACTGAACCAAGATTAGGAAGTTCAACTTGACAAGCTGATAGACATAGTGCTAATATCAATGGGAAAGGTATGCATTTAACTATTCTCTTTCCAGCTATGGGCAAATAGCAGGACTCTTTAATCTGGTAAATATATACTTGAATATAATGGTGGTGTAATGGTATGAGATTGGTTGCATTTCACAGAAAGCTAATACCTTTGGGAAATGTATGAATCCAACTAATCTCCCTTCAGCTATGGGTAAATAGTAGGGCGGACTGGGCTCTTTAACCTTGGTTAGGCAACCAGTCCAGGAGAGGGAAAACTCTGAATTCATACCTGTTAGACTCTGCTTAAGTAATTAACCATGTGTCACATCCTACTCGTGCTGAGGCTTTAGTAAATATATACAAGGTGGAAAAAAGTATCGTATTGGTAAATACAGCTTTAAACTTGGTACTTTTTTGACACACCTTGTATTCTGTAAGATTAATGAATGGAACTTTTTTTTTTCAGAATACTAGGTGTATCATAAAAGTACACACCTTGTATACTACATTTAGAAATGCAATGAAACCAAAATAGCAGTGCCAACAAACAAATCAGACAAAGTAAAAATATTTTATATTCAAATTGGTTTAATATTACCTTTTATATCTGGTTTTAAAAAAGTAAAGTCGTCGGGGCGGCCTAATGTCGGTATCAGTCAGACAGCGAGGGAGTCTATCCCCCTTTCACTAGCGCTGAACCAAGGAGGTTATTTTAGCGTCTGAGGTGGAGCGTCACACCTACCTTCTGCTCATCCCTTTACCGCACAGATCCCTGTACTACTTATACGCTGAGTTGGCGAAGGCCGGTATCAAACTAGGACCTTGTGATTCCTAGCTGAACGCTATACCGACTGAGCTAAACCGGCCCATGAAAAATGTAGCCATTGTAGGATTTATATTTTCTACTTGATTTTGCTTTTTTAATTAAAATGTATTTCCTTTAATATTATCTGCATTATTCAGACTATTGTCCCCATCTTCATTGTTATTTGTACAATTGGACACATGGCCTAGTGGATAAGGTAGTTAGGTTTAGACAGTTCTAAGTGCCAGTTATCTCTGGATCCCGAGTTCAATCCTGAGTAGAGGCAGTTAGATAGAAAAATAATTAACACAACTCCTACCCCAGCTATGGTTAGCGGAATGAGAACATGATACCCCGTGGACTAAATAAAGGGTTAGGTTCAAAGTTCCGTGATGGCCCTGATTACGACAAGAAAGTTCCGAGTTCGAAAAGAAGGTTCCCGAGTCCGACAAGGTTCCCGAGTCCGACAAGAAATACCTGAAGAAGGCCAGTGGGCATATCGGCCGACACGTTGTACAAATAACAATGAAGATAGGGACAGTAGTCCGAATAATGAAGATAATACTAATCTTCAAGCCTCATCTCAAACATTCGGAGAAATATTTCCTTTAACATGGAATTTCTATCTGTGTATTTATATGGGTCTGAAACCTTTTTGACATCAGAAATGGGCCTCAAGAACAAAAAGGTTGGGAAACACTGCTTTAAATACTGAAGGGAAAGATGTATTTGTTAGAAGCTTAAAGAATGAGTATAAAAAAATACATAACAAAACATTAAAATCTTTTTGTTTTGTCAGAGCGGCTCGATTTTTAGACGAAAAAGAAATACTGAAATCACCTGCACAGTGTCTGTATATTTTTACCAACTCCTCCGCACGAGTAGCTGAATTGAATACTACATTTTATATACCTCATATATATACATATATGTTGGGAATAATTTTTGGTTGTTTTAGAAGAATGTAAAAAGGAAGATCAGAAACAAGACGATGAATATTTTGTTCTTAATCTTATCTATTTACCAATATTTCGAAGGTCATCCCTTTTTCCCAAGGGTTTAAGATAGGCTCATCATAAACGTCTATAAAATATATAAACGTTTAAAATAGTCTATCTTAAACGTTGACAATTTTTTATGCTTCTAAAACAACCAAGAAATCTTCCCTAATATATATATATATATATATATATATATGAGGAAGAATGAATAAAGAAAAGAAAGTACAGAATGGATAATAAAAGATGAATTTAATCAATATCACTTACACATGTGTTTCGGTCAGTTTATCTATGTGTACACGATTCAAACTATTGTTATTATTAAATAAACAAATGAAATGAAATAATAATAATAGAAAAATGTAAAAATATTCAGTACACAGAGAAAATTCGACCTTCATCAGAGTGAAATTTTATTTTGAATAAAAAAAAAAATTCGTTGGAGAAAAACGGAGAATTTTAAAAAAATGTTCGAAGAGAATTTTTAAAAAATTCACTTTCAGGACGCTGAACGATATAGAGCCGTTAGCAAATCGCGAGAATTTGAATATTTGATTTTTCTAGGAATTATGGTGGATACAGTTTTGTATTGCAAAAATAAAATGTTATTATTTATCCTTAACTTGTTGATAAGTCCCGGAACCGAGAAAAAGAAAAGAAAAGAAAAGAAAAAAAATGAAATAAGTGTATCTATCATGTTTGTACACATAGATAAACTGACCGAAACACGTGTGTAAGTGATATTGATTAAATTCATCTTTTATTATCCATTCTGTACTTTCTTTTCTTTATTCATTCTTCCTCATATCGTCGGATTCAATTCCAATTTTACACACACACACACACACACACACACACACACATATATATATATATATATATATATATATATACTCATCAGAAATATCGACAAAGAAGCATACATGGATCCCATAAGATACATATACACCAACTGTACCACACGAGCAGGATGCGACACAAGGTCAATTTCTTAAGTGGAGTTTAACAGATGTGAATTCAGAGTCTTCTACTATTTACCCATAGATGAAGGGAGAATAGTTGGATGCATACTTTTCCCAATGGTATTAGCGCTATGTGAAATGCAAAAAAGCTCGTCCAGGATTTGAACTCATGTCACCGTATCCATTTTCCGACGACGATAACCATTACACCACGCAATTATTGTGGAAATAAAAAAATGCATATTATTATCTTGAATAATACGGATAATATGGATTATTCTATCTGATTTCATTTTTAACTGAATGTGTTTCATTCGGTTGTAAAATTGAAAAAATGGATTTTTAAATCCCCCCAAAAAAAACCTCCCAAAACAACAGAAAAAAACAAAAAACAACAAAAAACACTAAAAAAACACGCACGAGTAGCTGAATTAAATTGTACATTTAATATACCTATGTTGGTGGAGGTAAGTAGTGTAATGGCTAGAGTCATAGGACAATGGACACGTCGGTACCGAGTTCAAATCCTAACGGGAATGTGTTTCATTCTGTGTAAAAATTTAAAAATTGGATTTTCTTTAATCCATTTTTTGTAGATGAAAAATTGGATTTTCTTTAATCCATTTTTTTGTAGATGAAAAATTGGATTTTCTTTAATCCATTTTTTGTAGATGAAAAATTGGATTTTCTTTAATCCATTTTTAGTAGATGAAAAAAAAAAAAACAAAAAAACAAAAAAAAAAAAAAAAAACGAAGCAAAAAACAAAGCAAAACAAACAAACAAAAAAAAAAACAAAAACAAAACAACAACCCCAAAACTAGTAATCGCAGGTTTCCTGATTCGATACTAGTCCTCACCAACTCAGCGCAAAAACAATTTCCCTAGTAAAAACTATTAAAAAAAAAAAAGAAAAAAAGAAAAAAAAGAAATGAACAAACCTACCTAGAACGCCTTAGTCCTTTTCAAAGTACTCCCCCTTGAGATTTAGTACCCTAATTCCGTCGTCTCCTCCCCTTTTCAAAACACTCCGTAAAATCCTTTTTGCGGATCGCTAATACTTGCACTTACAGCCAAGTCTCGCCGAAATCACCGGTCCCCGGTTAAGCAGCGATGAACCGATTCAATCCTTAATTGGGGGACCACTTAAGCTAACAGCAGGAACTGTAAGCAACACGTAGTCTTTGTTTATCAAAATGATTTGTTTCGGCATTGAATGACCCAAAAAGAGTTGATGTGCCGTAAAACAAAACAACCAGCCAACCAATCGCTGACAGTCGGCTTGTCGTGTTCTTTTGAACTTTCCACCTACGATCTTAAATTCCCCCCCCCCTCCACCCCGTCAGCAGGGATGGCCGGAAAACGCAGGTAGATAAAATATGGA
>CM042158.1:45256410-45261410 GCA_023376005.1 Doryteuthis pealeii
GAATGGAACGTTAATTTTTTTCAGACTTCAAGGTGTGTCCTAAAAGTATCAATAGTGAAGCTGTATTTACCAAGATAGAAATGAACAATGAATGGAACGTTAATTTTTTTCAGACTTCAAGGTGTGTCATAAAAGTATCGATATTGAAGCTGTATTTACCAAGATAGAAATGAACAATGAATGGAAGGTTAATTCTTTTCAGACTTCAAGGTGTGTCATAAAAGTATCGATATTGAAGCTGTATTTACCAAGATAGAAATGAACAATGAATGGAATGTTAATTTTTTTCAGACTTCAAGGTGTGTCATAAAAGTATCGATATTGAAGCTGTATTTACCAAGATAGAAATGAACAATGAATGGAACGTTAATTTTTTTCAGACTCCAAGGTGTGTCATAAAAGTATCGATATTGAAGCTGTATTTACCAAGATAGAAATGAACAATGAATGGAACGTTAATTTTTTTCAGACTTCAGGGTGTGTCCTAAAAGTATCAAGATTGAAGCTGTATTTACCAAGATAGAAATGAACAATGAATGGAACGTTAATTTTTTTCAGACTTCAAGGTGGGTCATAAAAGTATCAATAGTGAAGCTGTATTTACCAAGATAGAAATGAACAAGGAATGGAACGTTAATTTTTTTCAGACTTCAAGGTGTGTCATAAAAGTATCGATATTGAAGCTGTATTTACCAAGATAGAAATGAACAATGAATGGAACGTTAATTTTTTTCAGACTCCAAGGTGTGTCATAAAAGTATCGATATTGAAGCTGTATTTACCAAGATAGAAATGAACAATGAATGGAACGTTAATTTTTTTCAGGCTTCAATGTGTGTCATAAAAGTATCAATTGTGAGGCTGAGAGACAGAGAAGAAACGTTTAATAATATAAGAAAAGAATAGTACAAGACTAGGCACGACAGGGTAGGAATGGTGTTCCACTGGCAAATTGTGCAAGAAATCAAATTTAGACAATACTACCAAATATCACATTGACGAATCGGAATACGTGACGTATAAAATTATCTGGGACTTTGAGATGCAAATGGACCACCTGATCCCGATCAGAAGACCAGACCAAGTATTAATTAATTAATCTAATAGATCACAAGTACTTGTTGTCCATCGTATCCGATTATGACACAACGCTTTGGTAGTCTGTCATCCCCAAGTCTGTTTAAGTGGCCAGCCCATCCCAGGTTGCGTTGGACAAGTATGTCGTGCATGCCAGAGAGTCCAGTTCTCTTCAGGATGGTCCTGTTTGAAACATGCTTCCGCCACTTGACATTTAATATAGTACGCAAGTGACGCATGTAGTAGACATGTAGTCTGTGGGCATCCGTTTTGTATACCGTCCAGACTTCACAAAGTAAAGATAGAAGAAACGAAAAGATGGAAAAATACTTGGATTTTGCCAGAACTGAAAAAAACTGTGGGTAATGAAGGGAAAGGTAGTATCAATTATAGTTGGTGCCCTTCAAACGGATCTCGGGGTTTTGGGAAAAAATCGCTGGGGAAAGGGAAATCAGAGGAAGAATTGAGACCATCCAGAAAACAGCAGTTGTTCTATAACCTACCTATGAACACTAATAGGTATATCCCAATCCTCATAAATACGGAAGTAGTCTTATACCACTAGCTTTTGTTAAAACTATAAAGATTCCATTTAATTTCCAACATTCGTTTGGTTATTTCTCTTTTATTAACCTTTGCTAGGTTACAACAATTGTTAAGATCAGCTATAATACTCAAAAAATTCATGGACACCTGAAGAGACTTGCTGTCACCCAAACACCAGGGAAAGTCCACCAGTTAAGGCTGGTGCGAAAATCTCGCTAGGAGTGATATCTTATTATAATGGAGATTGTGTGTTTTTCTGTCTGTAACCGAAACTATATTCCTACTCAAGTCACAATTCTCTTAGTTATTGACATCACATTCTCCATGATTTTATTTTTATCTAAACCTCAATTATTAATAAAATTGTCTTACATTATTAATACTGTTAACTATGTCTACATACTGACAACATGCAATTATATTTATATATACAACAAAATAGCGGTTTACAGTATGAACGGGAAGGCTAATTTGCATATTAATATTAAAAAATCGAATATAATAAATATATGCTTAGTAATATTGATTTCTAACTGTTTGGTTTTATTTTAATGAATATAAGCAAAAATCTCTTCAATTAATCTTAAATGAAATCCATTAACAAGATAAAATAACTGTCATTTTATTCTTTACTTCCTCTTATAACTAAATACTTAAATTAGAAAAAATAACAATGAAAGACGAGAGTGATGGAAGAGTACGTTTCAGTTGTTCCATTTGTTATTATACTCTCTCTGTTTCAAATCTTTTTATATGTATTCTTATTTAGTTTGATTAGCCTTTCTAATTTAATACAATATTATATTACATTAAAACTTAAATACTTGCACCCGGAGGGTGCATATATTTGCTAGTAATAATAATGATTAGTACATAATTAGAGCTTTAAGCAACTAACTCTATCACAAATGCGCCCTGATGGCTGTGGCAGTAGAATACACCGACTGCACCTCGACAGAGGGGTACAATCCCTCCAATGGCGTCACCTGTTGTCCGTGGGAGGCGAACTGTATTGCTGAAGGACGGGATCTTCGTGACTGAGCAGTCCATTACTGGTAATAGAGAAATGTATAACACTTACATGTAAAGCATATTCATGCGTGCCATGCGACCCGAGGTTGGACGTTCAAATCCCTGCCCCGTTCAGTGGACAAAAGATACAACAGGTACGTGTTCTTCTCTCGAGGATCGAAGGTAAAAAAGGGTTATTTGACTTTGGCCCCCTTTACTTTTATACAAGGTGTGTCAAAAAGTATCGATATTATTTTGTACTTTTTGACACACCTTGTATTCTGACAAAAAGTAATGAATGGAACGTTATTTTTTTTTCAGAAAACAAGGTGTGTCATAAAGTATCGATATTTTTTGTACTTTTTGACACACCTTGTATTCTGACAAAAAGTAATGAATGGAAAGTTATTTTTTTTTCAGAAAACAAGGTGTGTCATAAAGTATCGATATTTTTTGTACTTTTTGACACACCTTGTATTCTGAAAAAAAGTAATGAATGGAACGTTATTTTCTTTTCAGAATACCAGGTGTTTCAAAAAGTATCGATATATTTTTTACTTTTTGACACACCTTGTATTCTGAAAAAAGTAATGAATGGAATGTTATTTTCTTTTCAGAAAACAAGGTGTGTCAAAAAGTATCGATATTTTTTGTACTTTTTGACACAGCTTTATTCTGAAAAAAAAAGTAATGAATGGAATGTTATTTTCTTTTCAGAAAACAAGGTGTGTCAAAAAGTATTGATATTTTTTGTACTTTTTGACACACCTTGTATTCTGAAAAAGTAATGAATAGAAGGTTATTTTCTTTTCAGAATACAAAGTGTGTCACCTGAGGAGACTTGCTGTCATTCAAACACCAGAAAATCTCGAAACTTCTTTGACACACCTTGTAAGGCTGCTTGCAATTCCACCCAGCACTTAACGGAAGAACCGTGGCAAGTAAGGAAAGTAATGCCTACACTGTTAACAGTGAAGTCAGCAGAAATATCTAGGAGAGAGTTGGGGTCTTCAAGAAAAAAAAAAACTTGCTCTCCCTCGAACCCCCAGTGACACGACAACCCCAGTGACACGACAACCCCCAGTGACACGACAACCTCCAGATACAATATGCGTGTTGCGAATCTGTGCCACCTCATATGTGAATCTAGTAAATTGGCCACCAGGGAACATATCAACAAATACTACAGATTAGGATCAGAGATCAGTTAGGAATGGTACATTCGACATGTAGATAAGTTCTATAATAAAAAAAAACCTTTCCTTGTTTCAAGGATTTCAAGTCATCCTTATAACTCTTATGCCAAGGGAGAAAAAGAAAAGACAAAGGGGGAAGTGTGTGTGTGTGTGTGTGTGTGTGTGTGTAAGAGAGACAGAGACAGAGACAAAGAGGGAAATACCAAAGCCACACATGAAAGAGATGGCAATACTAAAAGATAGATAGATAGAGAGAGAGAGAGAGAGGTGGGGAGAGAAATGGGAGAGAGGACATTAAATAATCGACAATAATATATATATATATATATATATATATATATATGAGTATATATAAAAAGATATGAAAACCACAAAATGCTGTTAAAGTGAAAACATTTTATAACATAGCCGATATTGAACAATATTTCGATTTTATGAAAATTATCATCAGAGCTTGTTTATACTCCGTGTTGTTAAGAGCGGAGACAAAAGTCATATGAGTTCAAAACAAAACCTTGATGTTGCAAAAAATAAAAAATTATATAATAGTTTCGAATGTGAGCACTTCCGCCGCATTTTTCTCGGTTATCAGATTATGTATATCTTATTGTAACAGTTTTTAAAAAAGAAGACATATTAACAATTTTGACACTAGACGAATTGTCTAGTGTCAAAATTGTATATATATATATATATATATATATATATATATATATATATATATATATTGGGATGCGCGTGGTGAACGAGGGAGGTGTGTGGTGTACTGGTTAGCCACTGTTCACATAGCGCTAATACCCCTGAGAAATGTATGAATCCAACTATTCTTCCTACAGCTATTGGTAAATAGTAGGCCACACTGGGCTCTTTAACCTTGGTTAGGCAACTAGTCTAAGAGAAGGAAAATTCTTAATTCGAACCTCTTAAATCTCCGCTTGGGGTGTTCACTACTAGAATTTGCTCAGTCCTACCTCGTGATTTATTTCAATTTTTAAAAAGAATCTAAATTTTTTTATTTTTGATTGTATATATATATATATATATATATATATATATATATATAATATATTATATATATATATATATATATATATATATATATATATATATATATATATATGAAGAAAATAGCAGATTAGGAAAAATTCGACAAAATTTGATGAAAAGTTA
>CM042158.1:45266410-45271410 GCA_023376005.1 Doryteuthis pealeii
CTCCTACACGCCAACCGCCCCTCTCGCCCCTGTTCGGTCTTCCGCGCAGCATCTAGAATCCGCGCAGAGCTGACTGATGTTGGTCTTTGCTGGTCAGTCTACATTGGTGTGTCCATGTGTTGGTGTCCATAGGATAACGCCACTTATGAACATGTCTTATTTGTCTCACTTGGATGGTTTTTGTAGTAGAAGGCAGGTGACCGTATATTTTTTTTCTAGTGGAATAATGCTTCAAAGATGTGTTCAAGAAAGCGCGCGGCATCCTTGTGTAGCTCCCATCTAGCCTTTTCTCTAACGTTTTCATTAGGGTCCAGGTGGTGTAGCCGTATAGTAGCACTGACACGGTCACAGCTTGGAAGAATTATTACTTTATCTTGTCAGAAAGATCAGGTTTTTATTTAAAGAATAATCTGTTATTGACATCGGTTTCTGTAAATGAGATATTACTACCTAAGTATGTGAACTGGTCTACAAATTTTAGAGGCTTTCCATTTAGTGTGGAGATGGCCCTAAAAGAGTAAGGCAAACTGGGTTCTTTAACCTTGGTTAGGCAACCAGTCTAGGAGAAGGAAAACTGAATTAAAACCTGTTAAACTCCAATTGGGATGGTCACTACTAGAATAGGCTCAGTCCTAATTAGTGATCTATTTCAATAAATTAAATTTATCATTAATGATTGTCTAATCTACTAGCTGGAGTAAAGTTTGTTCTTGTTAAATTTTTTAAATTCTTTTTCTACTCATTTTTTCGACTCGGTTCAGAAATCCTGAGAACATAATTATTGATCATCATATGTATATGAGAAGAAGCCAGAACTGGACAAAAACCCAACAATGGCGCCTCCCTCTTTCCAGATAAAAATTAGATGTAAAATTACTGTTTTTAATCCACTAACACAATATTGAGTCATTTATCTAAAATATTTCCACCCCTTTATGTTGTAAATATAAAGTAATTTAATAAAAGATCAATTCAGGAACTTCTAACTTCACACAGTTATGGTCATAAGAATTTGATGTGTTGTTCCTATAATACGTTATAAGGCTCAGAGTAAACTTTCAACGTAGGTGAATGTATAGATAAATGAATCCGAACAAAGAAGTACAACATAATAACAATACAGACTTTATAGTCTGAGCACGTGGAACATGGCATACATGACAAGATACAAATAGATTGGACGAAAGTCTTTGGAAGTACGAATGAGTTAATTTCTCATATTACTTTTTTCTTTCTTTCATTCATTCTTTCTTTCTCTCTTTCTTTCTTTAACTCACCCTTCTCTGTTTGATTTCTTTCTTTCTTTCTTTCTTTCTTTTTCTTTCAATATTTCTTTCCTGAATTCTTTTTTTTTTATCTATTTCACACATTTTCTTAATTTTACTTTCTTTCTCATTTTCATTCAATCATAGAAATTAGATGTAAAGTTACTGTTTTTAATCCTCTAACACAATATTGAGTCATCTATCTAAAATATTTCCACCCCTTTATGTTGTAAATATAAAGTAATTTAATAAAAGATCAATTCAGGAACTTCTAACGTCACACAGTTATGTTCATAAGAATTTGATGTGTTATTCTTATAATACGTTATAAGGATCAGAGTAAACTTTCAACATAGGTGAATATATAATTATATTATTATTAACATCGTTAATAAATGAGTAGACACCTAATCTCCATTACAATGAGATAACCGATTTTTTTATGTCGCAGTTCAGCACGTTACCCACTTCTAAACCCGAACTTCCACCCTTTTTTGTTAATTCATTGAATAGTAATAAGTAAAGTAAAGTCGTCGGGGTGGCCTAAAGTCGGTACCAGCCAATCAGCGAGGGAGTCTATACTCTTTTCACGTGCACAAGACCAAGGAGATTGTTTTTGCTTCTGAGGTGGAGCTCCATTCCTACCATCAACTCCTTACTTTACCGTACAGATCCCTGTGCTACTCATACGCTGAGTTAGCGAGGGCCGGTATCGAACCAGGAACCTTGTGGTTTCTAGCAGAATGCCCGACTTCTCAATTATTCACATTGATTGAAAATTGTGCAATAATTTTAAAAATGAAAATGCATAGAGAGAGAGAGAGAGAGAGAGAGAGAGAGAGAGAGAGAGAGAGAGAGAGAGAGAGAGAGAGGTGGTGGATAGAATGAGAGAAAGACAGAGAGAGAAAGAAAGAGAGAGAGAGAGAGAGAGAGAGAGAGAGAGAGAGAGTGGGAGATGGATATATATATATATGGATATATATATATATCTATATCGATATATATATAATATATATATATATATATATATATACGGTAAATATCCATATATACGGTAAATAACCTTTTATCACACAATCAACATACACTAAACATCTTTCATCTTTTACTCATACAAATTTTCAATGTCTTGAAGATTTTATTTAAAAATAACCGAAATACTTAAGTATCGACATAAAGAGTTTCTATCGTTCATGACACCCTGTGTTTGTTTTTTTTTTAAAGTTTTCCACACACACACACACACACACACACACACAAATATATATATATATATATATATATATATATATATATATAGAGAGAGAGAGAGAGAGAGAGAGAGAGGGAGAGAGGGAGAGAGAGAGTTTTGTTCTTTTAAACTACATATATTTTATCTTATTTCTTAATTTTTTACATAAATGATAGTTAGTATTATTATATTATCCAGTGGTATCTGTAATGAGAGAGAGAGAGAGAGAGAGAGAGAGAGAGAGAGAGAGAGAGAGAGAGAGAGAGAGAGAGAGAGAGAGAGAGAGAGAGAGAGAGAGTTATGTTCTTTTAAAATACATATGTTTTATCTTATTTCTTAATTTTTTTTACATAAATGATAGTAATTATATTATCCAGCGGTATCTGTATCCAGTTGGATATCTGGCAATATCCGATGAATTTATATCCTGCAATATCTGGTATCTGGCCGGATATCAAAATCTATATCTGATATATACTAATTTTCACAATTAAAACAAAATGGACATTCATGATATCCTAGAATCTGCTAATATCATTTACTTACTATTTCTCTGATTTTCTTAGATGAGGCTTGATAATTAGTATTATTTGGATTATTCGGACTATTGTACTCATCTTTGTATTCTACATTATTTCTCTGAATTTTTTAGATGAGGCTTGATAATTAGATTTATTTGGACTATTGTACTCATCTTTGTTATCTATACAATTTCTCTGTATTTTTGAGATGAGGCTTGATAATTAGTATTATTTGGATTATTCGGACTATTGTCCTCATCTTTGTAATCTACACTATTTCTCTGAATTTTTTAGATGAGGCTTGATAATTAGTATTATTTGGATTATTCGGACTATTGTACTAATCTTTGTATTCTACATTATTTCTCTGAATTTTTTAGATGAGGCTTGATAATTAGATTTATTTGGACTATTGTTCTCATCTTTGTTATCTATACAATTTCTCTGTATTTTTTAGATGAGGCTTGATAATTAGTATTATTTGGATTATTCGGACTATTGTTCTCATCTTTGTATTCTACACTATTTCTCTGAATTTTTTAGATGAGGCTTGATAATTAGTATTATTTGGATTATTCGGACTATTGTACTCATCTTTGTATTCTACATTATTTCTCTGAATTTTTTAGATGAGGCTTGATAATTAGATTTATTTGGACTATTGTCCTCATCTTTGTTATCTATACAATTTCTCTGTATTTTTTAGATGAGGCTTGATAATTAGTATTATTTGGATTATTCGGACTATTGTTCTCATCTTTGTATTCTACACTATTTCTCTGAATTTTTTAGATGAGGCTTGATAATTAGTATTATTTGGATTATTCGGACTATTGTACTCATCTTTGTATTCTACATTATTTCTCTGAATTTTTTAGATGAGGCTTGATAATTAGATTTATTTGGACTATTGTCCTCATCTTTGTTATCTATACAATTTCTCTGTATTTTTTAGATGAGGCTTGATAATTAGTATTATTTGGATTATTTGGACTATTGTCCTCATCTTTGTATTCTACATTATTTCTCTGAATTTTTTAGATGAGGCTTGATAATTAGTATTATTTGGATTATTTGGACTATTGTCCTCATCTTTGTTATCTACATTATTTCTCTGAATTTATGAGATGAGGCTTGATAATTAGTATTATTTGGAGGGCACATCAGCCGAAACATTGTGCAGATAACAATAAAGATGAGGGCAATCGTCCGGATAATCCAAATAGTACTATATATTTTATGCTGTCAAAGTAACTCTTTGTATAATCAGTTTTCGCGGTGAAAGATTGCTTGAGGTAAATCAGCATGTCAGACTGTTCTAAACGTCTGTCAACTGGACTTGGCCGGGTTGGGATTGGCTGGGTTGAGTTAGGCTTGCCAGGGTTGGGCTTGGGCTTGGCTGGATTGACCACAAAGTTACGATATTTCGTCAGGGTAAATCCTTGCTGTTTTAAATCAAATCGGTTGAAATACGGAGAATTTCTGAGAGGTTCGTAAAAAGAATTTCTTTTTGTTTAAATTCCTTGTCTCTGAAATTAGTATCCAACGACTGATAAGTAATTTTAATTAGTCTATCTTATTCGTTTGTCTTTTCTTCATCTAAAAATCAGGTCATGAAGGAATCCAATGAATTTATTTTGAATCGATTTTGAGATGAGATTGTTCGAACGGGTGTGTCTAAAATGTGAACAGACGAAATAAAAAGTTTTTGGTCGATTATCGATTATTTTCAAATTGATTAGCAACGGGATTTACGCTTTTACAAATCAGCTAAGTGCAAAAAAAAAGGTATTTTGTTACATTTAGCACAAAAGTGTAAATTCATATACAAGGGGTGTCATAAAAGTGCCGAGTTTAAAGCTATATTTACCAAGATAGAAATGAACAATTAATAGAACGTTAATTTTTTTCAGACTTCAAGGTGTGTCCTAAAAGTATCAAGATTGAAGCTGTATTTACCAAGATAGAAATGAACAATGAATG
>CM042158.1:45276410-45293910 GCA_023376005.1 Doryteuthis pealeii
TTGGGCTAGGCAGGCGGTCGGAGAGGCCCCCTCCGATCAATCGGCTGGTCACGTCAAGCCCTAGCACCTATTTGATTTTCCCAACCCTATTGCCCTTATGGCGAGCCCCACATGGGTGCTAGAAGGCGGTGACTGAGGGTCTACATGTCCTGGGAATGACGTTAAACTCTATCTGATGGTGAGGTTCCAGTTTTGGAGGTTTGGAGAATGTGGAGCACCCCTTCATCACCATTGCTCCCTGGTCCACTCTGACCCAGAGTGGTAGTACCTGTTAGGGTCCCATCTATGGCTTGAATAGAAAAACGTGAGTTGATAAACAAAATTATATTATCCATTAAGAATTGATTTATTTCAAAACTTTATCAGCATTAAATGACACACTGAGGTTGATATGCCGTAAAACCAAACAAACCAAACAATCTATTTACCGGACATATTACACATGCTCGGTAAACAAAGGAGATGAAAAAAGTTATAGCAGTCCATGCTTTTCCTAGGTACAGATTGGAATAATCATTATCATCTCTTCGGCACAATGAAAGAGGGTTTGAGAGGCAAACATTATTCCAGTGGCGAAGAAGGGAAATCTGAAATGAAGAAGTGGCTCAAAGAACAGTCAACATAATTTTACGGGACAGGGATACATACTCTCATTCGAAGGTGGAACATTGCTATTGAGAGAAACGGTGACCTAGTGGAGAAGTAGGGATGTGATCCACAGAAGACCAACTTCATTTTGATGTATGATACATGTTCATGTGTTGGTAATTATACCTGTCCTAAACAAAATGGTATTACTTTTGGACTCATCCTTGTATTATAGGTCACAGGTAAAATCTGGTTGATGCAAACATGACGAAAAATTTGGACACATGGTGCAGTGGATATAAAGGTTGAGTTAATACAGTTCTAAGTGATAATCATCTTTAAGTCGCAGATTCAATCTTGGCCAAGAGCGATAATAACAGAGAATACTTAACATAGCATACTGGAAATGATTTTTACTATAAAAATCTATTGGAAGTTATTTTTACAATAAAAATGCATTGGAGATTATTTCAATTATAAAGATGTATTGGAAATGATTTTTACTATACAAATCCATTGGAAATTATTTTTACAATAAAAATGCATTGGAGATTATTTCAATTATAAAGATGTATTGGAAATGAATCTAACTATAAAAATCCATTGAAAATAATTTTTACAATAAAAATGCACTGGAGATTATTTCTATTATAAAGATGTATTGGAAATGAATTTTACTATAAAAATCCATTGAAAATAATTTTTACAATAAAAATGCATTGGAGATTATTTCTATTATAAAGATGTATTGGAAATGATTTTTACTATAAAAATCCATTGAAAATAATTTTTACAATAAAAATGCATTGGAGATTATTTCTATTATAAAGATGTATTGGAAATATAGTTCTAAGTGACAATCATCTATAGGCTGTGGGTTCAATCCTTCACCGTTTTTTATTTAAGAGCTAGAGTGGAGGAAGTTAGTGATTATGTGGATTCCAAGTATTATTTGGATTATTCGGACTATTGTCCTCATCTTGTGGATAAAGGAGTTAGGTTAAGACAGTTCTAAGTGACAGTTATCTCTAGACTGCAGGTTCAATCCTGGTCAGGGGCAGCAGTAACATAGAATAATAATTAACACAGCTTAACACCTGAACCCTAGCTATAGTTAGCAGAATGAGAACTGGATATACCCGTGGACTTAATAAAAGGTTGGTTTCAAAGTTCCGTGATGGCTCCCGATTACGACAAGAAGGTTCCCGATTACGACAAGAAGGTTCCAGAGTTTGTATAGAAGGTTCCCGAGTTCGAAAAGAAGGTTCCCAAGTCCGAGAAGAAATACCTGAAGAAGGCCGGAGGGCATATCGACCGAAACGTTGTACAGATAGCAATGAAGATAAAGACAATAGTCCGAATAACGCAGATAATACTAATCATAAAGCCTCATCTCAAACATCCGGATATCTTATATTTTTTTCACATTAAGAAGGAGCCAATATTTCTCGGTAGGAGGGCACTAGAAATTGGTTTTCAATTCCCATTATCGCAACTTATCGATGAGGATTTCTTTCTACCTTCTTTTTATTTTACTACATAAGTTTTTATTTACCTGGTCAAACATAATGGAACTGGAATGGACTCAACAAGAATCGACACATTTCGTTCGCGGCACGCATGCGCAGATGATTCGCCGCTACTTAAGAATTTACTCGATCGCTTTTCCCAATGAATAGACATTACCAATAGTTCTAGCGGTGAGTGTAAACAATCTCTTACCCTTGCTTAATGTTCACTTCATTCTATAATGCCCGACCTCGAATTCTTCACACACCTTAAGATGGGGCAGCCAAACGAAACTTGCATCTAGGAAAGAGGGGTCAAAGTTTAGGTACCAGACATGTATACCGAAAAGGGGTGGGGGTCCCTTAAGGAAATATTGGATCATATGACCTTTAGGCACCCCTTTTTGATCTCGATTCAGAAGGACATGTTTTTCATTTACACCGTCAATATCTGGTTGTTTATTAACAGATGAATTTTAGAGTTTTTTAAAAATTATAAAACTAACCCCTAACCCTAAATCTAAACCTAATACCTAACCCTAACCCCTAACCCCTAACAAACAACCGGATATTGACGGTGTAAATGAAAAACATGTCCTTCTGAATTGAGATCAGAAAGGTCATATGGTCCGAAAAATTGTGATATTGTTAAAAGTACCCGGTAGCTATTACTTAAGCATAACATTTATCATCTTGATATTATATGTATAATTCATTTTTATATCTTGATAAGAGATTAAAATCTTATTATAATGGAGATTGTGTGCTTTTCCGTCTGTAACCGAAACTATATTCCTACTCAAGTCACAATTCTTTTAGTTATTGACATCACATTCTCCATGATTTTATTTTTATCTAAGCCTCAATTATTAATAAAATTGTCTTACATTATTAATACTGTTAACTATGTCTACATACTAACAACATGCAATTATATTTATATATACAACAAAATAGCGCTTTACAATGTGAACGGGAAGGTTAATTTGCATATTAATATTAAAAAATCGAATTTAATAAATATGTGCTTAGTATTATTGATTTCTAACTGTTTGGTTTTATTTTAATGAATATTAGCAAAAATCTCTTCACTGAATCTTAAATGAAATCCATTAAAAAGATAAAATAACTGTCATTTTATTCTTTACTTCCTCTTTTAACTAAATAGTTAAATTAGAAAAAATAACAATGAAAGACGAGAGTGATGGAAGAGTAAGTTTCAGTTGTTCCATTTTTTATTATACTCCCTCTGTTTCAAATCTTTTATTATACTCCCTCTGTTTCAAATCTTTTTATCTGTATTCTTATTTAGTTTCATTAGCCTTTCTAATTTAATACAATATTTTATTACATTAAAACTTAAATACTTGCACCCGAAGGGTGCATATATTTGCTAGTATTCATAATAAATTATTTCAAATTTTGTTTAAATGCTAAGTCATCATATCCTTTTGTCTATTAAATTTAACTTTTAACTAATCAAGTCATACTAGAATTTGATAAAGATAGACAGCTCATTCAAACTGAGGCATATAGAATTCTAATTGATTGTCTAAAACAGGGATCACCAAACTTTTTCAAGGTGGGCCTGATAATTGAAAAAATAACGAGCGCGGGCCACATTATTATTGTGTTCAATACTTGCTAGCCAGAACGAAAGCTCTGAGAAAAAGATGTAAAACAAAATTTATCTTTCCATGTTATATTCATGGATGAGTGGCGTAAGATGCACAAAAACAAATTTAACCAATATATTTATTTTAAAAACATTATCAAAGAACGCGACATTGAAATACCGTTGGCGGACCTGATAAAATGCCTTCGTGGGCCGGAACCGGCCCACGGGCCGTAGTTTGGTGACCCCTGGTCCAAAAGAACTACAATCGTTAAATTAAAAAATACTAATATTACCTAGCACATGCTTGGTTACTTCATTTTAGGAATGACCCCCAACCCCGTTAGAGGTACCGGATACTTTTGATAGTATCAATTTTTTTCCTTAAAAAAAGTGACTTTTGGGCATACGTGTCCAGTATCTAAACTTTGTCCCCCCCCCCTTATCCAGAAGGAACGGTGTGCCTGAAAAATAGTTTCCGTTGATAAAACGACCGCATCGTGCCGCGCCACAGTCCAAGAACTAACCTTTTCAGTAATCGAAGTATCAATAGTATCAGCCGTGAGAACGGCACGTTCTCATAAGTCAAATCAATCAATCATATCGATCCGTTTGATTCACGTGACTTACCTTTACGTCCCCACATATGCCTACATTTTTCTTTCTTTCCTTTTTTTGTTTTGTTTTTAATCTTTCTCCTTTTTATTTTATTAATTTTTTTTCTTCATTTCTTTTTGATTTTTTTTTTTTGCCAAGGAATCTACTAATTATTAGAAAGAGGGAAAAAAGCAAATAGTTTTGCCTCCTAACATTTTCACTTGTCTGAACAGAATATCTTTGCACACACACACACACACACACACACACATACACACACACACACACACACACATATATATATATATATATACATATACACACATCCATGCATATATATATATACACATACATGCATATATATATATAATATATATATATATATATATTATTTTGGCCAAGTGCTGCAGAATTAATCGATTATATTCGGCTATTACCAGCCTCTTGGTTTTTCTTTTTGTATTTTTTCACAGGTAGTTATTTGTAATATATTTTTACTTGAAAATTATTTACCTGTTTTCTCCTTGTATATATATATATATATATATATATATATATATATATATATATATATAGGGTGTAGGGAAATATATATATATATATATATATATAGGGTGTAGGGAAATACACACACACACACACACACACACATATATATAGGGTGTAGGGAATATATATATATATATATATATATATATATATATATATATATATATAGGGTGTAGGGAAATATATATATATATATATATATATATATATAGGGTGTAGGGAAATACACACACACACACACACACACACACACACACACATATATATATAGGGTGTAGGGAAATATATATACACACACATACACACCCACATATATATAAGGTGTAGGGAAATATATATATATATATATATATATATATATATATATATATAAGGTGTAAGAATATATATATGTATATATATTTTTGTCCCTACATTATGTATATATATATATATTTCCCTACACCCTATACATGTATATATATATATATATATATATATATATATATATATATATATATATATATATATATATATACATACTACTCCTGCCACTACCATCAGAGCGTGGAATCAACAGACAAAAAAACAGCATCAAAGACAATTCAATTAACTACCAGACCCCAACATTATAGACAAGAGGAGAAATAGTGATGAGCCTCGAAATACTGGTAAATAAATAAGATTAAGGACATAGTATTCGTATATACATAGATAGATATACTCATAAGATTGACTTTCTTCTTAAAACGAGGATGACAAACAAGTCTTAAACCTTAAACACCCTCAGGGGGATGCCCTGGGGCATAGTAGGTAACGTGCTTAACCAAAGTCGGTTATTTCCTATAAGTCTAACATAAACAAAGGGGAACCACTCTTGACTGATAAATTATTTATTTATTTTCCCATTAAACTAACCCTAAACCCTAACTCTAGCCCTAAACCCTAACCCCAACCCTAACCCTAACCCCGTCTTCTTTTTTCCTTTTTTTTTCAATAAATAAATCAATAAATCAATAATTTATCAATCAAGAGTGGTTCCCCTTTGTTTATGTTAGACTTAGAGGAAATAACCCCCAAGTCATTCTATTACGTTCACGTTCGAACTTATACCATTTGGAAAGGTATGAACCCCTCCACTCCCCCCCCCCAGCTATGGGTTAAATAGGACCACTATTGTTCTTCTACAAGCGTTACTTTGGCATTAAATAACCCGAGAAGGTTGTTATGCCATTAAAACAAAGTAACCAAACCTCACCTGTGCTGAAAGGTCTCCTTACTTTGCTTGATGTTTCAACCAGAGAATCGATTTTAGTCTTCCTGTATGCCTATCCGGTGATCTATCCTTTGCTGGAGGAGTTCCCATGGCCTTGTGGCTAACACGTTGAACTGCGACATCGTAGTGAGTTCGAACTCCAGTCGCGCTTTTACGTTCATTTTTGTTTTGAACCCCGTCTCCCCTACCAACTATAGGTTAAATAGTACCACTACTGTTCTTCCTCAAGAATTATTTTGGAATTAAATAACCCTACAAAGGCTGATGTGCCATTAAACAAAGAAACCAAACTAGATTCAAAGTACCAAATGAATTTCTTCGATCTTTTTTTGTGATTTAAAAAAATAGCGTAGATTGTCCATTGGTATTTGTAGTTGTCCATAGTTGGTGGTGCGTGGTGTAATGGTTAGAGTCGTAGGAAATGAGCTCGTCGTCCCGAGTTCAAATCCTGGACGAAGCTACAGTTCACATAGCGCAAATACTCTTGGGAAAGGTATGAATCCAACTACTCTCCCTCCAACTATGTGTGAGCAGATTGGGCTCTTTAACTTTGTTAGGCAACGAGTCTAGGAGAAGGAAAAATGAATTAAAACTTGTTAAACTCCGCTCGGGGTGTTCACTACTAGAATAGGCTCAGTCCTTGTTAGTGATCTAATTCACTAAATTTTTTTTCTTTGAATCCTGATCAATTGAAGAAATAATCCTGATTAACGAATCGACCGGAAACAACAGGAAAAAGGGGAGGTGGGGGAGGGGTGGACGAATGTTGAAATATCTGAATGAACTTATCGATTCACTGATCAATGAATAAATAATTTGGATAAAGAAGATTCATTCATGCGTTTAAAATTTCAAAACAACGAAAAATGCATAAAAAACAAGGAAATCAATGATTATTTGAATAAATGATTTTTTCTTTTTAGAAAAGAGAGAGAGAGAGAGAGAGAGAGAGAGAGAGAGAGAGAGAGAGAGAGAGAGAGAGAGAGAGAGAAGGGTGCGGGAGGAGGGATCAGGTTGCGTGTGAGAGAGAATGAGAATCAGTGAAGAAGTGGTTTCGTCTAAAAAGAGAGAAGGAGATAGAGAGAAATATAACCAGCAAGAGTGAGTGGTCGATCTAGAGTGTGTGTATGTGTGTGAGTGAGAGAGTGAGAGAGGGGGTTAGGGGTAGAAGCTTTATATAGGAGTGGATAGCATAAATTCTAAATCAGAAATAGATAGATAGATAGATAGATAGAGAGAGAGAGAGAGAGAGAGAGAGAGAGAGAGAGAGAGAGAGGGGGGGGTAAGGATAGAGGGTAAGGAAGGCTAATATGGGAGTGTAAAGCATGTTCTAAAGCAGAGAGAGTGAGTGAGTGAGAGAGAGAGAGAGAGAGAGAGAGAGACATAGATAGATAGATAGAGAGACAGAGAGAGAGAGAGAGAGAGAGAGAGAGAGAGAGAGAGGGGGGTAAGGATAGAGGGTAAAGAGGGCTAATATAGGAGTGTAAGCATAAGTTCTAAAGCAGAGAGAGTGACTGAGTGAGTGAGAGAGAGAGAGAGAGGAGAGAGAGAGAGAGAGAGAGAGAGAGAGAGAGAGAGAGAGACATACATACATACATACATACATACAGATTGACAGACAATAGGCGTGGCAGAAAAAAAGCAAGGATATATATATATATATAATATATATATATATATGTGTGTGTGTGTGTGTGTGTATAACCGAGTATATATATATATATATTATATATATATATATAAATATATATATATATATCCTCGCTTTTCTTCTGCCACGTAGAATGGTTTTGAGAAACAAATGCAAAGAAAGTTTATACAAGAGAGAGAAAAGAGATAGGAAAAGAGACAAAGAAACTAAGAGAGAGAAACAACAAAAACGTCGAAGGAAAAGAGAAAAAAAGAAAACTCAGTGATGGAAAAAATAACACGAGAGAGAGAGAGAGAGAGAGAGAGAGAGAGAGAGAGAGAGAGAGAGAGAGAGAGAGAGAGAGAGAGTAAATTAGAAGGAAAGAAAAAGAGTTATAGTATGAAATTGCGACAACTTACAATAAAAATGAAAAAATTGACAAAAAATAGCGGACAACATTAATTACATATAGATTCACAGACACACACACAGAGGCACATACGCACGCACAAGCAAACACACACAGACACACAGAGACGCACATAGATACAAACACACACAGAAACTGCCTTTTTTTCTTAATCAGTTGAGTAAATAATTACATACAGATACACAGAGACAGAAACACACAGATACGCACACAGACACTTACACAGAGATACATACGCACACACAAGCACCCTCACAAACAGACACACACACATACGCACCTACAAGCATACTCACAGAGATATACACAGACTCACACAGACATACGTAGACACAGACACACACACAAGCACACTCACAGACACACACATACGCACCTACAAGCATACCCACAGAGATACACACAGACTCATACAGACATACGTAGACACAGCCACACACACACACAAGCACACTCACATACACACTTATACGCACCTACAAGCATACTCACAGAGATATACACAGACACACAGAGATACAATAGACACAGACACACACACAAGCACACTCACAGACACACACATACTCACCTACAACCATACTCACAGAGATATACACAGACACACAGACACATATACACACAGACACATATATATACAGACACACACACAAACTGTGTTTCATTTTTCTCAATCAATAGAATAAATAAAAGATTTACTTCCTGACAAACAGGAAATGATGAAAAATATATTTAAAATCAAACAAGTCGAAGAATTTTTCTAAAAAAAAGTCGAAGAATTTAAAAAAAAAAAAAAATGAATCCAGGAAATGATAAAATTAGCAATGATTTTTAAAAAGATATCATGGAACTTTGTATAAGTCAGTCTATTGATATCTTTGATCTAAATATTCGGAAAATATTTTCAAAAGAATTTTCTTAAGGCAACTTAGGATCGAACGACCTACTACATGGATGGTTCATTCACAGAGTAGCACAATAGATCATTGGGACATTTTAGCGATTATATATATATATATATATATATATATATATATATATATATATATATATATATATATATATATATATATATATGAGAGGTATCCAAAACTTGGTAGTAAGGGATGATTCTATATGTGATTTCTAAGACACACTGTATTATTATTGTATGATCCAGTATGTATAAATACAGTGAATCTTTAAATCACTAAAAAGAGCTCAATGTATAATAAACGTTTTAGATTATATACAGAGCAATATTTATCTTAGAAAGGAAGGAAAGACTCAACACTGTAATTCCATTATAAATTTATTTCGACCAAAATTGGGGCCTTTATAAATCTAAGCTGATTTAATATAGCTCCCCAAAATTTCGTCTCATCAGATGGTAGATCAAGATAATTTGAATTGCATAACTGAAAAATTTACTTCTCAAAAAAAATTTAAAAATTTTTTTACATTGGAAAACTGTCACCATGGCGACAGGAAGTCAAATGAGAAAAAAGGATACTCTTCAAAGTCTGGTTTCTTAGGGGGATGGTAGTCAGACAAAAGTAAAGTATGAATTAAATTATTGAAGGAGTCTGAAAAAGTATAGAGTAAGGATAAAACAAAACAAAAAATAATATATGAAATATGAAATATAAAATATAAAAAAAGTACACACACACACACACACACACACACACACACACACACACACACACACACACATATATATATAATATATATATATATATATATGTATGCTTGATGTTTTGAATGTATTGAATTTGGAAAATGTGTAGAAAAGGTTCGAATCATCGAACGGTAACGAACATTTTCTATACATTTTCCAAACTCAAAACATTGAAAACATCCATCATTTTTCTAACTACATAAATCCTTTTTTCTCCTTGACTAGTTTCATTATCCAGAACAAGGTTTCTTTATAGACCGAAATGTTCAAACATAGACACTTCAACTTGTCTAAGTATGTATATTATATAGACTAGCAAAATAAAAAACCACCCTCCGGGCGATGTAAAAATAGAATTTTTGAAACATATTGCCTGAGGGGTGGGAGTTAAAAATTCATATGTCAGCGAGTTTGTACCCTAAGTAAGTAAAATCATTAAATTCATTAAACGATTAAAAAATAAAACAATTTGAAATGTAAACTTTAAATATGTATCAAAATAAAACAAACTATATATAGATATATAATATCAGTCATGTATTTATTAAAACTTGTTTAAAAAAAACAATGAGGACTGTCTAATGTTGCATGTTCAAATTTTGAGTGTATTTATTCTATGTTATGACGATTTTGGGTAATGTGACGTAAGCAGTGACGTAGTTTTTGTTACAGACAAAAACCGGAAGCGAATCTCCATTATTAATAGATAGATATTAGGTATATAGATGTATAATTCTCTATGAAAGAAGCAAATAAAACTGTTTTTGTCGCGTCTTTATTTATCTAAAGACCTTGATATTGCCCAACCTCTCCATGAGTTGTTTTGAAAAAATGTAAACAAAAACTTTCGTGCTTTCTGCATCTCCATAAAACAAACAATTTTGGACATTTTGGACATTTTTCTCTAATTTGAAAGTTTTAACGAATTTGTGCCATTGCTCATTAAAAAAATGTTCCATCGAAAAAAAAAAACCCTCCAAATTAAGAAAAGACACACTAGGGTGATCTATCTATCTATCTATCTATCTATCTATCTATCTAAGTCTCTTTATATCTATCTATCTATCTATCTATCTATACCATACCATTCTGTTCATTATCTATCTATCTATATCTGTCTCTTCATATCTATCTATCTATCTATCTAAGTCTCTTCATATCTATTTATCAATCTATCTATTAATCTATCTATCTAAAGTCTGTTCATATCTATATATCCCAATATGTTCATTATCCATCTATCTATCTATCTATCTATCTATCTATCTATCTAAATCTCTTAATATGTATTTTTCAATCTATCAATATCTATATTTCTATCTATCTACCTATCTATATAATGTCTGTTCATGTCTATCTATCTATCTATCTCAATCTATTCTTGTCTATTTATCTATTTCAATCTGTTCATCTCTCTCTCTCTCTCTCTCTCTCTCTCTCTATATATATATATATATATATATATATATATATATGAAAGTACGTAAATAAACACTGTGTTATTTGATATGGCTTTTAGCCGACAATTTTTGGAGGTATGACTTCAATTAAGCACATATATATATATATATGTAAAAAAAAATAAATATTCACTCTGATGAAGGTCAATTCTTGTATGTGTGCGAAATATTTTCACACACATAAACTGACCGAAACACATGTGTAAGTGATTGATTAAATTCATTTTATCCATTTACTTTTCTTTTCTTTACTCATTTTTCCTCATATATATATATATATATATATATATATATATATATATATATATATATATATCTCTCTCAATCTGTTCATATCTATCTATCTATCTATCTATCTATCTATCTACCTAAAAAATTTGGCTATAGTATGTGATATGGACAGTCATAAAGAAAGGAGACCCTTGCAAAGTCATGAGATCGGGGCTCGCCTTGTTTTGTTTTGTTGGTTTTTTTTTGTTGTTTTTTTCTTCTTCTCGTTTTTATCGAAAGACTAGAACACGGCTTACAGAGATGGTTTTTAATCCTAGCCCAAAAGGCCGTGAAAAATGAATTACCTATCTATCTATCTATCTATGGCAATATCACTATTTACAGGTGTTATACTTTGCTTTTGTAAATAGTTACAAGCTTACATACGTTGATGGGGAAATGATACTTTGGACTTTGCAGCTAATGCGCTGTTGTGAAGTGACAATAAATCATGTCATGTTTTTGTCTTGAAGGAAAATCTTTACGTTGTGAGGGAGATAAGAAAAAAAAAGCTGCTTGAAACTTTCATAGATGAAATGGTCCGATAATAAAATAAAACACACATCAGGTCGATCAACTCAAAAACTGAATGACCCTGTCGGCGGGGCCTAGAATACGATAAATATTTAAGCCCCTCCGCACATACTCCTGACACTAAACTAAATAGCCCTGAGGATTGTAGAGTTGCCCCTTCGTAGTCATAACACCCAAATCCACACTGATCCAAGATTGGTAGTACCTGTTAGGGTCCTATATCTGTGTAAATTTTGTTTGAAGGTTGTGTGCAAATTATTTGAAACCATATAACTGTGTTGAAATTATTTGTACTAGTACAAAATAAAAAACACCCTCTGGGCGATGTAAAAATAGATTTTTGAAACATATTGCCTGAGGGGTGGGAGTTAAAAATTCAATGTCAGTGAGTTTGTACCCTAAGTAAGTAAAATCATTAAATTCATTAAAAGATTAAAAAATAAAACAATTTGAAATGTAAACTTTAAATATATCTATTAAAATAAAACAAACTATATATAGATATATAATACCAGTCATGTATTTATTAAAACTTGTTGTAAAAAACAATGAGGACTGTCTAATTTTGCCTGTTCAAATTTTGAGTGTATTTATTCTATGTTATGACGATTTTGGGTAATGAGATGTAAGCAGTGACGTAATTTTTGTTACAGACAAAAACCGGAAGCGAATCTCCATTATTAATAGATTAAGAATATTCACCTGAAACCATATAAATGGGTTCAACTTATTTCTATTAAGAATAGTTACAAATGTTTAAAAATCATTATTATTATAATTGTTCACTAAAAAGACTAACTTCAGCATCAAATAACTCTAAAGGGGTTGACATGCCGTAAAAGTAGGCCCATCAGCTTTTTATCATATAGGTACTTGAAGGCGGTGACTGAGGGTCAACCACTAGTATTTATTAATACACAACACATGAAGTTAATAAAAATAATTTCTTTAAACAAATTACACACACACACACACACACACACACACATATATATATATATATAAAATATGTGGCATTAAATAACCCATAAGTATTGCTATGCAATTAAAACAAACAACCAGAAAAAAAAAACAACCGTAAAACCAAACCAATGACTGAAACGGACACCTAGTTGAACAATTTAACAGGAGTGAAAAAGATTTTTTAATCTGCTGTAGTAGAGAATATATTTACCCAACCCCTCCACCTCGGGCAGGTTGTGACACAAAGGTCAATATTCAAGCACATTGAATTCAGAATTTTCCTTCTCCTAGATTGGTTGCCTAACCAAGGCTAAATAACCCAATCTGTCCAACTATTTACCCATGGCTGGAGGGAGAACAGATTGATCCATGCTTTTTCTAATATTACCTATTACACAACGTGCGCCTCTACATTGTCGTTATATAATCCCAATGCATAACTCCGTGAAGCAAAAATCAAATATGGAAACATTGAAACTATGGAAGCATTGAATATATCGTTCCATATCCGCCTTATTCTTTAGAGTTTGTTTCGTCTACTAAGTATTATGGAATTTTCCTTCTCCTATACTGGTTGCCTAACCAAGGCTAAATAACCAGGTCTATCCTACTATTTATCCATAGCTAGAGTAGCGGGAGAACAGAATAATGTGCAAGAAGTGAAATGTATCGTTTGACAAGATTGAGAATTGACTGAAATTACTGCCAATCTCCAAATGACAGGGAATGATGGTGTCAAGCCTTTAGTCACAAATGATCAGCACATCTCTGCAATGCAACTTCCTCATCTCTGCAATGCAACTTCCTCATCTTGCTCCTCATCTCTGCAATGCAACTTCCCTAATATTTACCCACCTGCCCGGACGAGAGAGGCAATCATCTTTAATGGGTTTTAAGTCAATGCACTGGGCATGACTCCTTCGTAAAATAATGAGATGTGGATATGTGGAAAAACCCAAAATGTTTGTTATACGTTATGTAATAATGGAAATTAACCGGAATTTGGATGACGTGTGAAAGACTGACCTGTTGGCTTCTGATTGGTCGAAAAGTGCCAACAAGGGGAAAAGTGAAAGGAAGGTAGTGAGAGAGTGAGTCTTTCCAAAGGTTTTGGAGAAGGCGGAGGGAAGAGTTTGGGCTGAGTGTTTGAGGAGAAAAGATGGAAGATGAATCGGTTCTCTTAGGCATTTTACTTGGGTTTAATTTAAAAAATATATATTTACCAACCCCTCCAAACGAGCAGGATGCGACACAAGGTCAATTTCTTAAGCGGAGTTAACAGGTTTGAATTCAGTGTTTTCCTTCTCCTAGACCGATTGCCTAACCAAGGTTAAAGAGCCCAGTCTGCCCTACTATTTACCCATAGCTGGAGGGAGAGTAGGATTCATACCTTTCCCAAGGGTATTAGCGCTAAGTGAAATGCAATTACCACGTCCAGGATTTGAACTCGGAGCAACGAGTCCATTTCCCATGGCTTTAACCATTACACCACGCGCTTCCTCTTGCCTTTTAAGATAAAATATATGAGCTCTGAGAAAAACGATAATGTCTTGTATTCGTTATTAAGAACTGCCAACGGACGCAAGTACATTCCAAGAAGATCTCAAGTATTTTCCAGATTCAAAGAACAGAAAAGAATGCCAGCCCAAAAACAGATCCAGAATACAAGATAATCCAATCCAGAGTAGCAGGCATGAAGAATAATAGATACCAGAGATCCAGATAAGTATAGAAATTACATACTCCCTTAATTAGACGCCACGTCACATATCGAAATTTAATGACTTTACATATACACACTCCAAATAGATCCCAGCTCTGTTGCCAGGGGTCAGAATACACCGATTGCACCTCTGCAGATGGGTAAGACTCCCCCAATGGGACCACCTGTTTGCCGTGAGTGACCAACTTTGATGCTTAAGGATGGAATCCTGGTGGTTGAGCAGTCCATGACATGCAACACCCCACTTAGACCTTTACTTAGGCTAGATGGGCGGCCGGAGAGACCCCCTCCGGTCAGTTGGCTAGTCACGCCAATCCTTAGTACTTATATGATTGCCCTTATGGCAAGCCCCAACCCTTTTTATCATATATGTGCTAGAAGGTGGTGACATGGGTCTTCATGTCCTGGGAATGACATTAAACTCTGATGGTGAGGTACCAGTTTTGGAGGTCTGGGGAATGTGGAGCACCCCTTCATCACCATAGCTCCCAGGTCCACTCGGAGTGGTAGTACCTGTTAGGGTTCCATCTATGGGTTAAATAGAAAAAAAATACGAGTTTATAAAAAATTTGAGTATCCATTAAGACTGAATTTATTTCAAAACTTTGTCGGCATTAAATAACCTACTGAGGTTGATATGCCGTAAAACAAAACAAAACAAAACAAATAGATCACGTCACTTATTCAGTTTGATTCTGAATGGCGTTATTCAATCTACAACTCCTTAAATGATCCCGCCACATAACAATATCTCTTCTACAGAAAGTGATGTCAATATACACACAAGAAAGGTATGAACTGTCATTGAAAGAACTAGCAAATATATGCACCCTTCGGCTGCAAGTACTTAAGTTTTAATGTAATAAAATAATATATCAAATTAGAAAGGCCAATGTACTGGAATTTGGGGTGACGTGTAAAAGGCTGACCTGTTGGCTTCAGATTGGTCAAAAAGTGCCAACAGGGGGAAGAGTGAAAGGGAGATAGTGAGAGGAGTGAGTCTTGCCCAGGTTTTTAGAATAGCAGATATGAAAAACAGCAGATACAACTGTTTCAGATAGGTATAGAAATTACATACTCCTTCAATTAGATATCACATCATATATTAAAATCTAATGACCTTACATACAAACACCCCAAATACAACCCACCACATTACATATTCCGTTTGATTCCCGATGACTTTTACAATCTACAATTCCTTAAATGATCGTTGGACGTACGTGATGTAATGGTTAGAGTCGTAGGAAATGGACTTGTGACTCCTTAAATGATCCTGCTACATAACAATATCTCTTCTACAGAAAGTATGGGGATCTCTTTGGCTGAGAGTTTGGATATGCATTGCGATGGTATCGTGTTCGTTCGAGGCCTTTTACTTAACAAAAAATGAATGAGCTCTAACAAAAAAATAATGTCTTGTGTTCGTTATTAAAAACTATCAACAGCACAAGACAAGACATCACAAGAAGTTACAGACACACTGAAGAACGTAGAGAAGCCATCCAGCCCAACAACAGATGCAGAATGCCAGCAACTCTGACCCAGAATAGTAAATACAACAGATCCAAATAAGTATAGAAACTACAAACTTCATCAATTAGACGCCACGTCGCACACCGAAATTTAATGAGCATACATACACACACTACAAATAGATCCTGCTGCATCACATATCTAATTTGCTTCCTAATGACCTTTTAAATCTACAACTCCTTAAATAATCACACAATATAACACTAACAATTCTGCCTTAACTCTTATCCTTGTGCCACACTTATAGATAAGAGAATCCTGTCCGGTTCTGTCTGTGATTAGTCGGCTATATTTTCTAAAATGTCTTCATCTGACGACATCTATCAATTATGGAGATCCGGTCTTAATTTGTCCGAAACCACAACTATGTCATTGCTTTCGTCACATTACCGGACATCATCAATACATAGAATAAAGAACAACCCTGTATTCACTTCTAAAAATTAGTTTTTATTCTTTTTTTTTCAATAACAAGAGGTTAACTAAAATGTTTACAAATAAATAAATACCTACGATTTTGTGGAAAATCAATGTGTAAAATATTCAAAATAATTATTTAATTAATAATTAATAGATGCACGCAACATTTTATTTAAGGAGGGGGACAGAACTCAGTTTCCATTTCAGATTGTTTTTTTTTAACACCTTTGATAAATTTGATGATTTTACTTACTTATCATACAAACCCTCTAGCATTGAATTTTTACCCCTCCCCAACATTTTACACCAACCGGAGGGCGTTTTTTTCTAGTTTAAATAATGGCGGAGGCAGCTAAAGATTATTTATATTGTTCCTTAATCAAAACTAACAACTTCAACCGAGTGAACTTTGACAGTTCTCATCAACAATCTGTCATATCATCAATATAATAATAATATTCTATAATATTTCATTTATTGTTCAAATTTTATTATAATGGAGATTGAGTGTTTGTCTGTCAGTAAGCGAGACTATATCATTACTCAAGTCCCAGTTCCCTTAGTTATTAACGTCACATTCCCACACAGGGGGTTAAGACACCCTCAAAAAGGGGGTGTCATGAATATGACACTTAACTGCATCCAATGGTGAAGCTTCAGTTCTAGAGATTTGGGGAGTGTGAATTAACCCTTTATTACCATTACGGACCATATTACTTTTAGGCACCCCTTTTTGATCTCGATTAAGAAAGGACATGTTTT
>CM042158.1:45298910-45331410 GCA_023376005.1 Doryteuthis pealeii
TCAGCGAGAGTCGAGAATCCTAAACCCGTGATCCATTTTTGTTCTGTGACAGAGGAGGATCATATTTACAAATGGATTCAGGATGCTGTTTTCTTTATTCTAATCAGATTAATTTTTATTAATGCCTTCCCCGCGGCGCGTGTGCAGACCCCAAATCCAGGCTAACATTCCCTCATCATCAAATATTAATACGACATTGTCTCAAGTGACAGTTTTCTTTATTGGCTTTGCAAATCTATCATATTTCATACTGTCATATTTTATTTACTTTTACTTTACAAAATTTCATCCAGCTTCTGAAGCTCTAGAACACACCGACATCACCTCTGTGGGTGGCGACCCGTAATGCCTAAGGGCATGATTGTGGTGGCTGACCAGTCAGTACCCGGGTACCAAGTGATCACGTGACATATAACATTTCACTTCGGCCCTTACACTAGCTAGACCTATATGATTAAGTGCCAATGTAGCACTACGATGGTCACGGTTCAAGAACGGTGTTGGTCGCTTAGGCCAACCCAAGTTGTAGTAGTAGTCGTCGTTATTAGTAGCCGTTAGTTCAGAAACAACATACACGCAGGTTGTATAGTCACAAGTGCTTTGTATTTATTTCTAGGCTCGTGGGCTCTTTTTCAGAGAGAAGGAAAGACAGAAAGAAAGAGAGGGGGTATCGTCAAACTATTCTATGTTCATAGTATCGTGTAACGTAGGTATTCATATCTTATCAGCGTATTGTACATTAACATTATTTAAGGCTTTAAATTACCACCACTAGATTGTCCAATGGGACATGTGGCCTTGTTGATAAAAACAAACAACATTAAAGTATATCTAGTTACCTGGTGATTATGAGTTCAATCCCTGGGTTGGGTAATGAATAAAAGTAATATATTCTGGTTTAGTAGAAAAACAAAGACAAGTAACAGATTATTTATGAAACAATCCTGTTGGCTGCGGCTTTAGAATACACTGACTGCACCTCTGCAGAGGGGTAAAATCTACCCCACACCCACACGACGGACCGGGACCAATGTCTGACTCCTACTCGGGCCGAAAGGAAAAGAGGCTGATTTTCTTCTTCTTCCGTTTCTCGTCCCTGCGTTACATCTGTTTCCGGTCAACACCCGGAACTTCCGTTTTTATTTTTAAATCTATTTCCGGGGTCATTCTTCGGTCAAATTACTGGCACCCCGTTGTGTGTTTACTCTTCCAAATTTTAACCTTTGTTTGTGCTTATTTCTTCTTTCTCTCTTTCCCTGTCAATACCCAAATTCTCCGTAGACCATAATAATTACACTACACCAACCTTATTCCTCAAATTTATCTTTTGGAAAATACCCAACACTTTTTATCATATACTTATTTTTCAAACCTTATTTTATGGTGTCAAAGAGAGGCAACATTATTCCAGTGATGAGGAAGTTAAATCTGTAGTGAAGAAGTGGCTCAAAGAACAGTCAACAGAATTTTACGGGATATGATTCACAGTGGACCAGCTTCATTTTGATATATGATACATGTTCCTGTGTTGGTAATTTTAACTGTCCTAAATAAAATGGCATTACTTTTTGACTCACCCACATAGCTATTTTGTTAGATTTTAATGTCTGAGTGGAGGTCTCTATAGCCTAATAGGTAAGGCAGCTGTCAGATCAAAACAGGCTTCTTTAGGAAAAGGGATATGAGTTTGTGTCTCACTTGAAGAGTTACAATTTACTTCTGATTTGTATTGTTAACTGATGACCAGAGAATAATGGTTAAATCAAACTTATCGGACTTAAATTCCACCAATTCCACCAATCATATATCACCCTGCCAAAAGAAAAAAAAATACCAAAAATCGGGGAAGTAACCAAATTTAATGAAATTTTCAGTGTTGATATATTAGTGAATAAAAGATATAATGCACCAGTTATTTTATTTAAGAACTTTTACATTTTTTCTTGCTTAACTGGAGCTTATCACTTGTACACGTTGTTACGTAGTGCCTTTTCTTTGACAGTACCAAATAGATATATTTACTTTTACGCTAAAAGGCGATGGCTGTGAGTCAATCACCAGTTTATAAAAAATCAGCTCAGTCGGTAGAGCATTCGCCTCCAAACCACAAGCTTCCTGGTTCGATACCGATCCTCATCAACTCAGCGTATGAGTAGCACAGCTTAGATGTTTGCGATAAAGTGGGTAGCTGACGGTAGGTGTAGCGTTCTACCTCAGACATAAAAACAATCTTCTTTGTCTAGCACTAGGGAAAAGGGGATACAGTCCCCGGTTGTCTAGGTGAAATCGACAATAGGCCACTCTACCGACTCTAGTTACTATTTTTATATAGTAGTAATTCGTCAGGGCGGCCTAATGTCGGTATGAGCCATACTGCGAGGGAGTCTATCCCCTTTTCACTAGCGCTAGACCAAGGATATTGTTTTAGCGTCTTAGGTGGTGCGCCACACCTACTATGAGCTCCTTACTTTACCGCACAGATCCCTGTGCTACTCATAGGCTGAGTTGGTGAGGGCCGGTTTCGAACGGCGAACCTTGTGGTTTCTACTCAGACGCTCTAATTACTGAGCTAAACCGGCCATATATATATATATATATATATATATATATATATATATGTATGTATATATGTATGTGTGTGTGTGTGTGTGTGTGTGTGTGTGTGTTAGAAAGAGTGATTTTCAGTCCAGCAACACCCAAAGTGAAGTTCCAACAGGTAGTCAAAGAGTATATCTCTCCATGGCTGGTCTGTTGGGGCAATCAATATAAGTGTTAGGGCTTGACGTGACCAGCCGATTAATCGGAGGAGTCCTCTCCGACCGCCCGTCGAGCCTAAGTAATGGTCTAAGTGGAGTGTTGCATGTCATGGACTGCTCATTCACCAGAATTCCTTTCTTAAGCATCACGGGTCATCACCACGCGAGTGTGTGTATGTAATACATAACATCATATATAATATGTAATAGTTATTTACTAAGCTTAGCTTAGATGTGACAAAAAACCAGAAGTTTGGGTGCGCCCAATGAAAATCGAACTCACAAGCAATGGTCTAAAAATATAGCTTGCTAACCCTTAAACCACGTGATATTAACATCTAATATATATTTACCAACCTCTCCGCACGAGCAGGATGTGACACAAGGTAAATTTCTTAAGTGGAGTTCAACAGGTTTGAATTCAGAGTTTTCCTTCTCTTAGACCGGTTGCCTAACCAAGGTTAAAGAACCCGGTCTGCCCTACTATTTTACCCATAGCTGGAGGGAGGGTAGGATCCATACCTTTTCCAAGGGTATTAGCGCTAAGTGAAATGCAATTACCACATCCCGGGTTTGAACTCGGGGCGACGAGTCCATTTCCCGTGACTTTAACCATTACACCACGCGCCAGACATATATTAACATCTAATATGCAATGTTTTGGAGACTTTACTTTTGGGATTACCCTCGTCTATTGATAATTCTTGGCCATTGTGATCGATGTCTTAATTTGGATAATCTTTTATTTTTTTAAAGAGTAATTCCATTATGATTTGATTTCGCTGTTCGAAAAGCAAATATTCCAGTATTCATTGGTCCATTAACAAAAACGAAGAAGCGCTGTCTATTTTTTCCCGCTCACAACTCAACTCTTTGTTCTTTTAAAGGAAAAAAAAAACAAAAAACAAAAAACAAAAATAAAAAACACAAGACAAAACAAAACACATCACTAGTTGGAAAGACTGACGTTGATTTTCAAAGGAATTTCCTTCATAAAAAAACAACATGGACGCATCATTGAATTGTTCAGTGAATCTTGCCAAATTCACATTATAAAAATAAATAAATATATAACAGGGAAACAATTGGAAAAAAAGGGGTCAGAGTTGGTGCATCTGCATTTCACAATGCATATATATATATATATATATATATATATATATATATATATATATATATAAATTTATATTGATATGTAATAAGTAAACTGGTTGGTTGTTTTTTTTTTTGGGGGGATTTTACGGCATGTCAACCCCTGTTTGGCTTTTTAGAGTGCGAATATAATATAATTTGAGAAAAAATTGTTAGATACACCTAAATAGACTTGATTTAAAATAGAGTTGCTTCCCTTTTTGTTTTTTTTTACATTCGAATGTTGGGAAGCTCAGCGTTAATGGAGTTACTGGTTAATGTCGTCAGCGAGTAGAAGCATTTTATACTCTGTGTTTTAATAAATCCTTTTATTAATTTTTCAATAACCTAGCCTTGCATTTATCATTCCTATTTCATACAATTTTATCTGTACATTAAAAACATGACAAAAATAAATGGATAAGATAGAAAAAAATACGTGAGAGACATTGAGCGGGAAAAAGAAAGACAATCGAATTATGAGAAAGAAAGAAAGGAAGAAAGAGATAAGATGAAAGATAAAACACAAAAGAGAAGGAAAGTAAAGAAAAAAACCCACACAATAAATATACTAAAGTAAATGAATAGATTAAAAAAATATTAACATGAAGGATTAGGAAGAAGAGGAGGGGCTTGGTTGGTTGGTTGGTTGGTTGGATTTTACGGCATGTTAACCCCTGTTGGTTAATTTTATGCCGAAGACGTTTTATTTTATTCATTCTTGATGGGTACTAAATTTTTAACACATTTTTTTCAAACTCATTCTTTCTATATAACTCATTGATGGAACCCTAACAGGTACAACCACTTCGTGTTAGAGTGGACCTGGAAGTAATTCTGATAAAGGGTTACTCCACATTCAGATAGCGTTTAACATCATACCCAGGACATTAAAACTTTCAGCCCCCGCCTTCTAGCACATATGATAAAAAGGATTGGGGATTGCCATAATGGAAATAGGGTTGTGACAATCGTATAGGTGCTAGGGCTTGACGTGACCAGCCGATTGATCAGGGTGCCTCTCCGATCGCCTGTCTAGCCTAAGTAAGGACCAAAGTGGAGTGTTCCATGTCATGGACTGCTCAGCCACTAGGGTTCCGTCCTTAAGCATCACGAGTCACTACACACGGCCAACAGGTGGTCCTATTGGTGAGGGGGGTCTTACTCCACTGTAGAGGTGCAGTCGGTGTATTCTAACACCCCAACTGTCAGGGCTGGTTATAAATAAGAAGTATATATATTGGTATGTAGTAGATAGTATAATGCCTTATAAGAGAGTGGTATTGTCTAAAAATAGATAGACAGATAGATAGATAGAGGATAGAGAGAGAGAGAGAGAGAGAGAGAGAGAGAGAGAGAGAGAGAGAGAGAGAGAGATTATATTTCTCCCAGAATAATCATACACCCACTGTGTTCGACCATGGAGCGCAAAAGTATGCTTGAAAGTCGAATTGGGGACCATGGACAGTTTGTCAGTCATCTTGAAAATGCCTCTTTTTAACTCGATTTGTTTTTGCAAAAATTCTTTAACAAATTCTTATTAAGAATTCAAAATAGTTCCATGTTGACTTTTCTAAAAATAGATTAAAAAGGTTGAGGGGGAAATCTATATACTGATACTTGTGTTCCTTAATTGTACGTCCGTTATTATTTTGCAACACCCTTTCGTAAAAAAAATAAGACCGTCCAAATCGGCTAAGATGAAATACAAAAATGTAAATCCGAATTATCTGGTGTTCCTTATCCACTGAGTTCGTATTTCTTATGAATGTCGTCACCTCAGCTAAATAATGGACCATTCCGTTTTTTATCATAAAGAAAGAAAGGGAAGAAAAAAGACACACTACACAGGACAAATATAATAAGAAAGAATGAAAGAAAGAAAGAAGAGGAAAGTGGGGAAAGATAGACAGAGGTAGTAAGCGCTTGGAGCGATAACGCCTGTTTCAATTGAACATAATGAAAAGAAAGAAAGAAAGAAAGAATGAGAGAGTTAAATCAAGATTATTATACTTTTTACATAATGAACTATTTAACAATATCTCTAAAGTAAACATATCAAACGTTGTTATAATTAAATTATCATAATGTATTATATCCACAGATCCTTTTTTTAGTTTGGTTTGGTGTGGTTTGGGTTTTACGGCATATCAACCTCGGTGGGTCATTTAATGCCGATAAAGTTTTGAAATAAATTCGTTCATAATGGATAATCAAATTTTGTTTATAAACTCATGTTTTTCTATTTAACCCTTAGATGGGACCCTAACAGGTACTACCACACTGGGTCAGAGTGTACTTGGGAGCAATGACGATGAAGGGGTGCTCCACATTCCCCACCCCCTCCCAAACTGGAACATCACCATCAGATAGAATTTAACGTCACTCACAGGACATGTAGACCCTCAGCCACCGCCTTCTAGCACCCATATGATAAAAAGGGGTTGGGGCTTGCCATAAGGGCAGTAGGGTTGGGGCAATCATATAGGTGCTAGGGCTTGATGTGACCAGCCGATTGATCGGGGGTGGCCTCTCCGACCGCCCGTGTAGCCCAAGATAGGGTCAAAGTAGACATTTGCAAGTCATCCACAAATCCTGTTTGTTTCATAATATTATTGGCGATCTGAATGTCCGGCCAAAAATTAGATTAGCATATTCATGAAAATAAAAAGAAATAGTTGTCTAGTTGTTAACCATTTAGTTAAAGTGGGAAGTAAAGTAAGTAAAAGTAAAGTCGACGGGGCGGCCTAGAGTCGGTATCAGCCAGTCAGCGAGGGAGTCTATCCCCTTTTCAATAGCGCTAGACCAAGGAGATTGTTTTAGCATCTGAGGTGGAGCGCCACACCTACCATCAGCTCCTTACTTTACCGCACGGATCCCTGTGCTACTCATACGCTGAGTTGGCGAGGACCGGTATCGAACTAGGAACCTTGTGGTTTCTAGCCGAACGCTCTACCGACTAAGCTAACCCGGCCAAATAACAAAATTACAGTTATTTCTTTTTGTCAATGGATTTCAATAAAGATTCATCGGTTATTTCCTATAACTCCAACATAAACAAAGGGGAACCACTCTTTACTTATAAATTATTTATTTATTTATTGATCTACTAGGAAAAAAGAAGACTGGGTTAGGGTTAGGGTTTAGGGTTAGGGTTTAAATTTTAGGGTTAGTTTAATGGGAAAAGAAATAAATAATTCATCAGTCAAGAGTGGTTTCCCTTTGTTTATGTTGGAGTTATAGGAAATAACCGATTTATCTCCAAGATTTTTGCTCATATTTATTAAGATAAAACCAAACAATTAGAAATAAATAATACTAAACATATATTTATTAAAATAAAATTTCCTATATCAATATGCAAATTAGTCTTCCTGTTCGCATTGTAAACCGCTAGTTTTTGTATATATAAATACAAATGCATGTTGCTAGAATGCACTACCGCTTCTCGGGGCGGGGGTCCAATGGCTTCGGCCCTGTAACGTGGCTACTATTAACGGCGTCGATCCCAGGGGGCTACCCCCCAAGCAATACCTCCCTCCTCGAATTAAAGGGACAGGGCTAGGTTTATTGCTCAGTGCCTGAGCCCCCCCCCCCCCTGTAGTAGAATGCCGACGGGATCAACGCAATTTTTGCACCCACCACCCATGAGCTTCGGCAATACCTGCCACCTTGATTTAAAGGGCAGGGCTTGGTTTATTGCCCAGTGCCTGAGGCGCCCCCCTTGAGGGGGGATGCCGACAGGATCAGCGCATTTTTTGCACCCACCACCCATGAGTCTCGGATTGGGTGGGCCTACATTAATATGACCTTGTGCCTAACTCGTACACGTGGGGTACGAGGTAAATATTGTATGTAGATCCGGCCCAACCAGGGGTCCAGTGAGATCGAACCAGTGACCACAGAATGCAGAGCCAAAATTCTGCATTAAAGTCGAAATAGCTGTCCAGTGTTCTGCATGTCACACACTGTTTGCCGAATTTTCTGGTTGTGGTAAGTTAATTTGATTAATTAAAGGCAGATAATGAGATATTCCTGGCCAAAACAACAAATTTTGTCACATTTGATCGCAGTTAGTATAATATTAAATTAAAGTGACATATTCTTGTAGCGTGGGTAACACCCTTCGACCCTCTACCAGATGACTGGCTCATAGCTATAAAATAGCCTACGATTAAAGTAGATTAACTAGCCGCATAATATTCAGACTGACTGCGTTGGCTATACCGAACTGACCCTCCACTTTTAGTGTGAAGTTGTCTTGTTAATTGTTTGTACTTATTTGTTCTGTGTTTGTATGTATCCGTTCAGCACCGGATGCTGGTGCTTAATAAATGTGTTAAGCACTCCATTCATCTTTCCCCCTGGCGATACAACATATATAATCCGCCGATAGAAAAGAAAATGGCGCCAGGGATAGGATTGTGAAAGTGATAAACGCTGTCATTTGCCTATTGGCCATAGAGATCAAATATCATAAGATTTTATGTCTCCAAAAGCCGGATCTTCTGCAAAATATAATTATCATGTTAATCGAGTGCTTGTTATATATTTGAGTCAGAACTTGCAGCTGATTTCCGCTTCTGTGATTGTTGTGTTAGGGTTGGACTGACCTGGATCTGTGATCATTTTGGTGTTGCAGACTATGGAACTTAGACCGATCCGGATATGGGATTTGGTGTGTGGGGTGAACGACATGTTGGAATATATTTACATATATCTATTTACCAAACCCTCCGCACGAGCAGGATGCGACACAAGGTCAATTTCTTAAGCGGAGTTCAACAGGTTTGAATTCAGAGTTTTCCTTCTCCTAGACCAGTTACCTAGCCATGGTTAAAGAACCCAGTCTGCCCTGTTATTTACCCATAGCTGAAGGGAGAGCAGGATTCATACCTTTCCCAAGGGTATTAGCACTAAGTGAAATGAAATTACTACGTCCAGGATTTGAACTCGGGGCGACGAGTCCATTTCCCATGACTTTAACCATTACACCACGCGCTTCCTACTAATATATTTACATATTGTTATTTACTAAGCTTGTGATACAATACATCACCTAAATTTATAGACTAGGCGAGGTCACGTGGTTTATTCATCCACTAATCAGCAGCAATAAAGCGTGGCTGGTTGACTACTTAAGCACTGATACTGGGAGCCGTGCATTTGCAATCATTGACGATTGGGAACTTGCAATACTGAGAAACAACCAAAGAATTCTTTACCAAGAATTTCCGCTAGACAAGCGCTCTTGCTTGAAGCCTAAAGGATGGCCCATAAAATCGTAACACGACATGACTAGGACCGACCTCGATCTGTGGTTATTTGTTGTTTTTTGGAGGCGCGTGGTCTAATGGTTAGAGTCGTAGGAAATGGACTCGTCGACCCGAGTTCAATTCCTAGACAAAACTGTTTGCATTTCACATGGCGCTAATACCCTTGGGAAAGGTATGAATCCAATTCTCCCCCCAGCTATGGGTAAATAGCAGGGTAGACAGCTCTTTAACCATGACTAGGAGAAGGAAAACTCTGAATTCAAACCTGTTGATCTCCGCTTAAGAAATTGAGCTTGTGTCGCATCCTGCTCGTGCGGAGGGGTAGGTAAATATATATTTTGTTGTTACAGCTTATCGAACTTGGACGGAGCTTAATCTGTGATTTAATGATATGAACGACCTGGATCTGTGATCATTTTGAGGGTGCAGAATATAGAATTTGGACCGACCTGAATCTGTGATCATTTTGTTTGTGGGTGGGGCTGAATTATTGAGCTTAGTGACTTGGATATGTGGGTATTTTGGTGTTGCAGACTATAGGATTTTGACGGAGCTGGATCTGTGATTTGAGGGTGCGAAAGGCAGGACTTGGACGATCTAGATCTATGACCATTTTGAGGAGACAGATTAAAGGATTTGGACCAAATTGGATCTGTCATGAGACTTCGACCGACCTGGATCTGCGTTCATTTTGCGGGGTGCGAACAATAGGACTTTTATCTACCTGGATCTGCGATAATTGAATTCAAAGCGTAAAGAAGAATAAAACATGAATGAAAGGTTGATTGGTTGGGTTTAACGGCATGTCAACGCATTGGGTTATTTAATGCCGAAAACGTTTTTTTTAAATTCATTCTTGATACTCAATATTTTTTAACTTAAAAAATTTTAAAACACATCTTTTTAAAACTATTTTTTCTATTCAATCTATAGATGGGACCCTAACAGGTATTACAACTCCGGATCAGAGTAAACCTGGGAGTAATGGTGATCAAGGGGTACTCCAGAATTGGAACCTCACTTATCAACTTCAGTGGGTCATTTAATGCCGATAAAGTTATGAAATAAATTCATTCTTAATGGATACTCAATTTTTTTATAAACACATTTTTCTATTTAACCCATAGATAGGACCCTATTAGGTACTACCAATTCGGGTCGAAGTGGACCTGGAGAAAATGGTGATGAAGGGATGCTCCACATTCTCCGGACCTCCAGAACTGGAATCTCACTATCAAATAGAGCTTAACGTCATACCGAGGACTCTCGACCATCACCTTCTAGCGCATATATGATAAAAAGTGTTGGAGCTTGCCATGAGGCAATAGGGTTGGGACATATAGGTAGTAGGGCTTGACGTGACCAACCGATTGATCGGAGGGGGCCTCTCCGACCGTCCGTCTAGCCTAAGGGCCAAAGAGGAGTGTTGCATGTCAGGATGAATAAAAGGCATTACTCATTACGCATCAAGAGCGACTGTGTTCATTGGGGCGTCATCTTTGCGACCGACTGTCTCATTTAGCTATTTAGCTGAAAAATGTTTAGATTGGCCTAACCCTAACCCGATGTGTCTGTCCCTATCATCCTCTTAAAAGTCTGAGTTGACGCTATTTGTACACGTTGGATTAGGTGTGTGTTTGTGGGAGGGGGGTAGATCGAGTAGGACAGAAGGACGGGGAGAGAAAAGGGACCGGCGTGAATGCTAGGAGGTCGGGGATTTTTAGGGTGCGAATATAATAGAATTTGAGAAAAATAAATAAATGGAAAGTACGTGAGAGACATTTAGCGGGAAAAAGAGAGACAATCGAATTATGAGAGTGGGAGAAAGAAAGAAAGAAAGAAAGAAAGAAAGAGAAAAGATGAAAGCTAAAACACAAAAAAAAGGAAAGTAAAAAAAAAAAAAAAATACATAAGTAAACGAATATACAAGGTGTGTCAAAAAGTATCGAGATTTTTTGTACTTTTTTGACACACCTTGTATTCTGAAAAATATCCATTCATCAACTCTTTTCAGAATACAAGGTGTGTCAAAAAAGTACCAAGTTTAAATCTGTATTAGAAATGAAGAATAAATGAAACGTTATTTTTTTTCTCCAGAATATAAGGTATGTCAAAAAGTATAAAAAATCTCGATATGTTTTTGGCACATCTTATATTTTTAAAATATCAACATGAAGAATGAGAAAGAAGAGGAGGGATTTGGTTGGTTGGTTAGTTGTTTGGTTGTTTGGTTGTTTGGTTGGATGGATTTTAAGGCATGTCAACCCATGTTGGGTTATTTTATACTGAAGACGTTTTGTTTTATTCATTGATTGATGGGCAATCAATTTCTTTTGACTCAGTTAGTTTAAACACATTTTTAACTCATTTTTTAAATATTTAACCCATAGATGGGACCCTAACATGTACTACCACTCCGGGTCAGAGTGGACCTGGGAGTAATAGTAATGAAGGGATAAGAGCAATAGGGAAGAGAAAGGGGAGGGGAAGGAGAAAGATGGGATAAACAACGATGAAAGAAAGTTTTTAGAGGCCAGGGTCGGTGGCGGAAAGAAGCAAGAGGCTAATTTGGTGTGACGGATTGTACACCTAAATTATGGATTTTTGTTTCCTCGGGGCAAGCACCTAAAACTATCAAAATACAGAGAATGTACACAAGTAATTTCAAAAGCAAAATAAACATGTATATACATTCTACATAAGTATGTTTTTCTATTCAATCCATAGATGGGACCCTATCAGGTATTACCACTCCAGGTCAGAGTGGACCTGGGAGCAATGGGGATGAAGGGGTGTTCCACATTCCCTAGACCTCCAAAACTGAAACATCACCAGGTAGAGTATAACGTCATTCCCAGTATATGAAGACCCTCAGCCACCCCATTCTAGAATCCATATGATAAAAAAGGTTGGGGCTTGCCATAAGGACAATAGGGTTGGGGCAATCATATAGGTGCTAGGGTTTGAGGTGATCAACTGATTGTTCGGAGGAGGCCTCTCCGGCCGCCCGTCTCGCCTAAGTAAGAGTCTAAGTGGAGTGTTACATGTCATGGACTGCTTATCCACCAGGATTCCGTCCGTAAGCATCACGGGTTGCCACCCACAGCCAACAAGTGGCCCCATTTATATATTCTACATAATATGTTTATCAGATTCAGTACTGTATAATTTGTATCATTAAGGTTTCAGTTGCAAGTTCAATCCTGGTCAAAGGCATCAGTAACATAGAATGATCATTAACACAGTTTAACACTTGTACCCAGCTATGGTTAGCGGAATGAGAACCGGATACCCCATTGGATTGAATAAAGGGTTGGGTTCAAAGTTCCGTGAAGGCTCCCAATTACGACATGAAGGTATTCGAGTTCGAAGAAAAGGTTCCTGAGTTCGACGAGAAACACCCGAAGAAGCCCATAGGGCATATCGGCTGAAACAATGTGTATATAACAATAAAGATGAGCACAATAGTCCGAAAAAAACCCAACGAGATAGTAGGTATTTACAGAACCTGTATAGCACGGGTAGGATAGGACATAATATTGCAAGTATGGGGCATCCGGAGAGGATCGATGTCGCTATTCAGTAGTAATGAATCTGCAAGATTAGTCTGCTAACCATTACACCACGACGGGACGTCCTTGTAGAAGATGGGATAAAAATCATTGAGAGAGAGGACTGTAAAATTAGAATGTTTTAATGAAGACAGAAGCATTGCTGAGAAATTCATATAATAAAGTAATGTCTAAACATCTAGATTACTGTCTAGACGTAGGTATAGCTAACAAAAAACATATGATAAAGTGATAATGTCTAGAGGTTTATATAGCTGTGAATTCAGTCACAATTTGATTTATTGATTCCTTTTAATGGCATGTCAACACATCTAGGGCTATGTTGGGCCTAGAGGTAAGGGAACTGCATACATTGTATGTTCATATTTACATCCTTTGTATAGTTGTTTAAGAGATTCTTGCACAGTTATATATTATGTAAATTATATATGTATATATAATATATATATATATATATTTACCAACCCCTCTGCATGAGCAGGATGTGACACAAGGTGAATTTCTTAAGCGGAGTTTAACAGGTTTGAATTCAGAGTTTTCCTTCTCCTAGACCAGTTGCCTAACCAAGGTTAAAGAGCCCAGTCTGTCCTACTATTTATCCATAGCCGGAGGGAGAATATATTCATACCTTTCCCAAGGGTATAAGCGCTAAGAGAAATGCAGTTACCACATCTAGGATTTGAACTCGGGGCGACAAGTCCATTTCCCATGACTTTAACCATTACACCACGCGCTATAAAATATATATGTCTGTATTTATCTATATATAAATTTATATATCTATATATCTATGTATATCTATATGCAAATTATATATTATGTATTCCTATTTAAATCAAATAATTTATGCATAGTTGTATGCTATCAAATATTCTTATAAAATACGAATAATTTTTGAACAGATCTATTTGACCCATAGACAGGACCCTAACAGGTACTATCACTCCGGGTAAGAGTAGACCTGGGATTACTGGTAATCAAGGGGTACTCCCCACCCTCCAGACCTTTAGAACTGGAGCCTCACCATCAGATTCTGTTTAGTGTCAAATCCAGTACACCCCCTTTTGGTGGGTATCATACCCCTATATAGGAGCTATACTCAGCATATTCTAAGCCACGTCGTCAGAGCGGTATACGCATTTAGGAGTATGAATATATTTATTTGTCTGAATTTTTTAGATGAGATGATATAAAGGTTGAGTTGATACAGTTCTAACTGACAATTATCAGTAGGTTGTAGGTTCAAGCCTGGTCAGGGGCGATAATAACATAAAATACTTGACATAGCTTAATACTTGTACCTGGTCATGGTTAACGGAATGAGAAAAGTCTACCCCCGTGGATTGAATAAAAGGTTCGGTTTGAAGTTCCGTGAAAGTTCCCGGTTACGACATGAAGGCTCCTGAGATAAACAAAATGATTCTCCTAGTTCGAAGAGAAAGTTTTCGAGTTCGAGAAGATTCACGAGTTTGACAAGAAACACCTAAAGAAGGCCGGAGAGCACATCGGCTGAAACGTTGTGTAGCAAGCAATAAAGATGAGGACAAAAGTCCGAAGAATTAACACTGAATATATTTAGCAATAAAAACAAACATCAGCAAGCTATTCTTTAGACTATTTTCATTATAGTGAATTAATTTCTCGTTGAGTGCTCCGGTGTTGTAGCCTTGTACCATACTAAGCTAAGCTTAGTAAATATCTGTACAAGTTCACGAGGGAAAATAGAAAAAAAGACATGAGTAAGCCTGTTCAAAATTTAGTTGAGTGACCACTTAAGAACAGCAGGTACTGTAAACAATCTAAGGATTGGAGATATTTACCCAACCAGTTTGCCACAGGTAGGATGTGACACAAAGTCACAAATATGGGGCATCCAGCAAGGGTTGAATTCGCTTTTCAATAGTAATAGGATTAGTGAGTCAATCAATTGACACGTTGAATCTTGATGAGATATTTTTTGACTGAATATTGGTCGATCAATGGGGATTAATATCCGAACCCCACCCGGCCCCCCACTACTATTTTGTTATTTTAGCGAACACCTGCTTAATCAATGTGTTATTGGTGATGCCCCCCCCCCACACACACACGGGGAGAAAGTGGCACGTTTATTGATACAAAGAATAGAAACTGAACAAAAAAAAAAAAACAATTAAAAAAAAAGAACTGACGTTGTATCACGTTGAGACACGGTTTTGCACTGTCAGCGAATGTTCTTTGGTATCGTTCAAGATGATACAGCTGCCATCACCAAGGCGTGGGAGATGCGGGGGGGGGGGAATAAATCGGGAAGTTGTGAACATTGATTTAGTGGCAGAGACAAAAGGATGTTGCAAAAATACAAACAAGAAACAAAGGATAATTTTGATATTTCCGACTTTGGTTTGGTTTGGTTTAGTTTGTTTTACGGCATATCAACTTCAGTGGGTCATTTAACAGGTACTACAATTCCGGATCAGAGTAAACCTGGGAGTAATGGTGATCACGGGGTACTGCACATGCCCCAGAGCTCCAGAATTGGAACCTCACTATCAACTTCAGTGGATCATTTAATGCCGATAAAGTTATGAAATAAATTCATTCTTAATGGATAATCAATTTTTTTATAAACACATTTTTCTATTTAACCCATAGATAGGGCCCTAATAGGTACTACCAATTCGAGTCAGAGTGGACCTGGAGACAATGGTGATGAAGGAGTGCTCCACATTCCCCGGACCTCCAGAACTGGAACCTCACCATCAGATAGCGTTATTCCCAGGACATGAAGACCCTTAAGCACAACCTTCTAGCACATATATGATAAAAAGAGTTGGGGCTTACCATAAGGGCAATAGGTGTTGGGGCAATCATACTGGTGCTGGGGCTTGACGTCACCAGCCGATTGATCGGAGGGGGCTTCTCCGACCGCCCGTAAGGCTAAGTAAGGGTCTACAAGGAGTGTTGGACAGCTCAGCCATCAGGATTCCATCCTTATGCATCATGGGTCGCCACCTAGAAGTGACCCCATTGGAAGTGTCTTACCCCTCTGCAGAGGTGCCGTCGGTGTATTCTCAAGCCCCAGCCGACAAGGCTTCTGACTGTTGTCCTAATCGTTCTGGCCACTATAACCTCGGGCACAATTCAGATGTTTTTTTTATTAACTTAAAATAAATCATCCTCGGACAAATTCCCAAGAATTCAAACATGGTTTCGGAGCTAAAATCGTTACCACTTACACAAGGATGCTCCAAGCAGAATATATGTCACAAGATTTATTGAAGAGAAATGTGATTAGATATAGCAATGTTCCACCTTTGAATGAGAGCATGTATCCCTGTCACGTAAAATTCTTTTGACCGTTCTTTGAGCCACTTCATCACTACAGATTTCACTTCATCGTCACTGGAATAATGTTTGCCTCTCAATTAATTTTATTTAAAACTTTTACATTTTTTTCAGGTCAGTAAACTTTGAATCACGTATCTTTGAGGCGTAACACATATTCTCAAAGATACGTGGTTCAAAGTTAACTGACACGAAAAAATGTAAAACTTTTTAAATAAAATAACTGGTTCATATTATATTTTATTCATTAATATATCAACACTGAAAATTTCATTAAATTCGGTTAATTCCCTGATTTCTGGTATTTTCTTTCGGTGGGGTGACATACGATGTTGGAATTTAGGTCCGTTAAGTTCGATTTAACCACATTTGATATGTTTACTTAAGAACCATTGCCAAATAGTTCAATACATAAAACGTATAATAATCTTGATTTTCTTTCATTTATTCTTTTCATCTTTTCATTATGTTCAATTGAAACAGATTAGCACTATCACTATCACCCTCTCTCTATTTTTCTTCTACTCTCTTTCTTTATTTCTTCTTTCTTTATTTCTTATTATATTTTTTCTATGTAGCATGTCCTTTTTCTTTCTTTACATTAAAAACAGAATGGTCCATTATTTAGCTGACGTGACGACACTCATAAGAAATAAGAACTTGGTGGATAAGCAACACCAGAGAGTCAGTACTTAAGTTTTTACATTTCATCTTGGACAATTTGGACGGTATTATTTTAAACTAGAGGTTGTTGCAAGATGTTAACGGTCGTACAAGTAAGGAACACGTGTATCAATGTACAGATTGGTTGAAACCAATCTTTTTCCGAAAAATAACGTATTCAAACTTCGACCTATACATGATAAACACACAACACACACACACACACACACACACACACATATATATACACACATGTAAAAATACCCATGCACAGACTAGGAAAGACACACACACACCCACACACACACACACACACACATTATATATATATATATATATATATATATATATATATATATAAGTAATTGGTAATTTGCTTGAAGCATTGTTAAGTATGTTATAATGTATTAATTTGAAAGCAATTACAATGCAAGTAAAAAATAAAAACAAAAAGATGTTATTTTTTGTTTTATCGATTTCAAAGTAAAACTTTATCTTCAGAGACGATTTTCGGAAATGGACGCGTTTTTTTTTTGTTTTTTTTTTGGTCGTTATTTTTTTATGTTATAAACACGCGTCTCGTGGTGTTCTTTTTTTAAAACGCCACGCGCAAAGTCGTGATGGACATTTAGCCGTTCATTCAATTTCAATTTATTTTTTCATCTATTTATATATTTATGTATTATTCATTTGATATATGTATAATGAAATGTACATACTATGTACTATATACTGTGAGGAACGTGTATTTTAATTAATTATGTATTCAGTGTTTAGCTCTAATCTATTGTTTATACTAGGACCTAATTTGGCTATAAATAAACTTTCTCTAATTCTGAGATTACCAATGTTTCGTACTACTGTCTCTATCTTAACGGAAAAACTATTGTCTTTATATTTGCATTTGATTAAATGTTTTTGGAATGAGGATGCACGTGTGTGGATATGTTCTTTGATTCTAATGTGGAGGGGTCTAATTGTACTTCCTATATAGAAATTAAGGCATTTGGAGCAAGTTAAACGGTAAACTGTATAGGTTTTGTGACATATGTTAGGGTCGTTTATTGGGCAGTTGGCTAGTGTGCATGTTGTAATATCATTCTTATGTTTTTTTGTTAGATGCTGGCGTAGTGAGGGTCCAGAGTGTGCTAGTTTGATATCTAGTCCCTCTTTACGAATAGCCTTGCGTATTTAATATATATATATATATATATATATATATATATATATATGAATAACAAGGCCTAATTATTATGCAGTCTGAATAAAATTAAAACGTGGTCTGACGAAGTTCGGTGGGCCCCAGATACCCACGAGTGGAAATGGTCCATAATCACGATACACATGGTATTTAAAGCCTTGTTATTAACAAATAAATTTGATCTGTTTATAAAAATTAAATATTGAGCTCTCATACGGAACCGAAACTCTACAACAAACTACTGTTAGAGAATAGGACCAGCCTAGAATCACCTTGTACCAAGAAACTTGGCACCCCAACAAAGATATATATATATATATATATATATATATATATATATATATATATATATCCAAAAGTCCAGAGAAGAAATCTTCCTTACGGCACAAGAGTTTTATTTTAAAAACCTGTCGCAGTTTGAGAGCTCAATGTGTGCTCTTAATGTTAGAGTCACAGAGCAAATATATAAGTAACGAAATAACAAAAGACTTAGAGATTTAGCATTATAGTCTATTTATAGTCTATTTATAGTCTCCCTGAAATAGACTATATGCTAAATCTCTAACTCTTTTGTTATTTCTTTACTTATATATATATATATATATATATATATATATATATATATATATATGTGAAGTTAAGTAAACAAACAAATGTGTTTATTTTTATATGGCTTGAAGCCGACAATATTTGAAGGATATGTGCTTAATTGAAGTCATACCTAATTTTGAAAATTAATTAGTTAAAAATTAATGAATTTTAGGCGGGCATATATGTTCAATGTAAGGCTAAACGAATCGAGAAAATGTCAATTCCTGAATGTACATTTCGACCTTTTGACCAGTGTGTGTGTATGCATGTGTATATAGGTCGAAATGTACATTCAGGGATTGACATTTTCTCGATTCGTTTAGCCTTACATTTGAACATATATGCCCGCCTAAAATTCATTAATTATTAACTAATTAATTTTCAAAATTAGGTATGACTTCAATTAAGCACATATCCTCCATATATATATATATATATATATCTTATTATAATGGAGATTGTGTGTTTTTCTATCTGTAACCGAAACTATATTCCTACTCAAGTCACAATTCTCTTAGTTATTGACATCACATTCTCGATGATTTTATTTTTATCTAAACCTCAATTATTAATAAAATAGTCTTACATTATTAATACTGTTAACTATGTCTACATACTAACAACATGCAATTATATTTATATATACAACAAAATAGCGCTTTACAATGTGAACGGGAAGGCTAATTTGCATATTAAAATTGAAAAATCGAATTTAATAAATATGTGCTTAGTATTATTGATTTCTAACTGTTTGGTTTTATTTTAATGAATATAAGCAACAATCTCTTCAATGAATCTTAAATGAAATCCATTAACAAGATAAAATAACTGTAATTTTATTCTTTACTTTATAACTAAATACTTAAATTAGAAAAAATAACAATGAAAGACGAGAGTGATGGAAGAGTAAGTTTCAGTTGTTCCATTTTTTATTATACTCCCTCTGTTTCAAATCTTTTATTATACTCCCTCTGTTTCAAATCTTTTTATCTGTATTCTTATTTAGTTTCATTAGCCTTTCTAATTTAATACAATATTTTATTACATTAAGACTTAAATACTTGCACCCGGAGGGTGCATATATTTGCTAGTATATATATATATATATATATATATATATATATATATATATATATATATACGGCAAAAACAGAATAAAAGAAAATGAAAAACTTATCTTGTGTCATGAAGGCGTTGATGGAACAATTATTTACCTCCATGAAATGAGAAAAAACCCTCTTTTTAAAAAATCCATGAATTCTAGAATTTGGTGATTCCGTTATGTTGATTATTTACCATACTTTGCTTAATCTGGCACGAGGATAAAATCACCCATCTAAGTATTGACCAGGTTTGAGTTGCTTAACTTCAGAAATCAAAGCAAGAATTAACGATAGTAATAGTCAACACAGCTTAACACTTGTACCCGGTCATGGTTAACGGAATGATAACAGTCTACTCCGTTGGATTTATTAAATGGTTCGGTTCCAAGTTCCGTGAAGGCTCCCGATTACTACATGAAGGCTTCCCAGTTCGACAAAGAGGTTCCAAAATTCGAAGAGAAGGTTCCCAACTTCGAGGAGGTTCCCGAGTTCGAAGAGAAGTTTCCCAAACTCACTTGGATGGTTTATGTAGTAGGAGGCAGGTGACCGTATATTTTTTTCCTAGTGGAATAATGCTTCCAAGATTTGAAGAAGGTTCTCGAGTCCGAGAAGGTCCCAGAATCCGATAAGAAATACCTGAAGAAGAACCTGAAGGGCACATCGGCCGAAACGTTGTGTAGATAACATTAAAGATGAGGACAATAGTCCGAATAATACTAATCAATGACTTAGATATTTAGTAAGGTCCTGGTTGAGTTAGCTGTTTTCATCCTGTGTCTTGCACCCCCTCCTCCGCAAACAAAAATAAAACAAAACAAAACAAAACACACATTCTGAAATCATTTCAGGATACAATGTCTACGGATATATGGTCTGTTGCCAAAATGGACATGTGACAAATGTCTTTGAAAACAAAAATCACACACAAAAAAAAAAAAAAAAAAAAATACAGTCTTTTTCAGATCTACGTATATTTACTTCTGAATTTACTTTGAGATAAGTAAGTTAAATATTTCTAGTTAAGTAGGTTAGATTTACGATGTCGTTGCATCAGGACGCGTCTCCGTGTGTGTGTGTGTGTGTGTGTGTGTATGCATGTTTATATGTAAATGTGTGCGCGTGTGTGTCCGTTTTTAAGCGCGTGTGTGTGTGCTTGTGTATGTGAGTGTATGTGCGTGTACGTGTACGTGTGTGTGTACGCGTGTGTGTATGTGTGCGTACGTGTGTTTGAGCGTGTATGAGTGTGCGAGTCTGTGTGTCTGTATATGTGTGTGCGTGTGTAATTATGTGTGTGAGTGTGTGTGTGTGTGCGCGCACGCAAGTGTCTGTGTTTGAGCGTGTATGAGTGTACGAGTGTATGTGTGTGTGTGTGTATGTGTGTATGTGTGTGTGTGTGTGTTGTGCGCGCGCACACAAGTGTCTGTGTTTGAGCGTGTATGAGTGTGCAAGTCTCTGTGTGTGTGCGCATGTGTGTATATGTGTGTGTGCGCGCGCGCGCGTGTGTGTGCTGAGGAGCAGCTCGTCGTTTTCTGACTGACTGAATATTCATTAATTAAGTCTAATAGAAGAAAATTGGTTGTTAAAAAGATTTCAGACTTTTAAAAAAGCGGTGAGACGGATTTTTAGTGGCAGGTGACAGGCAATAATGGCCGCCAGGTGAAATTATCTTGTCAAATCAAATGATTCTTGCTAAGATCAACTAGTTCATATGAATAAAGTGACCAACATTAAAATATGCACACACACACACACACACACACACACACACACATATATAATATATTTATATATATATATATATGCGCGCGCGCGGTGGTGTGTGTGGTGTGGTGTAACGTAATCCATAAACTGGTAAGTAAGGGATGATTCTATTTGGGGCCATCAGATCTCACTCTACTACAACCATACAGTATGCTATTGTAGGTGCAAACATATGTACTTATACAAGGATTTTTATAAATCCCTAGAAAGAGCTCAATGTAAAATAATTAATAAATTGAATTATGTACAGAGCAAAATTTATCTTTCAAAGAAAGAAAAAGTTAACAAACCGTCATCCCGTTATATTTTTTTTACCAAAACCTAAAAAAAAAAAAAGAGTCTAGCTTCATCAGACGGATTTTACAAATACCTTTATTTGTAAAACCCGTCTGTTGAGGTTAGACTCATTTAATGTTATGATCTTGAAAGGCGTTAATTAGTTGTTTGACAGAGTTATTATTGGTATACCAACTATTTTTGGTTCTTTTCTGAACCATTATCAAGGCAGTTTATATCTGTCTAAAGTATCATTATCAAGTTTATTATTTGACTAAACTATCGTTTATATATACTAGCAAATATATGCACCCTCCGGGTGCAAGTATTTAAGTTTTAAGGTAATAAAATATCGTATTAATTTAAGGCACTTAAAAATGCATGCATAGAATGTATTATTTTTTCTAATTTAAGTATTTAGTTAAAAGAGGAAGTAAAGAATAAATGAGTTATTTTTTCTTGTTAATCGATTTCATTTAAGATTCATTGAAGAGATTTTTGCTTATATTCATTAAAATAAAACCAAACAGTTAGAAATCAATAATACTAAGCACATATTTATTAAAATCACATTTTTAATATCAATATGCAAATTAGCCTTCCCATTCACACTGTAAACCGCTATTTTGTTGTATATAAAAATATAATTGCACGTTGAGTAGTATATAGATATGCTTAACAGTATTAATAATGTAAAACAATTGTATTAATAATTGAAGTTTAAATAAAAATAAAATCATTGAGAATATGATGTCAATAACTAAGGGAATCGTGACTTGAGTAGTGATATAGTTTCGGTTACAGACAGAAAAACAAACAATCTCCATTATAATAAGATATATATATATATATATATATATATATGATGAGGCAGTTTGTATTTCACATACTACTAATACTCTTGGGAAAGGTATGAAACCAACTATTCTCTCTCCAGCTATGGGTAAATCGTAAGGCAGACTGGGTTCTTTAAGCTTGCTATGCCAACCAGTTTAGAAGAAGGGAAACTCTGAATTCAAACCTTTTAAACTCCGCTTAAGAAATTGATCTTGTGCCACACCCAGCTCGTGTAGAGGGGTTGGTATATATATATATATATATATGTGTGTGTGTGTGTGTATGTGTGTGTGTGTGTGTGATACTAATAATCGTTTAAGTATTCTGGAGACGATTAAACATTTTTTCTCTCTTCAGTTTCTCCATTTCCATAGTTTGGCATTTCCCGCTTTACAATCAGCTTAACATCCCTGAAGCTGTTACCATCAATCGACATTGTCCTAGCCTGTGCAGGCAGCGTGAACTTAAGCATAAGACATCACTATTTAAGGAATCGTTTAACCATCTTGGAGATGATTAAACTTCTCTCTCTCTTTCTCTTCTCTCTCTCTCTCTCTCTCTCTCACACACACACACACACACACTCTCTCTCTCTCTCTCTCTCTCTCTCTCTCTCTCTCTCCTCTTTTCGCTCGTTTCTCCATTCCCAAAATTTAGACTTCCCGCTTTAATATCTTAACATCCCTGAAGCTGTTGTCCCTGAAGCTGTTGTTCCTGACGCTGTTGTCATCAATAGACATAGTCCTAGCCTGCGCAGGCAGCGTGAACTTAAGCATAAGACATCACTATTTGGGGAATCGTTTAACCATCTTGGAGTCGATTAAACTTCTCTCTCTCTCTCTCTCTCTCTTCTCTCTCTCTCTCTCTCTCTCACACTAGTTTCTCCATTTCAAAAATTTAGAATTCCCCACTTTAATATCTTAGACTTTTAATCGCTTACAGATATTTTTTGAAAAGTATCGGTCGAAAGGATCCTAAGATTCATCTGATATATCTATATATGAGGTTAAGTAAACAAACAAATGTGTTTCTTTTTATATGGCTTTTTAAGCCGACAATTTTTGGAGGATATGTGATTAATTGAATTCGTACCTAATTTTGAAAATTAATTAGTTGATAAATAATGAATTTAGGCAGGCATATATGTTCAAATGTAAGGCTAAAGAAATCGTCGATTTGATAACACGGCAAAGAGATGTCATTCAGATTTGAAATCTCGCATACACCTTAATATGTTTATAATTTAAAAAATACAAAATTTAGTTATTGATTTTTATTAAACAAAAATCAATCGATTTGTGGAACTTGTGCGGCTCTCATTTGAAATGGTGTATGGATGTGTTAATAACAATAATAGTTGTATTACTTATCTATATTTTTGTTCTACTTGGAGAAACTCGAATCCTGCTGTTGAATCGGATGTTGAGTTGATGTTTGCATTCTTTGATGTTTTGAGTCTGGAACAAACTTGGAATGTTGGAGGATACCTTGTCTTGTGTCATTTATAGTTTTTTGTAATAATACAAGGTAAAACTTATTTTTTCTCATGAGATATCTTTTATTCCCCCCTCAGTCAAACTGTCCTACATGAGAGACACGTCTCACCCGGTCACCGTCTGGTTCCAAACTGACCCCACAATCCCACCTCTCACTCTAAAAAAAAGGGATAACTTCACTTCAAAAATGTTTCTAATAAATACATGCCAGACTGTGGATTCATTGGTGTAAAGTAAGTAAGTCGCCGGAGTGGCCTAAAGTCGGTATCAGCCAGATAGCGAGGGAGTCTATCCCCTTTTCACTTGCGCTAGTCCAAGGAGATTGTTTTTAGCATCTGAGGTGGAGCACCACACCTACCATCAGCTCCTTACTTTACCGTACAGATCCCTGTGCTACTCATACACTGAGTTGGCGAGGGCTGGTATCGAACCAAAAATCTTGCGATCTCTAGGCAAGTGCTCTACCAACTGAGCTAAACCGGCCCTTTTCGTATTTCAAATACAATATAATTATGAATAATAAATCAAATAATATACGAGATGGCGAGGGCCGGTATCGAACCAGGAAGCTTCCTATTCCTTTGTCAAGTGCCCTACCGACTGATGTGCCCCACTCATATAGGGTACATCAATAATTTTGTTGCTTTATAATGAAGAGTGTATTTGTTTGATATAACATATGGTTATTTTCTTTCAATATAATCTCTTTCATTGACAATGTACTTAATTCAACAGTAACAATCGATCACAACGATCGATCATTATACAGTAATAAGTTCAGTTTAATATTCAGCTAATAGTTATGTGTTCGGCACATAATTGATCAATATTAATTGGTATTTCATTTGTATGATGTCAATAGTGATGATAGGTGCACTTAATATTATCAGTGCAGAGAGTCATACGAGATTGGATATATATATTAATATATATATATATATATATATATGTGTGTGTGTGTGTGTGTGTGTGTGTGTGTGTGTGTGTGTGTGTGTGTGTGTGTGTGGTGTGGTGTGTGTATGTGTGTGTGTATGTGTGGTGTGTGTGTGTGTATGTGTGTGTGTGTGTGTGTGTGTGTATATATATACATATATGTATATATATATTGAATTATTAAATTATCATATGTTGTAATGTTAATTCGGGCAGATATTGTTTTATATATATATATAAGAGAGAGAGAGAGAGAGAGAGAGAGAGAGAGAGAGAGAGAGAGAGAGAGAGAGAGAGATTGAATTGATCAACATTAGTTTTTATTTGTATCAGTCAATAAAGATAAGATGTGTACAAATGTTATCAGTTATTGCTTCTAGGCAGAGACTGGTTGCATCAAGGTTTCTAGTTCGATACCGGTCCCCGCCAACTCAGCGTATGAGTAGCACAGGGATCTGTGCGGTAAAGTAAGGAGCTGATGGTAGGTGTGGCGCTCCACCTCAGATGCTAAAACAATCTCCTTGGTCTAGCGCTATTGAAAAGGGGATAGACTCCCTCGCTGACTGGCTGATACCGACTTTAGGCCGCCCCGTCGACTTAAAAATATATATATATATATATATATATATATATATATATATATATGATAAATCGGTAAGATTTCGATCCCGGTCGGAGGTAGCCTGCTAACTCTAGCCACGAGGAGACGTGATACGTCCATACACGATGTCAGTGGATGACTATATATATATGTGTGTGTGTGTGTGTGTGTGTTTGCATACATACGCAAACACACACACATTCACACACACACCACCGCACGCACACACACACACACACACACACACACACACACACACATATATATATATATATATATAAGAGGTTGAATTATTCGGCGTAACACTGAAAAATCAAGGACTCTTTTCCGAGTACACCGCTATTTGCCTCACGTGCGGTTCGGCCAAAAACAAAAAAAAACACAAAAAAAAAAACATGTGTTTCTACAAAGTCTCCTCCCATTCTAGTTGGCCTTCCGCGACTAACAGCCATCTTCAAAGAGTTGGAATACGTAAGAATGCACATAAAAAAAAAGAAAGAAAAAAGAACAAGAAAAGAAAAAAAAAAAGAAAGAAAGAAAAGAAAAAAAAAAGAAAAAAGAAAAAGAAAAAGGAAAATGAATTCTTTTTTTAAATCTTGCCTGCTGAAACGTGAGTAACGTGCGTGACACGACTGACAAAAATAGACCGCAGCGTTTCACTGCTCCAGTTGACCTCGAACTTTAAAAAGCTGACATGGTTGCAATCATCGAGGTCCACTTCCTACATCCAGTTTCAACTCGCATCGAACAGGCTGCTATATCTTGTTATAATGGAGATTGGGTGTTTTTCTCTCTGTAACCGAAACTATATCAATACTCAAGTCACATTTCCATTAGTTATTTACGTCACATTCTCTTGGATTTTATTTTATTGAAACTTCAATTATTAATAAAATTGTTTACATTATTAATTCGGCCTTATCTACATGGTATTTACCTCGTACCCCATTAGTACGGGTTAGGCACAAGGCCCTATTAACGTGGGACCACCCACAAACCGAAGCTCATGAGTGGCGAGTGAAAAATTGCGTTGATCCCCTCGGCATTTCCCCTCAAGGGGGCGCCACAGGCACTGGGTAATAAACCCAGCCCTACCCATTTAAATCGAGGGGGCAGGTGTTGCCTGGGTGTATGGCCCCTGGGATCAACGCTATTAACTTGTGAAGATCCAGGGCCGAAGCCACTGGACCCCCAGCGTTGGCCTTATCTACAGGTATATGCCTCTCATCCCACTTATGAGGGCGTGACACAAGGACATTTTTATGTGGGCCCACCCACAAGCCGAAGCTCATGGGTGGTAGGTGGAAAAAATGGCGTCGATCCCGTCGGCATTCCCCCTCAAGGGGGTGCCTCAGGCACTGGGCAATAAACCCAGCCCTGCCCCTTTAAATCAAAGGGGCAGGTATTGCCTAGGGGGAATAGCCCCCTGGGATCGACGCTATTAACTTGTAAAGATCCAGGGCCAAAGCCACTGGACCCCCACTCCGAAAGGTGGGTTTGCATTGTATTTACCTCGTACCCCACTTGTACGGGTTAGGCACAAGGCCCTATTAACGTGGGACCACCCACAAACCGAAGCTCATGGGTGGCAGCTGAAAAATTGCGTCGATCCCGTCGGCATTCCCCCTCAAGGGGGCGCCTCAGGCACTGGGTAATAAACCCAGCCCTGCCCCTTTAAATCGAGGGGGCAGGTGTTGCCTGGGGGGATGGCCCCCTGGGATCGACGCCGTTAATTTTAGCAATCCCCACCCGAGGGGTGGGTTTGCATACTAATGACATGCAAGTGTATTTGTATATACAACAAAATAGCGGTTTGTAGTGTGAATAGGAAGGCTAATTAGCATACTGATATTAAAAATGTATTTTAATAAATATGTGGTTGGTATTATTTTATTAAATACGAGCAAAAATCTCGGGGAGAAATCTTAAAAAGTAATTTAATTCTTTACTTCCGAAATTAACTAAGTAGTTGAATTAGGAAAATTTAGCAATGAACGATGGGAGTGATGGAAGAGAGTAAGTTTCAGTTGTTCTATTTTTCGATTCCAAATCTTTTTATCTGCATTCTTATTTAGTTTCATTAGCCTTTCTAATTTAATACAATATTTCATTACATTAAAACTTAAATACTTGCACATGGCGGAGGGTGCATATATTTGCTAGTCCTCCTAATGGACAGACAAGTCACAGAGAAGTAGGAGTAAAATAGGGAATAAATCCGACGGTATGTAAGTAAAGAGTGAAGTCGACGGGGTTGCCTAATGTCGGCATCAGCCAGACAGCAAGGGAGTCTATCCCCTTTTCACTAACGCTAGACCAAGGAGATTGTTTTGGCATCTGAAATGGAGTGCCACATCTACCATCAGCTCCTCACTTTACCGCACTGATCCCTGTGCTACTCATATGCTGAGTTGGCGAGGGTCGGTATCGGACCAGGAACCTTGCGATTCCTAGGCAAGTACTCTATCGGGTGAGCTAAAACCGTCCCTGCATACGGCATATAGATAATAGAAATAGTATTCCAAAAAGATGAAACCTCTCTATACCCATATTTATATGTACTAGCAAATGTATGCACCCTCCGGGTGCAAGTATTTAAGTTTTAATGAAATAAAATATTATGTTAACTTAGAAAGGGTAAAGGAACTAAATAAGATGCCGATAAAAAGATTTGAAACAGAGGGGGAACAACTAAAACTTGCTTTTTCTTCCCTCCCGTCTTTCATTGCTAAATTTTCATAATTTAACTATTTAGTTCAATTAGGAAGTAAAGAATAGAATTACTGTTAATATTGTTAATGGATTTATTGGAGAGATTTTTGCTCATATTCATTAAGATAAAACCAAACAATTAGAAATCAATAATACTGAGCACATATTTATTAAAATCAAATTTTTGATATCAATATGCAAATTAGCCTTCCCATTCACACTGCAAACCACTAAATTTTGTATATATAAATACAATCGCATGTTAATAATATGTAGATATGGTCAACAGTGGCCTCGGCCTCTGGACCATTGATACAATTAACGGCGTCGATCCCAGGGGGCCATCCCCCCAGGCAACACCTGCCCCCTCGATTTAAAGGGGCAGGGCTGGGTTTATTGCCCAGTGCCTGAGGCGCCCCCCTTGAGGGAATGCCGACGGGATCGACGCAATTTTTCACCTGCCACTCCACGAGCTTCGGCCGTGGTGGTCCCACGTTAATAGGGACTTTGTGCCTGACCCGTACATGTGGGGTACGCGGTAAATAAATAAAAAAAAAAAAAAAAAAAAAAAAAAAAAATGTAGATATGGTCAACAGTATTAATAATGTAAAACTATTTTATTAATTATTGAGGTTTGAATAAAAATAAAATCATGGAGAATGTAATGTAAATAACTATGGGAATTGTGACTCGATTAGTAATATAGTTTCGGTTACAGACAGAAAAACACACAATCTCCATTATAATAAGATTTATGAGATGATATTTGATATGAATAATTTTGTTATTTCAGGCTGTTGTTCTCGTCTTTATTCAGACCACATTAACCACGGGCTCTGTTTATATGTCTTTATTTTTAAATAACCTTTTAAATTTACCTTAACATAATTAATCTCCAAGCAATTTTATTATAGTAAGGTATCTTGGAGATTATTTCCATTTTTTATGTATCGGGTCCGTACCGAATTTATATACGTATTCGGCATAAAATAACCCTCTGAGTTGACATGCCGTAAAACCCAACCAATTAACCAACCAAACAACCAATTAGAACCAGTTGAGAAATAAACTGACTTTATTAAACATTCTTGCAAATGACAAATGCCATCATTCTTGGAGATTTTAAAATGTCCAAGAATGGTGAAAATGTAAATTATAGGATTAAAGCATCTCTGTCTCTCCCAGTTGTTCATTGGACCAAAACCCTCTACCCGACAAGTACAGCATCATGGTTGTCATGGAAACACCAATCGTTACGGATCATTCAGTTATCATGATAACCTCGCAGCCAGTTTAATTTTTACTCTATTATTTCTTAAACAAATCATTAAAGGAATCATTATCTTATGAAACCCGTAAAGAGCGAAATGATATATCATATTAAAAAAAAAATATTCCAACAAATTCTAGTTTTCACGTCATGATTTAATCCATGCTGTCTGATATTTTATCCAATATATTTATTCACACACACAGACACACACTCATGCACACACAGACACAGACACACACAGACACACAGACACACAGACACACATACAAAAAGACAGACACACACTCACACACCCAAACACGCATATACGCACATACACAGACGTTAAAAATTATGACGTTTACTTATTCTTTGTTTTTTTCTTTCCTCTATATTTCATCTTTCTTTCTTCTTTCTTTCTTTCTTTTTTCTTTCTTCTTTCTTTCTTTCTTCTTTCTTTCTTCTTTTTCGTTCTTTGTTTGTTTGTTTGTTTCTTTCATTCATTCTTTCTTTCTTTCTTTCTTGCTAGTGGTTTCTTTTTTCTTTCCTTTCCTTTCCCTATGGTTTCTTTCTTTCTTTCTTTCTTCTTTCTTTCCTTCTTCTCTTTCTTTCTTTCTTTCTTTCTTTCTTTCTTTCTTCCATTCTTTCTTTCTTTCTTTCTTTCTTCTTCTTTCTTTCTTTCTTTCTTTCTTTCTTTCTTTCTGTCTGTCTTTCTTTCTTCTTTTTCTTTCTTTATTGCTAGTGGTTTCTGTTTTCTTTCTTTTCCTTTCCCTATGGTTTCTTTCTTTCTTTCTTTCTTTCTTTCTTTCTTTCTTTCTTTTCTTTGTTCGTTAATTTGTAACTTTTTCCTCTACTTCTCAAGGTGTTTGTCGAGGCTATTTTTTTTTTTATTTCCGGGTGAAAACATTTGAAGCTGTTTTCATATTTTTGATTATCGTATATTTCTCTAAACTCTGCGTACATCACGAATCATTTCTCTGTCTAAATTTCTAGAAATTGGCAGGATTTTCAGATCGTACTTTGATCACTTAATATTCGACTACAAATCAATAACCCTCCACGTTTGATTCCTATTTTCATTTCTTATCGTCTATCTCCCATCATTTATCCTGTCTCGGTTGGTTGGTGGAATTTTACGTCATGTCGAGCCTTTTGGGGTTATTTTATGCTGAAGACGTTTTGTTTTACTTATTCTTGATGGCATTATTTAGATGATTCGGACTATTGTCCTCATCTTTATTGTTATTTACACAACATTTCGGCCGATGTGCCCTCTGGCCTTCTTCATGTATTTCTTGTCGGATTCCGGAACTTTCTCAAACTCAGGGGCACATCGGCCAAAGCGTTGTCCAGTGTGGTTTGTCATCGAAATGACCTTGGCAAAAGCAACTGAAGCTGTTGAATTGTGCATCACGTTACCAAAATATTATCATAATGGAGATTTGGCATCTGTCTGTAACCGAAACTACGTTGTAATACCCTCAGGAATTGCGTAAGCTTATCAGTGTTCTAATTCATAGTAAAAATCGTTGATGCATAGAATAAATCTTATTTATTAATGATGTCTCTATGAAAACCTGAGATTTGCTTAAAAACAGCCCATGTTATTAGTGTGTTTAAAATCTTGCAATGTGTGTTATATATCAATAAGAAATGAAAGTTTACATAATATATGGTGTGGTTAATTGGCATACTGGTTTTAACAAAATCGGGTTTGATAAACTTATTGATCTCAAATATTATTGTTTTATTCTTCAACATATTAAAATCAATCCTATGAATGATTTTATATAGAAACCAATTAAAATATAATCAATACATAGACGTGATAATGTGAGCCGCCCAGCAAGGACCTACATTGACCAGCTCTGCATGGATACTGGATGCTGCGCAGAGGACCTCCCAGGGACAATGAATGATAGAGAAGGTTGGTGAGAGGTTGTCATGGATATCCATGCTAATTGCACGATATAATAATGATGATGATGATTCTGACTGATCGTCGTAATTTTGAGAATTAAAATGCTTCTTATTAGAATACTTGTTTTTATTACATAGTCAGGTACCGGTTTAGCTCAGTCAGTAGAGCACCTACGTCTGAATCGCTAGATTCCAGATTCGATACCAGTCCCCACGAACTCAATGTAATCTAAGTGTAATTATAAGTGTAATCTCTTTATAAGTGTTCTTATTTAATTTCGTTAGTCTTTATAATTTATCGCCCTGTCGGCTGGGGCGTTAGAATGCACCGACTGCAGAGGAGTAAGACTCTTCCAATGGGGCCACCTGTTGGCCGTGGGTGGCGACCCGTGATGCTTAAGGATATGACTCCGGTGGATGAGCAGTTCATGACTTGCAATACTCCACTTTGGCCCTATCTTGGGCTAGACGGGCGGTCGGAGAGGCCCCCTCCGATCAATCGGCTGGCCACGTCAAGTCCTAGCACCTATATCATTTTCCCAAAATGTGGTGTAATGGTTAAAGTCATAGGAAATGGACTCTTCGCCCCGAGTTCAAATCCTGGAGGTGGTAATTGCATTTCACTTAGCGCTAATACCCTTGGGAAAGGTATGAATTCTACTCTCCCTCCAGCTATGGGTAAATAGCAGGGCAGACTGGGCTCTTTAACCTTGGTTAGGCAACCGGTCTAGGAGAAGGAAAACTCTGAATTCAAACCTGTTAAACTCCGCTTAAGAAATTGACCTTGTGTCATATCCTGCTCGTGCGGAGGGGTTGGTAAATATATATATGATTTTCCCAACCCTATTGCCCTTATGGCGACCCCCAATCCTTCTCATCATATGGGTGCTAGAAGGCAGTGGCTGAGGGTCTACATGTCCTGGGAATGACGTTAAACTCTATCTGATGGTGAGGTTCCAGTTTTCGAGGTTTGGGGGAATGTGGAGCACCCCTTCATCACCATTGCTCCGTAGTCCACTCTGACCCGAAGTGGTAATACCTGTTAGGGTCCCATCTATGGGTTGAATGAAAAAATGTATTTATAAAAAAATT
>CM042158.1:45338910-45341410 GCA_023376005.1 Doryteuthis pealeii
TAATATACTTCTAAACTGGTCCCGTAACGTTACATACACATCAAATTTGGACCGCTACGTTTCAGGAATACAATAATAGTCATGAATAGGTGTGAAAATTGATCCATTGGGAATTGTGCAAAAAATTAAACTTTCGTTATGCTGACAAATGGTATAGACACAAATCTGAATCTGTCCATGAAAAATAGACGCATAAAACTTCAGACTAGAACATAATTAATTAGAAGAAAAGAACTTGTCATGGGGCAGATTTTTTCGTTTCAGCGGACCATGGAATAAAGATAGTTCTATAGGTATAAGTTATGAGAAGGAAATCAGAGATAAAAGTTCGTTTATTTGTTTGTTTTGGTTTCTGACACGTATCATGCGATACAGTTTGATGCATATTGCAGAAATTAAAGAATCGAAATGACTGAGTGTCTTAGAAACGCATGACAACCAATCTCAATAAGAATCACATGACATTTACAACCCTTTTCCACGCAGTCAGCACACAGTGACCCGTACTGGTTCTTTTTCTACTTTTGTGTCTCCTCCCGGTTTCTTCCCACATATATAGTTATGTTTTATGGTTTTTTTTCAGTGGAAGTGTATGCGTTGTTTGGTTGTAAAAGTGGGATGAGTCAGCGAGTGGGAGGAGGTAAGGGGAAGGATCAAAGAATGCATGGATAGATGAGTTGGGTAGGTTATATTACATATCTAGGCCTGAGTATATATATATATATATATATATGAAAGTAAGCAAACAGGTTTTATAGTCTGTTTGAGATGGTGATAGCCGACAAATTGGGAGAATAAGTGCTTAATTGAAATCATATTTAATTGAAATTTAATTAGTTGATAATTGATAAATTAGGCGAGCATATCTGTTTAAATGTAAAGGCGTAAACAAATCGAGAAAAAGTCGATCTCTGTATGTACATTTCGGCATATTATGCCTCATCAGCAGAGCTATAGACAAGAGACTGCTCTGTGTGGGATTCGAACCCTGACCCCCCCATATATTATATATATATATATATATATATATATATATATATATATATATATGTATATATATAGTAAATTTGTAAATTATAAATTATTTGTAAATAAAGAGTGCTTATAGAGTATGTATATATATCAATAAACCCTCCTTACCCACTCAACGTCACCTACCCATAACCTTTGCAATTCGTCTGGTATTTATAATTTCTCGATGGTCACGTGCTTCCCCACCGCCGACAGAGAAAGTAAGAGGAATCAGAGACAGGTGTCTTAAGTGTTTATATCTCTTCTTTTTTTTTTGGCGGTGGCGGCAAATCCACAGCGATTTTACCATTTGCCATGTCATCAGTATTTATATTTCTCTTCTTTTCTTTTCTTTTCTTTTTGGAACTTTCGCATCACTAAAGAATATGGTGCTATCTTTCTATTTCCGTTACAAGAAAAATGGCACCTGCTGTAGAACGATATTTAGAAAAATCGTCGTGAATAACATTCACCAGTGAACTCAGTTCGAAATGTAACAGATTGATAGTAAACAAGCTAGATTAGAATCATTTGCTAGTAAAGCAGTGGTTCACAAACTTATACAGTCTGGGCGCACTTACAGTACTACATATACTTGATAGCACAATGTATACAAAATAGGACTAATATGTTATTAAGTTAACTCAGTGGTTCTCAAACTTTATACAGTCTGGGCGCACTTTACTACAGATACTTGATAGCACACTGTATACAAAATAGGACTAATATGTTTTTAAGTTAAACTCAGTGGTTCTCAAACTTTATACAATCTGGGCGCACTTACAGTACTACACTGATACACTCAGTTTTCAACTTTATACAATCTGGGCGCACTTACAGTACTACTGATACTTGATAGCACACTGTATACAAAATAGGACTAATATATTATTAAGTTAATTGTTAAATATATAAAAAATAACACATTTAACAACAGCAAACTTAACATACCTGTATGAAGTTTATTCATTCCTGTGTTAATGAGAAACATGAGCTTGATGAGACCTTGCGATTTCTTCAATGTTTGGTCTTATATTTGAGAGACAAACTCTCATTTCTCATCAATTGAGAGTTCCTCTCTTTTTATACTTAATTGTTGCGAGGGTTGAAAATCTCAGTCCACATAAAAATGAGGTGGAAAATTGCAATAAAATAATTTTCCCCAATAAAATTCTTTAACACCTGTGTTTTTATTTAGTTGAAAGAAAAGTAACTTATAACTAGCATAATAATGTCGCAACGAAACAAGTAGAGTATTCGTAAAGAAATAGTATAATATAGTAACTTAGTATACATTTGCTTTTCATATCTGGCTAGATTTTTCAGGAATATTACGTAACGCACCTGAAAAAGCTCTGGGGCGCACCGAGTACAACTGTAGTAAAGTAAGAGACATTTTCTAGTAACATGAGAAACATTTTCTTGTAACATGAAAAACATTTTCTAGTAACGTGAGAAATATTTTCTAGTAACACGAGTAACATTTTCT
>CM042158.1:45351410-45357716 GCA_023376005.1 Doryteuthis pealeii
TGTGCCTAAAACTGAACTTTTTCCTTTGAAATTTTGATTAGTTTTCCATATGTTCACCCGGCAAAAGTAATTTGTAATTCTATCTATCAGCTGTTTTCACTCCTATCCTCTTTTTTAAAATTATTCATTTTGTTTATATCTTACTTGTTTGTACTTCTGAAATTCAAGTCTTCTGATAAATCTATTAAGCTATTATTTTATTTTTATTTTGTAATAATTAGTACATGTATTATATTATATCTATATTAATCTTAATAATACATTAATAAGTTATGCAAACTTTCTTACGACGTAGTTTCGATTCCGACAAAAACTTGACCTTAAATAATCGATTTAATTAATTTTAATTCGTTTTTAAAATTAGTAGCAGCCTAATCTTTGGGTATACCTATTTCATGCTTATTTTACCGGCCCTGTAAATATTTTCATTATGAATTAATGTTAAAATAACAAGACAGATTTAACACAAAAATGTATTTATATTCATTTACATTTATATTTTGTGAAGGATAAAGATACAAAACATCATTCTAAATGAAATATGTTAGGCACTGCCAAAGTTGACGGCCATGTTTACAATAAATTTGAGCAAAATTGACTGAAAAATAGTTGAAAAATAGTTGAAAAGGTATTAAAATCAATTACATTGTGTTTTTTTAAAACAATTTAACCCGAGCTCAATGGGTGACCCAACAGGTCACGTCTTTTAATAATATATATATATATATATATATATATATATATATATATAGCTAAATAAGCAACAAAATTGCATAGCTCTCCTTAATACGGATAGACCACTCCCTAGTGGCCTAGGATGTTTTTAACAGTAAAATTCCATTTCTAAAATGTGTGCCTTGTCTAGTCACACTGATGATCCGTGAGACGGGCAAATAGGACTATGTGAATAACAATATGTATATATTGTTATATATATATATATATATATTGTTATATATATATATATATATTTATATATATATATATATATATATATAAGGTGTGTCATAAATCTATCAAGATTGAAGCTGTATTTACTGTATTTAGATAGAAATGAATGGAACGTTAATTTTTTTCAGAATACAAGGTGTGTCATAAAAGTGCCAAGTTTGAAGCTGTATTTACCAAGATAGAAATGAACAATGAATGTAACGTTAATTTTTTCAGAATTTTCTCAGAATACAAGGTGTGTCAAAAAGTACAAAAAATCTCGATACTTTTTTACACACCTTACATACATACATACATACATATATATAATATATATATATATATATATATATATATATATATATATATATATATATATCTGTGAGAATTAAACTTGGTTCAGAAAGAAGACTATTTTGCTGTTATACGGTGATTCGCTTATACTATGTTCTTATCGTTATTGTAACACACTGGGTGTTGAAAAGAGCCAGTTTCAGAAGGTGAGTCACCCAGTGAGGATCAAACTCAATACAATGTAAAGGGGGAAGGAATGCCTTTTTGTTATTTTGCCAACTATTATACGGCGAGTCGCTAATACTGTATTCATATCAGCATTGTAAGACACATGATTAGCATTCAATTTGACCTTTTTGGTAAAAATTATAAAGACCAGGTCGTTTGGCGTGGTGATCTGTTTACAAGTATATTTCACCACAAGAACTAAAAAAAATCAGAAAAGTAGCCATGTATTGATCATTCTTTAAGTCGTCAGTGTGTTTTGCATGTTCCATTGATATCTCTACTATCATTCGCGCCACTCTTTCTCCTCTCTACCATACGGCACCTACCTCAGTCTAAGAAAGATTTAGTCTTCAAATAGAGGTAACTCTCTGACTCTGACTGAACTGAGTTCTCAGATTTTAAAGAGTACACTTCTGATAATTTCATTTTTCAAATCTCCCTTTCAATTCTTAGTTTTCAGTTTTTCTTTATTAATATTTATGTCAGATAGGTTTAAATATTTATGCAACTGGCTTTGTAAAAAGTGGAATTGGAGGTAATTCTCACTTGGAGATTAGTCCGTAGGAATAGATAAATAGAACTCGATTTTTCAGCTCTATAGTGTATGTCATGTAAATACTCCTCTTATCCTTCTCTCTTATTCTCTATCTCTAACATCTATCCCTATAGATTATATACTCCTTTGTTCATAAACTAATCTATGTACTTATCATATTGTTCATGACCGGATCTGTCTAATCTACTCTTGGGGTAGTTCGTTATCTAGAAATCTACATCTCTATCTATGTCCGAAAAAAGAGAGAGATGAGAGTAGAAGATGAGAGAGAGAGATGAGAGAGAGAGAGGAGAGAGAGAGAGAAGAGAGAGACAGAGAGAGATAAAGATGAACCCATTGGAAATAACCGACAGATAGATAGAAAATATGATAGATAATTTATGAACCGTTATATATATATATATATATAGAGAGAGAGAGAATAGGAGATAGATAGATAGATAGATAGATAGAGAGAGAGAGAGAGAGGGAGGAGAGAGGGAGAGAGAGAGAGATGGGATGATGGTAGGAGAATGGGCAAACGAGAATGCCTTCTTTTTTTTTGTTGATAAACCTGTCGCGCATGCAATGTGGTACTTACTCCACGTGTTTCGTCGTCTCCTCCGTTCTAGCCCACTTGTAATGCCAATCCACAGCGAATTACTCGACAACGTCGCCGCTGCTCTCTCTCAAATGTAGCAGTAGTAGTAATAGTAATAGTGTTTGAGGCGACCACAATGTCACTGTCCACCACGGGACGCTCGTTGCCATATTCTTTTATAGGCGAAAACAAAACAAAAAAAAAATGCCAACGTTCTGTCCAGTTGAAAGTTAGAATACCGTCTTTTAGTTTTAACAAGTTTTTTTTTCGCACTTGTATCGAGATGAGGAATTTCTCACCTGGGTTTTATTTTGCTTTTTTGATGTTTTGGTGGTTGTCTCCGTGTACCTGTAATAGTTTACAATTTCCGGTATTACTAGCATCCCTTATTTAGGTGACTAACTGGCAACCGTTTTGGGGTAAATGACGGAAAATTGTAAAACATAAGGGAACACTTGTTAAGGGATTGGTAAGAGGAAATGCGATGCGGAGGCGCGCGGGGGGGGGTTTGAGGAGAAAAGATGGGATGTTTGGAGATGAAAGAACGTCAAAAGAAAAAAAGAAAAAAAGAAAAAAAAAACAGATTTAAAGAAAAGGGTTAGCGAGAGAGAGAGAGAGAGAGAGAGAGAGAGAGAGAGTAGAGAGAGAGAAGAGGAGAGAGAGAGAGGGGGGGGGAGAATCAAAGAAAATAAGATAATAAGAAACAGACTTAAAGAAAAAGGTTAAGATAGATAGGATAGATAGAAGGAGATGAGAGAGAGAGAGAGAGAGAGAGAGAGAGAGAGAGAGAGAGAGAGAGAGAGAAAAATGAAACAACAAAAAGAAAAAAAGACTGAAGAATGACTGACTTAGAGGGAAAAAATTCGAGAAAAGAAAGAATATATATAATATATAATATATATATACATATGGAGATTAGAGAGATAGAGAGAGAAGAGAGAGAGAGAGAGAGAGAGAGAGAGAGAGAGAAGAGAGAGGAGAGAGAGGAGAAATAAAATGTGTATAAAATGAAATATATAATAAAGGAAACTTAAATGGTATTTGTTAAAGTCGATTATTTGTTGGGAAAACCCAAAATGACTGTTATAAAAAATACAGCAAAAAATAACACACGAAAAAAAAAAAAAGAACATGAAAATAGATATGAGAAAAAGAAAAAAGGGAGAAGGAGAAAACCCAAGAGAGAAAAGAAAGAGAAAAGGAGAAACCCTAAAAGAGAAAAAAAACAAGGTAGAAAGAAGAAAGCATAAGAGAGAGAGAGAGAGAGAGAGAGAGAGAGCTGAAGAGTAGAGAGAGAGAGAGAGAGAGAGAGAGAAGAAAGAAATTGAAAAAGTATTAGAAAGCTATAAAAAGTAAACGAGAATGATTGAAGGAAAAGATTATTAAAATAGAATAAAGAGAATTATAAAATAAAAGAGGAAGTCTAACCAATGAAATTCGAGGAAAAAAGAAAAGTTTGGAAAGATTTAGCGAAGAAAAAGGTGGGAAGGAGAAGAAAATAAAAAATAAAGATTAGATACAATAAAGAATATAAGAAGAAAGAAGAAAAGAAGAAGAAGAAGAAGAAGAAGAAGAAAGAAGAGAATGAATGAATGAATGAAGAAGAAGAAAGAAGAAGAAGAGAGAAATATGAAGGTAGATAGAAGAAGGAGAAGAATGAATGAATGAAGGTAGGAGATGAAGAAGAAAAATGAAGGTAGAAGAAGAAGTAATGAAGGTAAAAAGAAGAAGAAGAAGAATGAATGAATGAATTGCAGAAAGAAGAGAGAGAAGAAGACGAAGGTAGAAGAAGAAGGAGAATGATGAATGAAGGTAGAAGAAGAAGGAGAAGGAGAAGAAAAATGAAGTAGAAGAAAGAATGAAGGTAGGAGAAGAAAAGAAGAAGAAGAAGAAGTAAGAAGAAGAAGAGAAGAAGAGAGAAGAAAAGGAGGTGTGATGGGGTGATGTAGGAAAAGGAAGTATATGAAAGTGAAGGAAAAGAAAAAGAGAAATTAGAAAGCGAAAAGTAAGAAGAGAAGAAGAAGAAGAAAGAGAAGAAGAAGAAGAAAGAAGAAGAAGAAGGAACGCGGTGACCAATGATGATAAAACTTGATTCAAAAGGTTTGAAAAGAAAAAACCAAAAAATTTCAAAAGAGAGGAATGTCGTGTAGAATCATGTTTTCTAATGCCTTAAAGAAGAAGAAGAAAAGGAGAGAGAAAAAAGTTACTAGGAAAAGTTTAGGATAAACACATCGTGTCAATGTAAAAAGACTGTGGTAGGGAGACAACTCCCACCCCAGCCCCGTCGAAGTTAACACAAGGAAATCGTCCTGCTCCCCGTGGGTAGAGGATAACGACCCACGTTCTATCTCGTGAAACTGTAAGTAAGATTTTAAACGAATGGTTATAGATTAGGCACAAGTCCCTGAACACAGTTAACAGCAGAGACGGGGACGTGCTCCCCCATTCCCCTATGTGACCCCAAGAGGCTTAAAAGAACTGTTCCAGTTATTCTGTGTCATTTCAGGGCACAGAGAAGGAGAGATAAATAGTAAGACTACTAAACGTTAGTTGTAAATATTGATTTGGTATAGGTTATTCAGTTTTACACACCTGCGTAGCCGGTTGTTTCTGGAGGTTGAGTGACAGCAAGTCTCCACAGTCTCCACGTAAAAAAAGTTAGGCCGGTTAGCTCAGTCGGTAGAGCGTTCGCTCGAAACCACAAGGTTCCTAGTTCGATTACCCCCCTCGCCAACTCAGCGTATGAGTAGCAACAGGGATCTGTGCGGTAAAGTAAGGAGCATTGATGGTAGTGTGGTGCTCCACCTCATGACGCAAAAAACAATCTCCTTGGTCTAGCGCTATTGAAAAAGGGAATGACTCCCTCACTGCATGGCCGATACCGACATTAGGCCGCCCCGACGCTTACTTTTATTTTATTTATAACGTGTATAGAGATCTTTACTACCCCACACTCTTCTGTATCTATACGATACTTATTTTTTGAAAAAAAAAAATAAAATAAAAAAAAATACAACAACCAAAATAAGCAATTACGGCAAGGTGGGGGAGATTAATGAAAGTTTGATTAAGATTCTTTTAATTATTTCTCCGGAGACTAAATCAATAAAACTAAAATAAGAATAGCGCTTTTCTCTCAATACCAACTATCTTCCAAACTGGTGTGAGGAAATAGATTACGCTAATCTTCATCTAAATTAACAGAGCGGCTATCCAAGCATCAACCTGAGTAGAGGGTGGAACAAAAAAAATGTGGTGTAATGGATAGCAAGTTAGTCTCGCGGATCCATTGTAATTGTGTATATTTTAATTTTAGATATCCTCGTCAGATATTCATAACCTTTATACAAAAGCAAGAACCGGTGATATTTAATGTGTGTGTGTATATATATATATATATATATATATATATAATATATTATATGTTTGTTAATTGTGTATTTTCGTAGTTTCATCCGGACATACATCACACAAACTGCCCTTTATATATGTATAGGTAGATGGTACTATTGGGTTGTACAACAAATCCAGGCTCTTCCTTCCTTCTTCCTGTCTTCCTTTCTTCCTACCTTTTCTTTCTACAGTGTTAGATTCTGTTCAAGCTCCGAGCGCACTATTACGTTTTGGACTTGGAAGATGAAAGAGTAATCCTTTGGTTCCTTTGAGGAGTGCGGCAATGTGTTTGGTCGATTGGGAAGTCGACCATGACATTCGATGC
>CM042158.1:45357726-45392726 GCA_023376005.1 Doryteuthis pealeii
GAGAGATATAACTGGTTGACATCTTTCATTATAGTGCTTTTTTTATTGTTATTATTATTTTTTCAGTCCACTGACGTATCCGCACTTTAGGGTCTGCGTCACAACAAACAATCAGACTTAACGTAGTGTGTGTTATGTATATCCCAGCAGCATCCAACCGGCTGCCTGGCAATGTAAGATAGAGAACCAGTGCGATGACGACGAAGGAAGAAGCAGCGACAGCAGCAGCAGCGTCAATAAGTCTGAGTAGTAGCAGTGACTGGTATAACGTTTCATTTGACAATACCAGTTGAGCACACGATGTCTATGAAGTTATTTACTAAGCTTAGCTTAGGTGTGGCACAAGGTCAGAAGAATGGGGTGCCCAATGAGAATCGAACTCAATAACAATTGTTTGCGAATTCAGCTTGCTAATCATTACACCGCGTGAAGTGCCCACGATGAAAAATTATTTACTAAGCTTAGCTTAGATGTGGCTCAAGGCCAGAAGAATGGGACGCCCAAAGAGAATCGAACTCACAAATAATGGTCTGCGAATTCAGCTCGCTAACCATTACACCGCTTTAAGTGCCCACAATATGTAGTTTATTTACTAAGCTTAGCTTAGATGTGGCACAAGACCAGAAGAATGGGGAACCCAATGAGAATCGAACTCACTTACAATTGTTTGAGAATTCAGCTTGCTAACCATTACACCGCGTGAGGTACCCACAATGTTTAGTTATTTACTAAGCTTAGCTTAGATATGGCACAAGACCAGAAATATGGGGCGCCCAATGAGAATCGAACTCACTAACAATGGTCTGCAAATTTAGCTCGCTAATCATTACACTACGTGAGGTGCCCACGATGTGCATGTATGATGTACTAACAGTGTATGATGGTGGTTATTTGTTTTACGGCATACAACTCTCTTCGGGTCATTTAATGCCGATTCACGTTATTTTTGATAAATAGGTTGACTCACAGTACCTGCTGTAGCTTAATTAGTCACCCAATTAAGTATTGAACAGGCTCATCAGTGCTTAACTTGTAATAAACTTGATTGGTTTGTTGGCTGTTTTGTTTTATGGCATATCAACCTTTGTCGGGTCATTTAATGCCGAATAAAGGCATTCTTATAAACAAAGGACTCAGGTTGAGTTACACTACCTATTGTTGCTTAAGTGGTCACCCAATTAAGCATTGAACAGGCTCATCAGTGCATAACCTCAAAGATCAAGCGTGAACTGGTGTTTTCAGCGTGACTTGACCGTAATCAGTGTATGATGAAGTCATACGACTAATTATACGTTTGAATGCACTGTGTATATGCAAATCAATTGGAAATGTTGGCTGGCTGGTTGATTGGGTTTAACGGAATATCAACCCTTGTTGGGTTATTTTATGCCGAAGACGTTTTGTTTTATTAATTCTTGATGGGGACTCATATTTTTCTTTTTAAATTCAATTCTTTTGAAAAAAATACATTTTCTTAAAAGTACTTTTGTCTATTTAACCCATAGATGAACCCTAACATGCATTACTACTCCGGGTCAGAGTGGACCTGGGAGTAATGGTGATGAAGACCCAGAACTGGAACTTCATCATTAGATAAAGTTAATCGTCATACCCAATACATTAAGACCCTCAGCCAGTGTCTTCTAGCACATCTATGATAAAAGGGTTGGTGCTTGTCATAAGGGTAATAGAGTTGGGACAATCATATAGGTGCTAAGGCTTAACGTAACAAGCCAATTGATCGAGGGCCTCTCCGACCGTCCTAAGTAAGGGCCAACGTGGAGTGTTGCATGCCATAGACTGCTCAGCCACCAGGGTTCCATCCGTACGGCCAACAGGTAACTTCATTGTGTGTGTGTGTGGGGGGGGGGTCTTACCCCTCTGCAGATATGCAGTCGGTGTATTCTAAAACCCCAGCCGACAGGGCTCCAATTGGAAATGGATTGGAGGAAGCAAATTATGTTTTGTCATAGGTGCTTGCCTAGAAAATCAGCATTTCAAAACCCTGATGTTTAACATGGTAGTCTCCCAAACTAGTTGTGCTTATGTTGCGAGTTCGATCCTGGATGTTTCGTGTTTATATATATTGAAAGGATAAATAAATATTGGAAAGATAATATTGAATGGATAAAATTATTTCTCCAACCGTAAGCGCCTCAAAAGAATTTTCAAAAAAATTATTTTTTCGAACACTTCCAAATTCTCTGTATAAACTTCAAATATTCAAACATTTTACCCTGAAGAAGGCCGTTTTATTTGTATGCTTAAATATTTCTTAATTTTCTATTATTATTATTATTATTATTATTATTATTATTATTATTATTATTATTATTATTCTATTTCATATTTAAAATAATAATAAATAGAATACAAACTCCCGGCCAAAACGAACAAACTCCCGGCCAAAACACGTGTTAGTAATTCATTAAACTAATCTTATACATTCAACATTTTCTTTCCTTTATTTATCCTTTCAACATATTGTGGGTTGAATTTCCATTTTTCAATTTACACACACACACACACACACCACACACACACACATATATATATATATATATATATTATATATTTATTATATATATATTTTAATAATAATAAGACCATTGAAATGGTAAAATACACCCCCATGTGTGTATACATATATACACATTCTACTGGCTTTAATCAAAATAAATAACTTTATACATACATTATTAAAACCACATTTAATCACTACGGACTATAATAATATAGACAACCCTCACCATTGTCGTAAACCTTTAAAACAATAGCACAAAGCGGATTTCTAATAATGTTTATATTTTGATCCTTTGAAAAAAATGCAACTTCCGCTCTTTCGAATTTTTGAATTTAAAACCAGCGTTGTTCGATCGCGGACCTATAATCAACCGTTTATCGCGAAAAAAAAACAAACACACACACACACGTGAAATCGACTGCAATTAATCAATATCTTGATTAATCCATTGGATTTAACCCTGAAGATCCTTATGGTGAAACTCGAATAGGTTATTACCGTGTACCTTTAATATATATATATATATATATATATATATATATATATATATATATATACATGAGTGTGTGTGTTGATCATTTTGACACACTTTTAATGCCAAATCTTCTTTTGTTTTGTATATAGGATTTCTAAGCGAATAGTTTGTCGGTAAATATTTTGGTTTGCTTTGACATAATATTTATTAACTTCACTAGCAACAGAAAACACCCTCCGGGCGTCGTAAAAATTAATTTTTGAAAGACATTGCCTGAGAGGATGGGAGTTAAAAATTCAATGTCAGAGGGTTTGTATCATAAGTAAGACAAATTCTCATATTTATTAAAGAAGTAAAAAAAACAAAAAAAACAAAAAAAAAACAATTTGAAATGAAAACTGAGCCCCGTCCCTCTCAAATAAAATGTTGCGTGCACGTAATAATAAAACAATTATTTTGAATATTTTCCACATCAATTTTCCACAAAATCGTAGGTATTTATTTATTTGTAAACTTTTTAGTTAACTTCTTGTTACTGTAAAAAAAAAAAAAAAAGGACGAGAGTAAAAAACAATTCTAAAAATTGCTAATATAATTTTGGGTGTATATAGCATAAGAATATTGTGACGTAAAACTGTGACGTAGAGCTATGGCGTAGTTTTTGTTACAGACAGAAATACAGACAATCTTCATTATTAATACTAGTACAAAATAAAAAAACACCCTCCGGGCAATGTAAAAACAGATTTTAAAAACATTGCCTGAGGCACGGGAGCAAAAATTCAATGTCAGCGGGTTTGTACCCTAAGTAAGTAAAATTTGCATCAATTTGCCCATAGTTCTATTTGACGCATAGGTGAGACCTCTAACAAGACTTGACCAATTGAAATCTACTCTAACTTTTATTGGTGAAAGACTCCCCAGATTTCTAGAACTGGAGCCTCACCTCAAGAAACAGTTTAGCGTCATAGATAAAAGTTACGGACAAAATATAAATTTAATTAGATGGAGATGAGAAAAAATCGTAAAACAAGGTTTATTTTGAAAAGTATCGGTTAAAAGAGCCCTAAAGGTTCCTTTTTACAACACTTAGCCTTATGAGATATATATATATATATATATATATATATATATATATATATATATATATATACAGGGTGACTGAAAAGTAACTCTCTGTTTTAAACTATTTAAAAAAAAACTTATATAGGCCATTGTATTTTTTCTCAATTCTTTAATGTATATTCCTTGATTTTTATGCAAGATGGTGCTCATTTTGCTATTATTGTTCGTGAATGTGTTACATAATCATAATCAGCTTATGATTCATGTACGTACCTATAGTTATATTTGAATTAGGTCCGTTAGGTTTTAAATGGGAGGTGGGGAATTTTCCATAGCCGTTGCGGTTATGATTGGCATGACGATGATCGCAACTTCACCTTCTGGTAGAGGCATGAGATAGTTTTAGATTAGATGCTACCTGATTTCCGAGGATCGCGGTCGCTATTGTCGACTCTGATGGGCCGGTCTCACCGCGACGGATGAATATGGGCTGGGTTTGGAAATAAAAACTTTATCATAAAACACCCAAGTCTTGTTAATTGATTAGTTCAAACAAGAATGACCAGCCCAACATGGAAAAGCAGCCCCAGAAGAATCAGCCTGAGAAAACAGATCAACAAGAAAAGATGGCGGCCGAGTTAGACGAAGGAACAAGTAAGCTGATATTAACAAATAAAAACCATCATCTATCATCTCATCTCATCTCATCTCATCTCATCTCTCTCTCTCTCTCTCTCTCTCTCTCTCTCTCTACCCGTTTATATACCCGATATTGAAAGGGCCGGGTTAGCTCAGTCGGTAGAGCGTTCGGCTAGAAACCACAAGGTTCCTAGTTCGATACCCGCCCTCGCCAACTCAGCGTATGAGTAGCACAGGGATCTGTGCGGTAAAGTAAGGAGCTGACGGTAGGTGTGGCGCTCCACCTCAGGCGCTAAAATAATCTCCTTGGTCTAGCGCTATTGAAAAGGGGATAGACTCCCTCGCTGCATGGCTGATACCGACATTAGGCCGCCCCGACGACTTTATATAATAAATGACTGAATCACCATTTTCCTGTGAGATGGATAGGTAGACGTTGTCTGCATGAATAACCGGTCAGAAAAAACTGATTTAATTGTCACGTTTATCTATTTAACCCATAGAATCCTAACTACCTCTCTGGGTCTGAGCGGACCTGGAATTAATGGTAATGAATGGTTACCCCACACTCTCAAGAGCTCCAGAATTGGAACTCACCACGACATACAGTTAACGTCACCTAGGTCACGAGGACAAAACCCAAACCCAAAATTATTTGAACTTTAGATGGGACCCTAACAGATTCTACCACTCCGTGTTAGAGCCCAGATTAATGGCGATGAAAGTATCCACATCCCTAGACTCCAGAATTGGAACCTCACCACTAGATGCAGTTTTAACATCATACCAAGGCACTAAGACCTTCAGCTACCTCCTTTAAGAAAATATATAATAAAAAGAGTTTGGGGTTTTTTTTTTGAGATTTAGTTGAAGGAGCAAGTCTACTCAACGAAACCAACGACTTTCAAATAACTTGAAGGGCGAATATGAGAATTTCTTTCTTTCATTCCACAAGGGTTCGTGGAAAGATCAGTTGATGCGATTCCCGAACAGTTTGAGGGGCTGGATGCGAATTCTGGTGGCCATGCAGAATTTTGAATTAAACTCCATGTTTTGCTTGTTCTTTTCATATTCACTTTTTGTAAAAAATGATTATACAGATATAAACTATAAGATTTAAAAAATAGAGTTACTTTACTATTACTCTTTATATATATATATATATATATATATATATTATATTATATATATAGAGAGAGAGAGAGAGAGAGATAGATAGAGATAGAGAGATCGATAGATACATAGATAAATCCACCTTATATATATATATATATATATATATGAAAAAGATGGAATGAAAACACCACACAATGCTGTTAAAGAGAAAACAATTTATAACATAATATATATATATATATATATATATATATATATATATATATATATATATAGAGAGAGAGAGAGAGAGAGAGAGAGATAGATACATAGATAGATAAATCCCCCTATATATATATATATATATATATATATATATATATATATATATATATATATATATATATATATATATATATATATATATATAAGGTGATTGCCTCTTCTTCGCAGAATACGGCCATTTCTACAAGTAGTTCGGATGTGAGCACGCAGAGGGCCCCGTGATCCAAATTTGTGTGTATGTTTCCTGTCACACATGAGCCCCTTTCTTGGCTTCCTTTTGCATGCGACCATACGTGACTGAGAAGCTCAACCATCGATAGGCAGGTCCTGCCACACAGGTCCCATATGTGGTCAATCTTAGATGTAGGAAATGTGTCGTTGCCGTCCGTCATGTGCCGCTTATGCAGAAGCCGCTGTAGGATGGGGTGCTTGAGCTGTCTTACCTCAAATCCTTACAGCTACCATCGGCCTGCTTTTATAAATGAATGTGAACCCGGACCACATTTCTGTCAATTGGTCCTACTCGCTGAAGCGGACTTCTGCAAGTCTGAAGATGTCTGCCCCATATCGAGAGTTATTTACCAGGATGCCAGTTCGTTTTTCAGGGTTTCGAGAGGTGTCCGAACATTTCAGGTGGCTATCGTTAGCCTAGGTTTGTTGTAATATTTTCTTGTTTCCGCCCTGCTAATGTGAACAGCCGCCAGCCGCAGGTTGCTGGCCAGCTTGATATTTGTTTAGGTGGCCTTTTCTATACCTTTGCCAGATATCTGGGTGGGCAGTACTACCAAGGGGCTCAGTCACTCACAACCTTGCCACGTGTAGATTCACAGCTATGTGCTTCCAGCCCGTCAGGCCTGTACACGCCACCCTTTCTCCATCACCCTGGGACCTGTAGAAATATCTGCACATGTTGACATGTTGTGCGCTTGTGCGACACGTACCGCATGCTATCCTTCCCCAAATACTAGTATCAGTGACAAGCTGAGTCAAGATGACTGAAAGTATTTGGGGAGCGCAGGTGGATGATCTGATGAGATCTGCGGGTTCACCACACCGAGAGAGAAAAAAAGTGTTCCTGAAGAGTGAGATGATACGGATTTGTTACTAGGGCTTACTCTCTGACCAGCTCGGGATCTTGCAAGCCACTCAGGGTTATGGGTTCGTAATACTTCTCCAGGTCCCAGATGGGTCGACGACAAGAGCCAGTTTGAGGGTCTCTATATATATATATATATATATATATATATATATATATATATATATATATAGAGAGAGAGAGAGAGAGAGAGAGGGGAGAGAGAGAGAGAGAGAGACAGACAGACAGACAGACAGACAATAAGAATTAATCGAGAGACTAAATCAAAATAATTTTTTAAAATTTCAAAATCAAAAATTAAGAACATTTATTTCAATGAACAATCCATTCTTTTTTTTCTTTCTTTTTTCTTTTGTTTAATATATTTTTTTAAACTTAAATATTTGCATAGTTTCCGGTCCTCGGACAATCCTATCTGTGTTTGTCTTCTATTCTAGCCAGTTGTTTTCCATTCCCTTCTAATGCCTCTCCCTTTCTTGTTTCTCTATCCACATCTATATACTATATACTACTACTACTACTACTACTACTACTACAATAACATCAACAATGATGGCAGCAGCAGCAGCGACAACAACAACAATAATAATAATAATAATGATAATAATAGGAGACTTGCTGTCACTCTGCCTCCAGTGAATCACCGGCTACTGCAGGTGTGAAAAGCTCGAATGGCGTGAAATAAAACATTGTTAAGATCGGCTAGCATACAAGAGTCCTGGAGACCTGAGAAGACTTGCTGCCTGTCATATTCCAGTGATTCACCACCAGCTAACATCGGTGTGTAAAACAACAGTGAAATAATAATAATAATCGGATCACCGATTGAAAATAAAAGAAAGCGAAAAGATGCCTTTCCAGAGAACTTAGAAAACCATGGAACATGAAGGTAATGGTCGTACCAATTGTAATTGATGCCCTTGGAACGATCCACAAGGGCCTGGAAAAAAGTCTGGATGAACTGGAAATCAGAGGAAAAATCGAGACCATCCGAACTACAGCATTGTTAAGATCGACCAGAATACTCAGAAGAGACCTGGGGACCTGAGGTAACTTGTAATCACTCAGCCTCCAGTGAAACGCCAGGTAATGCGAGTGTTAAAAACTTTAATAATAATAATAATAATAATAATAATAATAATAACTCAGACGGTTGGATAAAAGGACAAGGAAATTGATGACCATATAATAATAATAATGATAATAATAATAATAATAATAACCTGAGAATTGAAAAAGCTGTGGAACATGAGATTAAAAGTGATACCAACTGTAGTTGGTGCACTTGGAACGGTCCCAATAAACTTGGATAAAAGACTGGAGGATCTGGAAATCAGAGGAAGAATTGAGACCATCCAGACTACTGCACTGCTGCAATCGGCTAGAATACTCAGAAGAGTCCTGGAGACCTGAGGAAACTTGTTGTCATTCAGACTCCAGTGAAATACCATAAGCTAACGCTGATGTGAAAAACTCAAAAGGATTGAAAATAATAAAACAATTTATGTTTGGACTCACATATCTTAAGTTGACGAATAAATTCCAATCGCGCCATTGTGTAAGTCTTTCACCTCGAGATGCAAAAAAAAAAAAGAATTAATATTTGTTCACTACTTTTTTTATTGTGCGTGTCAATGTTTGTGTGCTTGTGTCGTTGCTACGTTTTGTCAGGGGCTGATGATACCGAGTCGTTTAAGATTGTTGAAAAATCAGTCCGCGTTGAGATATAGATAAAAATCATTTTTTGTTTTTTTTTCAAATACAAGGTTAACCGATTATCTTAAGCGATTATCTTAAGCGCCTGTCTACAAAGAAATAAATGAGGTTGATAAAAGACCCCCCCACACACACACACACACTCATCGATGGATTAAATAGCTAAAATATCAAACTGTGGGGCAAATCCAAAGATTTCACCCACGATTATCTGGTTAAATGAAATCTAAGAATTTTTTTTTAAAGAGAGGCGTGCTGCACCGAATCAAAATTTAGAATAATATACGAGTTTTAATAGGTCCGGTTTAGCCCAGTCTGTAGAGCATTCGACTAGGAACAACGGGATTCCGGGTACGATATAACTTCGTTAAAACTTAGATACTTCACACGCAACCAAAGTGGCAAGCTCAACAGGTACGTATCGCTTGTCTGAGAGTGAAATCAACACCAGCATCTATAAAAAAACAAAAAACAAAAACAGCTAAGGCGGAGACGGTGACCAACCTCGTTGGCAGTGGTGGGATTCCGCGCTTTCTACACACATAGACCCCCAAATTGGCCCTTGTCGTCGATCCATCTGCGACTGAGAGGAGTCTTATGAAGCCATCGCCCTGAGCAGCTTGCATGATCCCGAGGAGGTCAGGGGTGTAAGCCCTAGTAACAAATCCGGATCATCTCACTTTTCAGGAACACTTTTTTTCCGGTGTGGTGGACTCGTAAACCTCGTCAGATCATCCACCTGCGCTCCCCAAATACTTTCAGTCGTCTTGACTCGGCTTGTCACTGATACTAGTTTTGGGGGAAGGAGAGCATGCGGTGCGTGTCGCACAAGCGCGCAACATGTCAAGTCCCACGGTGATGCAGGAACGGTGGGGTGTGCAGGCTTGACAGGCTGAAAGCACACAGCTTTGAATCTACACCTGGTGAGGTTGTGAGTGATTGAGCACTCCCTTGGGTAGTACTGTCCACGCAGACATCTGGGAAGGGTATAGAAAAGTTGAAATAAACAAATGCCTGTTCCCCTATCAAGCTGGCCAACAACCCGCAGCTGGCGGCTGTTCACATTAGCAGGGCGGAAACAAGAAAATATAACATCAAACTTAGACTATAAATAGCAACCTGGATCGGGAAACCCCGAACAACATCTTGAAGCAGCCTCTACGTAAGCGGCACATGACGGTCGGTATCGACACATTTCCTACATTTAAGACTGACCATATATGTGACCTGTGTGGCAGGGCCTGTCTGTGTGGCAGGGCTTGGCTTCTCAATCATGCACGGTCGCATGCGGGAGGAAGTCGAGAAAGAGGTTCATATGTGACAGGGAACATAAAAACAAATTTGGACCAGTGTGCCCTCTGCGTGCTCACAACCGAACAAGTGACAATCACCATGTATATATATATATGAGGAAAATGGGATTGGAATGAATCCGCAACATATCACTTCCATTTTTCTTACTATATTATATATATAAAATCCGACAGAATGATGTAAAATAAGGAATGAAAGAACAAAACTCAGACAAAAATGTGTAGTATATTTCGCTGAAATGTTAAATTCCGCTTCCCCAAGCCTTTATTCAATAAAGCCTTTATTCAATAAATACATGCCCTTTGGAATGGGTCTTATAAATAAAACCCATTCCAACGGGCATGTATTGTACCAACTGATATTAATCGAAAACTCGATTAATTCAACGGATGTAACACTGACGAATCAGACGATGAAACTCGAGTAGGTTACTTTTATCCATTATATAAATAAATTTTGCTCTACATTGTATTGAGCACTTTGTATTTGTTTTTTCTCAGTCTTAACCCCTGGATACCGTGCGCTTCCAACGATCGTACTCGTACCCAAAAACAATTTTATTCTTTACTCCTTTTCGGACATACCGTTTTTGATCCAACCAACATTAAGAAGGTACTGTGAACACACACACACACAACAACATTTATATATATATATATATATATATATATATATATATATATATTAATAAGTCATCCACAGACACGTGTTTCGGCATATCATGCCTTTTCAGTGTTGCTAGACACAACTATCCTTGGGTATGCCTTGATATGCCATTATACAAAACAACCTACTTGAATGCACCGGTTCCCACTAGATCACCAAAGTCAAGCAGTGATAAGCCTGTGTAATACTTAGTTGGGTGACTATTTAAGCAACAACGGGTACTGTAAGCAACTAAATATCAAAATGACTTGATTCGGGATTAAATGACCCGAAAAAGGTTGATATGCCGTAAACCAACCAACCAACCAACCAACCAACCAATTTTAGAGGCTCACAATCCAGTTTGGAGATGTCTCTATCTTGTTTAAAATATATTAACTCTGTTTTATCTGAGTTCATATAGAGGCCAATGACTCTGTCTTCTCCAGGCTATGGTTAAGTGATTCGGCTTGTGCAGGTGTACTTGCGAGAAGCGCTCGATCATTACTTGTTTATAAATTTGTAATCTAGTGGTGCTTTTGAGTTATTTAGGTATATATATATATATATATATATATATATATATACCAACTTCTCCGCACGAGCAGGATGTGACACAAGGTAAATTTCTTAAGTGGAGTTCAACAGGTTTGCATTCAGAGTTTTCCAAGACCGGTTGCCTATCCAAGGTTAAAGAGCCCAGTCTGCCCTACAATTTATCCATAGCTGGAGGGAGAGAAGAATTCATACCTTTCCCAAGGGTATTAGCGCAAAGTGAAATTCAATTACCACATCCAGGATTTGAACTCAAGACGACGAGTCCATTTTCCCATGACTTAAGCCATTAAACCACACACTTCCTATTTAGGTAGGTATATGTTCACAGTTTTCTCTTCATTTTCTGATATTTGGTGTTTAAGTATACAAGTTTATTCCCAAGAGAAAAATCGACTAGATGTTCACCGTTTCTGTTTGGGGAGTTGTGAAAAGAGGTAGGTTACCGAAATGGACACGGCGAGGCAAGTTCAAGTCCTGGACGAGGCTGTCTGCATTTCACAAAGCGCTAATACCTTTGGGGAAGGTATAAATTCAACTATGCTCCTTCGAGTTAGGGATAAATAGTAGGACAGACTGCGCTCTTTAACCTTGGTTAGGCAACCAGTTTAAGAGAAGGAAAACTCTGAATTCAAATTGTTAAACTCCGCTTAAGAAACTTACCTTGTGTAGCATCCTACGTGTACGGAAGGGTTGATATATATATATATGCCTGTATGTGTGTGTTTGTGTGTGTGTGTGTGTGAGAGAGAGAGAGACAGAGAGAGAGAGGGGGTATTTGCCTCATACCCCACTTGTATGGGCTGGGCACAAGGCCTCGTTTTAATGTGGGCCCACCCACAAGCCGAAGCTCATGGGTGGGACAGAACAAAAATTGCGTCAATCCCTTCGGCATTCTCCCTCAGGGGGGTACCTCAGGCACTGGGCAATAAACCCAGCCCTTCCCTGCCCCCAAGAGGGCAGGTATAGCCTGGGGGATGGCCCCCTGGGATCGACGCTATTATTTGTACTTTACCGGACGGACAGGGAAGAATCAAAACACAGCATCCGGAACAGATACTACACTCTGATCCCCACCTATATTAGGTAAGAGAGAGAGAGAGAGAGAGAGAGAGAGAGAGAGAGAGAGAGAGAGAGAGAGACAGAGAGAGCTTCTCTATCTGTGTGTATTAATGCATAAGTATATAAATCTTGAATCTACATATACCTATGTCTTCGTAAGTATAACACATATATATGCGTGTGCATGTGTGACAAAAAGGTTGCATAATTTAACACACACACACACACACACACACAAGTGCGCGTACACGCACATTCACACAGAAATGATGATTTATTGATTTTCGACATGTGAATGCAAGTAAAATCCATTTTGAAATCAGTCATCAGGTGATAAACTGACACAGAAGAAGAAGAAGAAGAAGAAGAAGAAGAAGAAGAAGATTTACTAATGGGTCGACACCATTTAGAAATCAATTCACCCCCTTTTTTTTGGTTCAGTAATTTATTATGTTCGCCATATTTCAAAATACACACATTCTAGGATATATTTATTGATAGACATGAATATTATACTCGCACACATGCACCCAGGAGTGGAAGAGAGAGAGAGAGAGAGAGAGAGAGAGAGAGAAATAGAGAGAGAGAGAGAAATAGAGAGAGGAGAGAGACAGAGGGGGAGAAGAGAGAGGGGGGAAAGATGTAGGTTGGTTGGTTGGTAGGTACATAGATGGATATGGATAGACTGTGATAGAAAGGTATGAATAGATTGTGATAGATTAATACGAACAGAATGATATATATATATATATATATATATATATATATGTGTGTGTGTGTGTGTGTGTGTGTGTGTGCGTGCGTGTACGTGTGTGTGTGTGTGTGTGTGTCTGTCTGTCTGTCTGTCTGTGTTGCCTACTTATACAATACAAATGTGCAGCAAGCTATTAAAATCAGAAAACTAAATAAATTCCAGTAATGTTTTCAACAATATCGAATAGCATCCACATCGTCTCTTATGACGACAGAAAACATAATCTGAATAGAAAATTGATTTTAACAACAGATATTCATCTACTTAGGATCAGATTACATTTTGACGAGCTTGTCTTAAAGCGATACAAATCCGCAAGTAAAAAAATGACACACGGTAGGCGTTTTTCGTGAGGTAATAGTTCCTCCTCTTCTGTTCACCACCGGCAGGTACTGAGCCTTCGCGAGTGAGGGGCTGCTGGTGCATTACACCAGAGAGCCCGGGGGACGCGAAAAGTTTTTGTTAGAATAAGGGTTTAATTAGTTTTCTTAAAACATTTATCATTCAAAAGAAGAATTTAGTAGAATTAATATAGGTTTCTGTGGTGACTGAATTAATCAATTAATAACATTGAAAATCCGGAAAAGGTTGATTACTTTTTTGTACAGGAATATGAATAATAGAGTCAACGCGCAGTTCTCCAACAGTATGAATAGCTATTCGATTATTAGTGATTCGACAACGAATACTACTACATAACTCGACTATGAATAACCTTGCATATTTGTATCTTTATGTGTTCCACTGGATGAGTCCAATTCTCTTGTAGGGGAAACATCTTCCCTTACAACACAAATCAAATAAGTAACTATAAGAAAAATTACAGATAATCTACAGATAAAAATAAAAAGGTGCACAATAATTCAAATAATATTAATTATCAAGTCTTATCCCAACAATTCAGAGAAATAAAAAATTCTATACAAAAATTGATTTTATCAAATTGTTGTGACTGAATTAATCAATTAACAAAATTGAAAATCCAGAAAAGGTTTATTACTTTTTTGTACAGGAATATAAATAATAGAGTCAACACGCAGTTCTCCAACAGTATGAATAGCTATTCGATTATTAGTGATTCGACAACGAATACTACTATGTAACTCGACTACGAATAACCTCGCGTATGAAAAAAATGTTGTTTATCATGCAGCTTTGCAATAAGTTCCAAATAGACAAATTATTGTTGTATACCCTTTTCGTTACTTATTTACTTTACTTACTTCTATTCTTCTTCTTCTGTCTTTGATATCTTAAGTTCTTCTAGCGTCTCTTCTAACATCTTGACTTCGTCTTGGTGGTCGGTCGCACTTAACTCATTTCTTCTTCTAGATCAGTCTTGTTACCAAGACATTCATTAATCACAAGACCGTGCTATTTTCTTACGCTTTTATTTACTTAACTAAACATTTCATGTAACTAAACATCTGACTAACATAGCGTGCGTATGCAGTGAGTTAAGGCAGGACATCTTCGCTGCCTGACGTCTAAACTGAAACTGAGGACCCAACCAGGTCCCACGTGATTTCACGTATTTCGCGGGCTTTCTGTACTATTCCATGGAATGTCCCGCCCGTGATATGAAAAGGGCCATCCCTTTAGAAATACAGGGGATTGACAATAATCTTATGCATTGAAAAAATAGTTCAATGTGTAATAAATATAATAATCTTGATTAACCTCTTTCTAATTCTTTTTTTTTCTTTCCATCTTTTCATTATGTTCATATTGAACTATATCACACACATATCCTCCAAAAATTGTAGGCTAAAAGCCATATCAAATAAACACATTGTTTGTTTACTTACTCTCATACTGTCATGTAGCAAGTCAATAAAAATTGGAATATAAATAAGTTCAAAACAAACGAAGAATCTAGGAATGGCCAGCTAGTGTAACGGTTAGAGTCGCCGTCTGTCAGTCGAGGTTTCGAGTCACACACAGAGCAGTCTCCCATATCTATAACCTTGCTGATGAGACCTAATAGGTCGAAATGTACATTCAGGGATTGACATTTTCTCGATTTGTTTAGCCTTACATTTGAACATATATGCCGGCCTAAATTCATTAATTATTAACTAATTAATTTTCAAAATTAGGTATGACTTCAATTAAGCACATATCCTCCAAAAATTGTCGGCTAAAAGCCATATCAAATAAACACATTGTTTGTTTACTTACTCTCATACTGTCGTGTAGCAAGTCAATAATAGCTATTAAGTAAACATATCAAACTTTATAAGTATATAATAAATGGAAATAAATCCGACCGTAAGATTGAAAAGAGATAGAAAAACAAATGTTAATAGTACGCTGACAGATATCTGTTTCGACCTTTTATGATAACGGTCTTCTTCAATATTGATGCATATTTCATCAATATAGTTGCTCTTGAAGAAGACCGTTTTTTATAAAAGGTCGAAACAGATATCTGCCAGCGTACTATTAACATTTGTTTTTTTTTCTATCTCTTTTCAATCATATCAAACTTTGTAATAATTAAATTGTCATACTGTGGTATATCCATAGGTCATGCTAGTACCATATGCAGCCCCGCCCAACGTGTGGGAATTGCTATAATTAACGGTGTCGATCCCAGGGGGCCATCCCCCCAGGCAATACCTGCCCCCTCGATTTAAAGAGGCAGGGCTGGGTTTATTGCCCAGCGCATGAGGCGCTCCCCTTGAGGGGGGAATACCGACGGGATCGACACAATTTTTCACTCGACACCCATGAGCTTCGGTTTGTGGGTGGTCCCACATTAATAGGGCCTTGTGCCTAACCCGTACAAGTGGGGTACGAGGTAAATAAAATGCTAGTACCATATCATTGTGGAAACGTTGTGCGTGTTTTAACTGATATTTCTTAAACTTAACTTGGTTTGGTTTGGTTTGGTTTGTTTTGTTTTACGGCATATCAACCTCGGTGGGTCATTTAATGCCGATAAAGTTTTGAAATAAATCAATTCTTAATGGATAATACAATTTTTTTATAAATACATTTTTCTATTTAACCCATATATGGGACCCTAACAGGTACTACCACTCCGGGTCAGAGTGGACCAGGGAGCAATGCTGATGAAGGGGTGCTCCACATTTCCCAAACCTCAAAATCTGGAACCTCACCATCAGATAGAGTTTAACGTCATTCTCAGGACATGTAGACCCGCAGCCACCGCCTTCTAGCACCCATATGATAAAAAGGGGTTGGGGCTTGCCATACAGGCAATAGGGTTGGGAAAATCATATAGGTGCTAGGGCTTGACGTGACCAGCCGATTGAAAAAAAGAAAGAAAGAAAGAAAGAAAGAAAGAAAGAAGTAGAATAAGAAGGAATAGAGATTATGAAACAGAGGAAAAATGAAGGAAGAAAAGGAGCAAACAAACGGAGAGGAATAGAAAATTAACTATGTAACACTGAGGATAAAACAAAAAGAATGAAAATAAGAAAGAAAATTAATAAGGAAGAACATAAAATAAACAATGAAAGCTAGTGAATGTAAAGAAAGAACGAATAATAGAAAGAAGAAAAGAACGAACTAACTAATGAAGGAAAGAAAGAAAGAAAGTGGATACGGAGGAATAGAGAATAGAATATGAAACAGAGAGGAGAAAGAAAGAGAAGAAAGAATGAAATGAATGAATGAATGAATAAGGAAGAATAGATAATTGTCCACAAAAACTAGAGAGGTGAATGAAAGAAAGAAAGAAAGATAAAAAAGAAAAGGGGTAATATAAGATCGTCTACGAAAACAAGAGAAGGGAGAGAAAGAAAGAAAGAAAGAAAGAAAGAAAGAAAAAAAGAGACTGTGGAAGAATATAAAAGATTATAAAAGAGAATAAAAAATAATGAATGAATGAATGAATGAATAAGGAGGAATAGAACATAGTCTACGAAAACAAGAAAGAAAGAAAGAAAGAAAGAAAGAAAGAAAGAAACTATGGAAGAATATAAAATAGATTATAAAAGAGGATGAAAGAAAGAAGTGAAAGAAGGAAAGTTAAAAGAAGAGAAAGGAGTGAAATGAAGACAAAAATGTAACAGGAAGTGACTCCATGTTTATTTGTCTTCAAAAAAAAAAAAAAAAAAACAACAACAAAAAAAAAGACTATGCAATTAAAAACAACAATGATTGAGGAAATTAGACAAACTAATAATTTCAAAAAAATCTTTTTTCATACTGACAATATGTGGGATTAAAAAAAAAAAAAAAAAAAACTCCCGTGAGCCTTCACTGCAAGAACCCTCCGAGAATGTGCAGGAAAAGGACCAATTTCCGACCCCCAAGATATTCCCTCGGCCATTAATTCGGGCGACACTACTGCTGGCCAGGAATAAATTTCCTTGTCATGTGGTGGCTATGACCCGCGAATAAAGTCTATGTTCTTAAACTATCTTTTGTTTTTGTCTATTCCTTTTCCTTCCTTCAGCGCGACCACCAAATAAGATGAGGTTAAAAGCAAACCCCACTAACACACACCAAGAATAACCACAGCTACATTTAAGCCTAAAACATTAAACCTCTAAATATTTCCTCTTCAAAGCAAAAACTGACCTAATCTTCTTACTACTGCTATTCAACACTTTTATTTACAATACAAACATGAAATAATAATTGAAATTGACAGAAATATTAGGAAACATAAAACAATTAAAAACTCTTTAAGAAAAATAACATGAAAATTATGAATAAAATTTGTGTGAGAATCGCCTAACAATTTAGTTAAATTATTTAGAATTTGTCTTTTTCGCGTTAATTTTCTGCACGAACTTTAAAAATGGGGAAACTATTTCTGCGTAAATGAAGAAATTGAAATTGTTTCAACTATATATATATATATATATATATTATATATATATATATATAAAGAGAGAGTTTTATAATTTGCTTGATGCATTGTGTATATATTGGTTAGGAGGTTGATTTAGAAGGCTATCACAATACAGGTGTAAAGAAAAAATAATAATACGGTAACAATGATGTTGTGTGTTAACCTGTATTTAATTCTTGAATTTTCGAGATAATATCTCTTTTTCAAAAGATCACTGGAACTGAAGCAGTCTAGTTATGGCATTTCTTTTTAAATTAATTTTTTTTTTGAAAATGATGGTATTTTTATATAACTGTATTCTCGTGTTGTATGTTTACGTGAATGCGTTTTTTTTGCACTTGCGCGTATGTTGTCATGCGCGTGTCCATGAAAATGCGTGTTGGTTGTGACGTTATGACTGTATCATAGCGCGGGATTGCACGTGCATATGTATGTGCGTATCAAAGAGCGTATTTGTGTTATATATATATATATATATATATATATATATATATATATATATATAGTATTGAAGAACTGAATATAAAGTGCTCGATTACGGGTGTAAGAGATGTATTTGTTATAGAGTACAATGAATTTAAGGTGCAATTGTTACCATTGGTTTCAAAGCAGCGTGTTAGCCACTTATCGTCAAGTCAACGGGCGCTTACAGCCAAGTCTCACTGAAAGTACGGGTTCCCGTTAGATAACCGGAGTTAAGCAGCAATAAGTCTGTTCAGTACCTAGATGAGTGACCATTTACGCAACAGCAGATACTGTAAGCAACCTGATATCAAACTTGATTCGGCATTAAATAACCCGACAAGGGTTTATATATTGTATTAGGAAAGCTCTGAACTCAAACCAGCTGCGCTCCGCTTAAGAATTGAAATTATATCGTATCTTGATCGTGTCGGAGGGGTTGGATAAATACACACAATATATATTTACTAAGCTAAGCCTAGTAAATATATCTTCATTAATCTAGAGGAGAAAATAAATAAAAAATTATTAGGTATCTTCATTTTGACTTTTATTAACATATTTTTATAGTGGTTACCATCGTAGAAAATGGACTCGTCGACCCGAGTTCAAATCCTGGACAAGACTGTTTGCATTTCACGCAGCACTAATACCGTTGGTAAAAATTATGCACCCAACTTTTCTTATTTTGAATGAAAAAATTCGTTGGGAAAAATATAAAATAATAAATGTTCACTCTGATGAAGGTCGAATCTTCTATGTGTGCGAAATATTTTCACACACATAAACTGACCGAAACACATGTGTAAGTGATATCGATTAATGTGATATCGATTAAATTCATTTTATCCATCTACATTTCTTTTCTTTACTCATTTTTCCTCATATTGTCGGATTCAATTCCTTTACATTTTCATATATATATATATATATATATATATATATATATATATATATATAACGTCGCATCTTGATCGTGTTGGAGGTGTTTGGTAAATACATACAACTAAGCAAAGAAAAGAAGACGAATAGGTAGACAAAGAAGAAGAAGAAGAAGAAGAAGAAGAAGAAAACATTACCCGCCAATTTTCAAACTGCGCAAGACTACAGACGCCTTAAGTAACAACAAAGCGCGGGAAACATTTTGCTGACATTAGATGCGCCACAAACAACCCCAGCAAAGAAATGAATCCGTGTTAAAAATGACGGAACCAAATTGAATATAAACATTATATTTAATAGATAGCCTTGGGGGGAGGGAGGATCGATAAAGGACAGGTCAGAGAGTAGAGAGGTTTGGGGAGCGGGGGTGCGGGAACGAGTATGTGTTAAGGCTAAATGGATATTAGACTTTTGTGTGTGTGTTTTTCTGGACGTATATTAACAATGACAAGTTGTGTCTAAAATGAAACAATATTATTTCAACTTTCTACATTAAAAAAAAGAAGAAAAAACATTATCATGAAAGATGGACAAACGATTTAGCACAGTGTCATCGAATAATGGTATGCTAATTAGTCCAGAATACAGTTACTAGTTTGTAGAGAGCTCTATCCTCAAGAGGGCTCAATTAAATTGGCCTTGTGTCATATCAATCTAAGCTAAGGAAATTTCAACAATTGAGAAAAAAATTCATTTGTCTGAATTTTTAAGATGAGGCTTTATTTTGACTTTTCGGACTATTGTCCTCATCTTTATAAAATAAAGTAACGTTGGCTCAGTGGCCTATTATCGGTATTAGCCGGGAATCAAGGGAGTCTATCCCATTTGCACTAGAGCTAGATCAGAAAGATTGTTTTTGCTTAGGTCGAGCGCCAAGTCTACCGTCAGCTCCCTACTTTACCGCACAAATCAGATTACCTAATCTGTGCTGTTCATGTGCTGAGTTGGGGGGGGGTCGGTATTGAACCCGGAACCTTGCGATTCCTAGGCGGGTGCTGCACCAACTGGGCTTTATCTTCCCCTTTCAGCTTTATAGTGGTATATAAAAACACAACTTTTCGGCCGGTGTATCCTCCGGCTTTCCTCAGGTGTTCCCGATCTATTTTCGACGACTTGTTTGATCAATAGTCAAACTTTTCAAAATGAATTCCTAGATTGGGTCATTGCTATGCTCGGATAGACAGCTAATATCCAAGAAATTCTGGAGGAAACAGCGGCTGAAACGTCGCGCTTTTGAATAACGCAATAAAGATGAGGACAGCAGTCCGAAAAATCAAAATTATTAATAAAATCTCAATGCAGCTTTTCTGTCTGTTTTCCATAGAAGCATAGAACTTCAAAGTCTCTATGCAGTGAACTATCGTCAGTATTGGCCGAACAGCGAGGGAGTCTATCCCCCTTTCGCTTGCACTAGACCAGAGAGATTGTTTTGCTGAGTTGGCTCGCCACACCTACCGTCACACCAAATGCTTTACCGCACAGATCAGATTATCCAAACTGTGCTACTCATGCTTTGATTTAGCGAGGACCGGTATCGAACCCGGAACCCTGCGATTCCTAGGCGAATGCTCTACCGACTGAGCTAACAGACCTCCTAGCAAAAAATAAATAAATAAAAGAATTAAAACAAACAAAAAAAAAACTTACACTTAATGCCGAATCAAGGCCTTTTGATAAACAAAGGACTCAGGTTGCTTACGGTATCTACTATTTCTTAACTGGTCACCCATCTAAGTATTGAACAGGCCCATCGTTGCTTAACATCGGGGATTTAGCGAGAATTGGTGCTTTTGACGTAACTTGACCATAATTTGTTGAGGTGGAGATCAACACCTAACGTCAGCTCCCAGATGATTTACCGCACAGATCTAATTACCTAAGCTGTGCTACTCATGCGTCGAGTAAGCAAGGGCCAGTATTGAACCCGGAACCTTTCGATTTCTAGGCAAATGCTCTACCGACTGAGCTAACCGACCCCTATACTTCAAAATGACAGATTTATTAAAGGCGATAAGAGCGTGTGACAACAGATAAATTAATCTATCAAAAATTGAACAACGCCTTGATAACGGGGCTTAGAATAGGTTGACAAAATCCTCCCTACAGATAGATACGACACACATCGAAAAAAAAAAGCGAATGGTGTTAACAAGTGAGACATTTAGATAATTAGTCTTATTTGGATTATTCGGAATGTTGCAGAGTCGGGCGGCACCGCTAGCTAACCGTCGCGACGGCAAACCGGAGACATGGACACGCGGAGCGTGTTCGTGCGAAGCGAGTCTCCGGGCCGACTAAGTTAAACACTTATTCATGGAATGCAGGTTTTTTGCTCATATCAGAAACCGTTACTTTAAAGCCAACAATATGAAAGATCTGTTTGAAAATGTCAACGTAGAGGATATTCTCTCCTTTTTGAGAGAGAAATAAAATTATACCATAGAATATAGACATGAAACAAATCAATACCATACAACACAATCCCCAATAATGCTAACACATTGTTAAAACCAATTACTAAAAAGTATAAATATAAATACATGATATGTATTACATCCAAACCGTTAGGCATGACATAACCCCGGACAGGTTGATATGCCGTTAAAATCAATAAACCAACTAACCAAACTATTGTCCTCATCTTCATTGTTATCTGTACAACGTTTCAGCCGATGTGCTCTCCGGCTTTCGTCGGGTATTTCTTGTCGGACTCGGGAACTTTTTCTGGCTCGGAAACCTTTTTTTCGGATTCGGGAAGCTTCTCTTCGAACTCGGGAACCTCCTTGTCGTAATCGGGAGCCATCACGGAACTTTGGACCTAATCCTTTATTCAGTCCAGGGGGTGGTATCGTGTTCTTATTCCGCTAATCATAGCTGGGGCACAGGTGTTAAGCTGTGTTAGCTGCCGAAACGTTGTACATATAACAATGAAGATGAGGACAATAGTCCGAATAATCCAAATAATACTAATTATCAAGCCTCCTCTAAAAAATCAGTATTAAGATAATTGTTATGTTTTTATATCTTATTATAATAGAAATTGTGTGTATTTCTGTCTGTAACCGAAACTATATCACTATTCAAGTCACAATTCCCTTAGTTATTTACGCCACTTTCTTCATGATCTCATTCTTTTTTAAAACTCAATTATTGATAAAATTGTATCACATTAATAATACTGTTAATCATATCTACATACTAATATCATGCAATCTTATTTATATATACAATAAAATAGCGGTTTACAGTGTGAATGGTAAGGCTAATTTGCATATTGATATTAAAAATTTCATTTTAATAAATATGTGCTTAGTATTATTGATTTCTAATTGTTTGATTTTATCTAAGTGAATATGAGCAAAAATCTATTCAATAAATCTTATAAGGAATCCATTAACAAGAAAAATAACTGTAATTTTATTCTTTACTTCCTAATTTAACTGAATAGTTAATTGAATGAAAGACGGGGGTGATGAAAAATGATGAAGAGTTAGTTTCAAAGTTATTTTATTTTTTGATTTTACCACCTCTATTTTAAATCATTTTATCTGCATTCTTATTTAGTTTCATAAGTCTTTCTAATTTAATATAACATCAAGGTTAACTCAGTCGGTAGAGCGTCGGTTCCTAGTTCGATACCCACCCTCACCAACTCAGCGTATGAGTAGCACAGGGATCTGTGTGGTAAAGTAAGGAGCTGATAGTAGGTGTGGCGCTCCACCTCAGACGCTAAAATAATCTCCTTGGTCTAGCGCTGGTGAAAAGGGGATAGACTCCCTCGCTGATTGGCTGATACCGACATTAGGCCGCCCGACGACGACTTACTTACATTAAAACTTAAATACTTGCACCCGGAGGGTGCATATATTTGCCAGTACAGATAAAATACGGAACACTGAATGAAAATACAAGACCAGGTTGTTTGGAAATTAAGAAGGTTTTATTTAAAACAGAATAGAGAACGCTTCTACCCTAAAAAATGACTTAACTAGCTCAACCGTGATGTGCACGTGCATCCTGACAATTCGAATCCCAATCCAAAAGTGTCATGGCGGAAACCCAACTTCCCGGTTCCCATCAGTCTCTAACTGATCAAGGGGAGTAACTAGATTTCGTTAGGTCTGAACGTAACAATAATAAAAGAAATCCAACGCTTAAATTCTGATTTTAAGAAATTATATGAAACTGAAATAAATCTCTGTTACAGTTCTGGTCGTCAGTTTAGGAGTTTAGTTCCATTGTTGATAAATCCAATGGGAGATAAGAGTGTATATCTTTTTATTAGAAAGCCTGCTGTATTCCTTGAAATCCTAGGTAGAAAAAGAGTCCAGCTCTTTGTAGCAGAGAATCTGTTGTATTCCTTGAAATCCTAGGTAGAAAAAGAGTCTAGCTCCTTGTAGCAGAGAATCTGTTGTATTCCTTGAAATCCTAGGTAGAAAAAGAGTCTAGCTCCTTGTAGCAGAGAATCTGTTGTATTCCTTGAAATCCTAGGTAGAAAAAGAGTCTAGCTCCTTGTAGCAGAGAATCTGTTGTATTCCTTGAAATCCTAGGTAGAAAAAGAGTCTAGCTCCTTGTAGCAGAGAATCTGTTGTATTCTTGAAATCCTAGGTAGAAAAAGAGTCTAGCTCCTTGTAGCAGAGAATCTGTTGTATTCCTTGAAATCCTAGGTAGAAAAAGAGTCTAGCTCCTTGTAGCATAGAATCTGTGGTATTCCTTGAAATCCTAGGTAGAAAAAGAGTCTAGCTCCTTGTAGCAGAGAATCTGTTGTTGTCCTTGAAATCCTAGGTAGAAAAAGAGTCTAGCTCCTTGTAGCATAGAATCTGTTGTTATCCTTGAAATCCTAGGTAGAAAAAGAGTCTAGCTCCTTGTAGCAGAGAATCTGTTGTATTCCTTGAAATCCTAGGTAGAAAAAGAGTCTAGCTCCTTGTAGCAGAGAATCTGTTGTTATCCTTGAAATCCTAGGTAGAAAAGGTGTAGCTTATTGTAGTAGAGTGTCTGTTATATTCCTTGAAATCCTAGGTAGAAAAGGCAGGCAGCTCCTTGTAGCAGAGAATAAATTGTATTCCTTGAAATCCTAGGTAGAACAAGTGTGTAGCTCCTTGTATCAGAGAATCCAGTTGTATTCATTGAAATGCTCGGTAGAACAAAAGTGTAGCTAAAAGTGTGCTCAAATACTTTTCTGGGCTCGTTTTTAATTGGCCCATCTTTAACGGAAAACATCTTAAAAATGCTTATGAATATCACCGACCCGCACCAAAAAAGAAAATTAAAATAATTTAGAATTAGGTTATTGTTCACAGGGGTCTTATTATCAATTTTTATTAAAAAAACAAAGACAGTTACTTCTCCCAGACTGGATACCGTACCAAGATTAAATAATCCTCTCTGAGTGTTGTATTGCAACACCGCACAAGGAAGCTGCTATACAGCTACCTACAGAAGCGCGTGGTGTAATGGTTAAAGTCATGGGAAATGGACTCGTCACCCCGAGTTCAAATCCTGGACGGGGTAATTGCATTTCACTTAGCGCTAATATCCTTGGGAAAGGTATTAATCCTACTCTCCCTCCAGCTATGGGCAAATATTAGGGCAGACTGGGCTCTTTAACCTTGGTTAGGCAACCGGTCAAGGAGAAGGAAAACTCTGAATTTAAACCTGTTGAACTCCGCTTAAGAAATTGACCTTGTCACATTCATCTCGTTGATAGATATATAAACATCCACCTGCCCCCTATCACAAAACCGAGTAAGACGGACCAGACACGCTGGACACTATTGGTGAAGTCAGTGACGTCCTTCTTTGGAAACCAGCACATGGTCATGCTAGTGCGAGTCGTCCAACAAAGACCTACATAGATCTTCTCTGTGCAGATACTTGATGTTGCGTGGAAGACACACAGGGATCAATCGGATGGTCACGTCAAGCCCTAGCACCTATATGATTTTCCCAACCCTATTGCCCTTATGGCAAGCCCCAACACCTTTTTATCATATGGGTGCTAGAAGGCGGTGGCTGCGGGTCTACATGCCCTGGGAATGACGTTAAACTCTATCTGATGGTGAGGTTCCAGTTTTGGAGGTTTGGGGAATATGAAGCACCCCTTCATCACCATTGCTCCCTAGTCCACTCTGACCCGGAGTGGTAGTACCTGTTAGGGTCCCATCTATGGGTTAAATAGAAAAATGTATTTATAAAAAAATTGTATTATCCATTAAGAATTGATTTATTTCAAAACTTTATCGGCATTAAATGACCCACTGAGGTTGATATGCCGTAAAACAAAACAAACCAAACCAAACCTATCAGGGACAATAAGTGATAGGGACGGTTGGCAAGAGGTTGCCATAGATACCCGTGCTGCTGGCGCGACATGATGATGATTATCTATATACCAACCCCTTTTAGGGTGTAACACAGGATCAATTTTTAAGTGGAATTTAATTTTATGTTAGTGTTTTCTTTCTCCTAGACAAGTTGCATAACCAAGATAAGGGGATGTCACACTATTTACCATGAGTATTATATGTGAAATGCAAACAGTCTCGCCCAAAATTTGAACGCATGTCACCGAGTCCATTTCGTTAGGCGATAATCGTTACAATAAAATAAAGTAAAAGTAGATTGTCAGTATCAGCCGGACAGCGAGGGAGTCTATCCTCTTTTCGCTAACGCTGGGCCAGGGATATAGTTTTTTTGTATCTGAGGTGGAGTGCCACACCTACCACCAGCTCCCAACTTTACCGTAGATATCTAAGCTTTGCTATTCATGCGCTGAGTTGGTGAGGGCAGGTATTAAACCCGGAACTCTGTGGTTCCGAGTCAGATGCTCTACCGACTGAGCTAAGCGTTTAATTAGAATACTAGTATGAGAATCCCCTCCAGGGCACAAAAAAGAGCCTGTGCAAGATGTATGGAGGCCCTAAGTTGCCCAATCGACTGCCCCCTTTCTGCCTCGCTGGCGTGATCCGAAGGAATGGTGAACCAATACATTCGGCGTCAGTTTGGCTGCAGGAGTTGCCAGATAGTGTTTTACACACTGAACTGCCTAACGGAGTCTGATCCACGATTTCTGTCAGGATTTTCTCCCTTAACCTTTTCCTATCCAGAGGATACCCACAAGGCAACGGGGGATTATCTAGACTATTACGCGCCTGGATACCAAACCAAGTATTTCTATGTTCTCGCGTTAATGCGCTAGAGGACCGTTGAGCGAGATGATTCCTCCGCCCTTTCACTGATTTTGATTTTCGTCCTGCTGGGTGTCTAGCCACCCTCCTCACCAGGCAAGCTTGGTGGTGATACCGGTTTAGTCGCCGATGATCCAACTATGAAGCAGGTAGTACGGGGTTATATAATACCCATAGCGCTTTGTGCGACCTGACACGAAGCATGATAATATACAACAATTAAAAACCCACCCCACGTCTGCTCCTCAAAAAGGAGACAGATATTACTAGAAACATATTCCCATGGACTTTTAAAAAAATGGCATATAAGTACGCAATAAGAAATAAGAGTACAACGCACAGACAATATTCGGGTTGAACTGTTGTGAAAATATGCGCTCAGCAAGATGGACGACGATGGCAACGACGACGACGACGACAGTAATCGGTTTGAACATCTGCAAATATTTGTACGGCGATGGAGACAAAGTAAGAATGAAAGAAAAAGAAAAGAAGAATTTTGTAAAATAAATTGATAAATAAACACGTATGGAAAAAAATGACAAGAACAACACATTTTCTAAAGTGCATCAAGAGAAATTTTCCTTTTGGTAAAAAAACAAACAAACTGTGGCTGTTTTAAAATAGATCAAATTTATCATGATTTTTTTTATTGTTTTGTACGCACTCACTCACTCACGCTCTCTCACTATCAATCTATACATCACACATACACATACAGAGAGAGAGAGAGAGATAGAGATAGAGAGAGAGAGAGAGAGAGAGAGAGAGAGAGAGAGAGAGAGAGAGAGAGAGAGAGAGAGAGACGTTCGAGTGTATATGTCCAAAAAGACACATATCCATATTAAATTTTATATATATATATATATATATATATATATATATATATATATATATATATATATATATATATATATATATATATATATATATATATTATAGTGTACTATACAAACAAAATGTGATTGTTACCATTGGTTTCAAAGCAGTCCAATTAGCCTCAAGATAACGTGGCCATGAAAATATTACAACGAATTTTAATTCAGTTATATATATATATATATATATATATATATATATATATATATATATATATATATGTGTGTGTGTGTGTGTGTGTGTGTGTGTTTCTTTAAAAAAGAATAAAAAAAGAACTGGACAATACAGAATTTTAAAACTTTGATTCGGCGATATTTAGTAAGTTTTTAAAATGCAAGTATATCTAACACTAAAAAATATTTCAATGGATTTGTTATTACCAATTTGAACAATTTTTAAAATAAAATAACTTTGTTTATATATAAACTGATAAAAAATCCCCAATATATATATATATATATATATATATATATATATATATATATATATATATATATATATATATATAATTTATGAAAATTAATTAAATGTTATGAATGATTGACTGGCTGTTCCATTGTGGTGTAATGGTTAGCTAGTTAATATCGTAGATCCATTGTTACTGAATAATATGTTTGATGCCCACTGGGTGCTCTATATTTTCATCCTTGTGCCAAATTTAGGTTTGTTTTTGGGGACATTGCGTAACGGTTATCGTATTAGAGAATGGAGAGCTGAATTTAAATTCTGTATGAAGCTATTTGCGTTTCATTTCTCACTAATGTCCTTGGGAAAGGCATGAATCCAACTCTTCTCCTCCAAGCTATGGGTAAATAGTAGGGCAAACCGGGATCTTTGGCCTTGGTGTGAAAGCGAACAAGTCTCGTGCAAGTTTTGAACTCGGATCGTCGTTACATCACGCACCTCCCTTGATATAGAACGAAAAAACTAATTTCCCTGATAGTTGGATCTTTTTTGTAAAATGGCTTGCAAATAAACTGTAACAATAGTTTTCACTTTATTTTCTACGCCTGATGTTGAAAGATGTTTTTTTTTTTTTGCATTGTAGAAAGTCATGCTACACTGTTCGCATTCTAAATGTCTTCGAGGAACTGATAGCCATTTTGGCCTCTGACTTTTTGGCACTGTCTTGTTTTCTTCTCACTTTTGTTTGGTTGCACAGGTTGAATACTAAACAGATTCTTGCAAATCTATGAGGTCAGGTCTCAGCAGCCATTACAACAAGACACACTACTATGGATATATATATATATATATTATATATATATATATATATATATATATATATATATATATATATATGCACTCTTGTATATATCATTCCATTTCACCGTGGGAAATTTTCTACTTTAGCGAATTTCATTTTCAGACATTGCTTGATGGTTGGTTGGTTGGTTGGTTGGATTTTACGGCATGTCAACCCCAAACTGAATTTGAATGTTTTCGTTGTTATCGTTTGTTGATGTTTTCTTTGCTTAGAATGGCTTAAGGTCACTTTAAATGAAGACCCTTAAGATCACAAAAAAATACTAACTAGACTAACTCACTAACCATTATCCAACGACATTTAAGCCCCATTATCAGATGCAGTTTAGTTTCATGCTGTTATCATTTGTTGATGTTTATCAAACTTTGCTTAGTATGGCTTAAGGTCACTTTAAATGAGCACTCCTAAGATCTCATAAAAAACTACTAAGCAGACTAGCTCACTTCTTTAAATACACGCTCCTACATTTGGGGTGCTGATAGGTGTCGTCAGTGATGTAATATGCATAGGTCACTGGGAAGTTTCGGGTCTTTCAGCATCATACTTCCCTTGCCAGGCTGACGGTATCAGAGATGATCAAACTCTTATCCACCTATTAACTTGAGACTCTAACAGACGTTTGGCTTTTAATGTTTTTGTACGAGTGTAAAAACTCTCTACTGAGCCTCTGATTGGCTGGTGCTAACAATCAATCAAATGCACGGCACAGTCTATTTAAGTGGTGTACGCAGACAATAACACTTTTTTTCTTCGAAACGGAATACACGCTTTAGAGGGGAAAAGGTAAGTTAACCCTTCATTATTGCGGACTTGAGTGGCCTATTTCATTTTTTTTTTACTAATTTTTATTTCACTAACCATTATCCAACGACACTTGCGCCACATTGTCAGATGCAGTTTAGTTCATAGTAAGGACACGTCTTTCTTTTTCTTTGAGGGGGGGGGATTAACCCTCTGTATGGGGATATATTTTTCTGAACAGACTGTGATAGATACATGGAGTAGATATATATGAACAGACTGAAATAGATAGACAGATATATATCTATCTATTAGATACGAACAGACTATGATAGATACATGGCGTATTAGAATATCCCCAGCCAATATCCCATCCACAATAAAAAAAGGGACTATATCCCCTGACTATATCCAACACCCCATAAACAGGGTACTATATTTCCTACAAAATCTAACCCCTAATAAAAAAGGGACTAATACCCAGACCATATCTCACCCCCAATAAAAAGAAGTGGGTGTCTCGTCCAAAAACAATAAAAGCCAAACGTCTGTTAGCTTTGTCTCAAGCACACCATGTTATCCTATTTTTAAAGAAAATGACAACGATGAGATGTTCTGGGTATGATGTTAAATAATCTGATGGTGAGGTTCCAGTTCTGGAGGTTTGGGGAATGTGGAGCACCCCTTTATCAACATTGCTTCCAGGTCCACTCTGATCTGGAGTGGTAGTACCTGTTAGGGTCCCATCTATGGGTTAAATAGAAAAATAAATTTTATAAAAATGTGTTTACAAAAGAATTGAGTTTAAAAAGAAAAAAATGAGTACCCATCAAGAATGAATTAAACAAAATGTCTTCGGCATTGAATAACCCAACAAGGGTGGACATACCGTTAAAAAATTGTCTTAAAAAATTTTTCTTCCAAACAATCGCTATGAATCTTTCAAAACTTTACCGGCATTAAATGACCCACCGAGTTTGATATGACGTAAAACGAAACAAAACAAACAGAAAACAACGATGAGATTTAGAAGTCCTTCAATTAATCAGTAGGAAAATAGGACCATATGACCTTTAGGCACCCCTTCCGAGATCTCAATTCGTAAGGTCACTTTTCTCATTTACACCGTCAAAATCCTGTTAATTGTTAACAGGCGACTTTTAGCGGTCTTTTTAATTATAAAACTAACCCCTAACCCTAACCCCTAACCCCTAACCCTAACCACTAACTCTAACCACTAACAAACAACCGGATTGTGTCCCCACGAATCGAGATCTCGGAAGGGGTGCCTAAAGGTCATATGGTCCGGAAAATATATCGTTTGTTTTGAAAGATGACGCACACACAAATGAATCGATAATGAAAAGGCGACGAAATTTTGCTGAGTCTGGCACACGGGTTTTTGGTTTGTCTTTTTAGGACTAAAGAGGAGTATCGTTCGAAAGTGTGGTTGAGTAACGGAAGTTGATTGCAAAGTAGATTGAGATAGATAGATAGATAGATAGATAGATAGATTCAGACAGAGATAGATAGATAGATAAATAGATAGATAGAAACAGATAGATAGATAGATAGATAGATAGATAGATAGAAACATAGATAGATTGATTGATATATAGATATTAACAGATTGAGATTCATAGATAGATTGACATATATGTATAAAAAGACCGGGATAGATAGATAAATAGATAGAAAGATGCGAACAGAATTAGATAGATAGATAGATAGATAGAGTAGAAAATATGAACAGACGGAAATATCCATCTATCTATCTATCTATCTATAGATACGAATAGATTGACATAGATAGATAGATTGATAGATAGAAATGAACAGACAATTTGGGTTCGTTATTCAGCTTTCTTATAAATTTCTTCAAGCACGCACACATACACACACATACATACACAAACACACACACATACACGCACACACATATAATATAATATAATATAATATATAATATAATGGAGAATAAATGGGGGAAAGTATTAGCATATGAAGGTGCTCAATGCTAAAATAGCAGAGCAGATTTAAATTCATAGATGAAATATTATGGTGTTAATATTCCGTAACTGCAGTTTCCTTCATATCATGCAATTTTCAGACGGTAAAAATATTTTGATATTTTTGACCGTCTGAAGATTGCAGGATATGCATGAAACTACAGTTACGGAATATTAACACCATAATATTTCATCTATGATTATATATATATATATATATATATATATATATACTTTGGTGCGGTACCAAGTTTCTTGGTACAAGGTGATTCTAGGCGGGTCCTAATCCTCTACAAGTAGTTTGTTGTAGAGTTCAGGTTCCGTGTGAGAGCTCAATGTTTAATTATTGTAAACAGAGCAAATCATAAAATTTAAAGATAGAGACAAACTTCTAAACCAACGAGAAGAAATAGTAACGAAATGCAGACATAAAAACAAATAGTAACGAAATGCAGACACAAAAACAAGTTTAAAATTTAAAATATAAGACGAATAAGACAAACATACACTTGGAGGTACCGCTAGGACCCTTCTCGATAGAAAAAAAAAAGGAAAAAAAGAAAAAAAGAAAATACAAAAAAGTAAGTGAATCTTATGAATATACTTTTACATAAATGAAGTCCCCTAAATAAATAAAAAATAAAAATAAAAATAAAAATAAAAATATGAATAAATAAATAAATAATTATAAAAAGAGACACCTTAAAAAAGCTTTGTAAATAAGAATATTACTTAAGAATATAAATAATAATAAAATAAATTAAATAAATAAAAAGATAAGGATATTACATAAGGGTACAAATAAAATATTAAAATAAATTAAAATAAATAAAAAGATGGAATAACGAAATGCAGACACTATAACAAATTTAAAATATAAGATTAATAAGATAAACCTGCTAGAACCCTTCTCGATAGAATAAAGGAATAAAGAAAAAAGTAAGTAAAATCTATGACTATACTTTTACTTAAATGAAGCCCCTCTAAATAGATAAATAAGTATATGAATAAATAAATAAATAAAAATAGACACTTTAAAGAAGCATTGTAGATAAGGATAGTGCATAAGGATACAATTAAATAATAAAATAAGTTAAAATAAATAAAAAGATTTCTCTGAATGTTTGAGATGAGGCTTGAAGATTAGTATTATCTACGTTATTCGGACTATTGTCTCCATCTTCATTGTTATTTGTACAACGTTTTGGTCGATAGATCCTCCGGCCTTCTTCAGGTATTCTTGAAGAAGGTATTCTTCAGGATACCCCCGTGGAATAAATAAAGGGTTAGGTTCAAAGTTCCGTGATGGCCCCCCGAATACGACAAGAAAGTTCCCGAGTTCGAAAAGAAGGTTACCGAGTCCGAGAAGGTTTCCGACTCCGACAAGAAATACCTGAAGAAGGCCGAAGGGTATATCGGCCGAAACAATGAAGATGGGGACAATAGTCCGAATAACGCAGATAATACTAAATAAAAAGATGTAAAGAGGGAAATCGAAGTAATGGAATATAAATAGGCTCATAAATATAAATATAACTAGCTAAGTATGGAAGAACATACTTTAATAAATAAAACACCCTAAGATACTCCAAGAAAAATAAAAGGCTTGTAACCATAATAAAGTAAACTCAGATACCCTCACCCGCTGAGAAAAAAAGACATACCTTCCCTGCAGCCCACTTGACCCACTTAGAGTGAAAGGGCATCAAGATCATAAATAGAAATAGAATCCTGTGGGTCAGTCAAACCAAACTTAGGAATTTACCAACAGACTAGGCAGACACATAAAAACACCGCCAACCATGCAAAGGATGAAGGAAAGGAAAAAAAAAATTTTCCGCCAATAAAAAAGACACTTGAAAAGAAAAAATGCAATATGATCACCCCTGAATGAGGGAGGTGAAATGTATGAATATAAAATGAGTTTGGCCATGTGCGTGTCTAAATAAAAGATAACAGTGGTCTGAAGAAGCTCGTGGGCATACTCGCGAGTGGAAATGGTCCATAACCACAATACCCATGGTATTTAAGACATTTTATTCCCAAATATATATATATGTATATATATATATATATATATATATATATATAGAGAGAGAGAGAGAGACAGAGAGACAGAGAGAGAGACAGAGAGACAGAGACAGAGACAGAGACAGAGACAGAGACAGACAGACAGAGACAGAGAGACTGAGAAAGAGACAGAGAGACAGAGACAGAGAGATAAACAGACAGACAGACAGACAGACAGAAAGATAGAGACAGACAGACAGACAGACAGACAGAAAGAAAGAAAGAAAGAAAGAAAGAGAGAAAGAAGCTGTGTAACGCAACGATGGCGAGTTGACTTGTTTGAATAAGACATTGGAAGCAAATAGATTGATAGATTGATAGATATATTAATAGTTATGAGCAGACACACCGACATATCTGATAAAAGGAATAAAAAATAGAGAGAATTGTGTTTTTAAAGGAGATAAAAAATACACTTCACGTTTAAAAGCTTGTCTCAAAATGTCTTAACAATATTGATAATGAATAAAGATAAAATATGACACCACACTTTTTAACGTTAGTTTAATCTGTAGGTGATAAACAACTATTTGCACTCTTATTTCAACACAGCAGGGCGTCATTCTCCTCCTCTGGGCTGGGTTCAAATTGGGCTATTTGGTTTGCTACGTGTTATTCAAGTGGTGAAGGCTTGTGTTGGACCCTTCGCATTTATTGGCACCCTCGATAGAAATGGTGCACAAAGAATGCCATAAACCCAATCAACGACCGACCTCAGGTTTTATATATTATATATATATATATATATATATATATATATATATATATATACATATATATAAATATATATATGTGTGTGTGTGTGTGTTTATACATATATATATTTATCAACTCCTCCGCACGAGCAGGATGCGACATAAGGTGAATTACTTTAGCGGAGTTAACAGGTTTGAATTCAGAGTTTTCCTTCAAATATTAAAGAGACCAGTCTGCCCTACTATTTCAACCATAGCTGGAGGGAAAATATATGTATTCTTACCTTTCCCAAGGGTATTAGCAATATGCGAAATGCAAGCAGCCTTGTCTAGGATTTGAACTCGGGTCGACGAGTCCATTTCCTACGACTCTAACTATTATGCCACGCGCCTCCATATTGCATAAGGCGTACCAGACTACAAGTGCTGAGGGTACTAAATCGTTTTATCACCCCCTCATGCACACGTGTGTCCAAGTTTCCCACAGAGATGACGAATATGAGAAACCTATAGAACAAACTTGAAGACTACCCCCCCCCCTGCTGCACAATTTAGCTAATGACACCGGTTTAGCTCAGTTGGATGAGCATCTGCCTAAGAATCACATATGAATATGAAGATTTACGAGAACAAAGTATCAGAAATGGATGGATAACGGATGTATTTCATATCGAAGTCGGATGCCGAGGATT
>CM042158.1:45397726-45410226 GCA_023376005.1 Doryteuthis pealeii
TGTTCTGTTATCTTCTCTTCACTTAATGATGGCGATGGATTGCATTGTCTTTATTGGGAGCTACATACTTTGCTTTTCCCTGCAAATACCCTTGGGAAAGGTGCGAATCCAACTATTTTCCCTCCAGCTATGGGTAAATAGTAGGATAGACTGGGCTCTTTAACCTTGTTTAGGGGACCAGTCTAGGAGAAGAAAAATTGTTAATTCAAACCTGTTAAATTCCGCTTAAGAAATTGGCCTCGTGTCGCATCCTATTGGTGCGGAGGGGTTGGTAAATATGTATGTATGTATGTATGTATGGATGGATGGATGGATAGATAAATAGGTAGATAGATCGATAGATAGATAGATAGATAAATAGTTATTGACCCAACCTAGAAATGAATGACAGTGTCCTGAAATTTACTTGGTATTCCATGGATGACTTGTGAAAAATGGATGAATGGTAATTAGTGTGTCGAAAGTCATCAAGACAGTTTACACAATTCAAGTCCCGATGAAGGTTGCAAAACCGAAACGTTATAACGTCGACTTCTTCATCAAGAACAAATTCGTCAGATTTATTCCCTATTTTACTTCCATGGTATTCCATATGGACATCCCGAGTTTCTATATATTTGGCACAGTGTTTCTCAAGTTTCTTTAAATTTGGTTTGGTGGTTGGTTTTTGAGGCTATCCCAATGCAAGTGTAAAGAAAAATAAGGTAACTATGGTGTTGTTTGTTAACCTTTAATTTATTCTTAATATTTCGAGATAAAATCTCTTTGACAGAAGATCTCTGAAACTGAAGCTGTTGTTAGTGACTGTCCAGTGTGTTTTTGTGTCTTATATCTTCCAAATTCTCTAAATTTTATTATTTTTTTATTATTATTTTTCTCTTAAATTTTATTATAATTTATCAATATTTTTCTCTTAAATTTATTTTAATAACAAGAAAATCCTTAAAAATACCAAAAACTGGTAAATTTCTTAGAATTCTCTTTTTCTTCACCTTTTTTTTTCCTTCATGAAATGTTTGACTCTACACTGTTAAACATTTCCTCGTGGAGTGTGAAGTCTTTGCTCCAATCAGGAATAAATATTTCAACACATATTATATGAACTAGCAAAATAAAAAAAATACCCTCCGGGCGATGTGAAAATTGATGACGTAAGCTGTGACGTAGAGCTATGACGTAGTTTTGTTACAGACAGAAACACAGACAATCTCCATTATTAATATACTAGTACAAAATAAAAAACACCCTCTGGGCGATGTAAAAATGGATTTTTGAAACATATTGCCTGAGGGGTGGGAGTAAAAAATTCAATGTCAGCGAGTTTGTACCCTAAGTAAGTAAAATCATCAAATTCATTAAAGGATTAAAAAATAAAACAATTTGAAATGTAAACTTTAAATATGTATTAAAATAAAACAAACTATATATAGATATATAATACCAGTCATGTATTTATTAAAACTTGTTTTACAAAACAATGAGGACTGTCTAATGTTGCATGTTCAAATGTTATGACGATTTTGGGTAATGTGATGTAAGCAGTGACCTAGTTTGTGTTACAGACAAAAACCGGAAGCGAATCTCAATTATTAATAGAGATACTAATATGGATGACATTTTATCGTTCTTGAGAGAAATGATAATATATCGAAAATTATGAATCAGATATAAAATACATTCACGAATGTATCTACGAAAATACACCTGTAAAGGAAACTTGAGTACCAACTTTTATCTCACACTCTAACAGTTTATGGCATTAAATAACCCACAGGGTTATCATACCATTAAACCAAATGAATTAATGAAAATTATTTATAGCAATTTGGAGATATCAAGAACTTGAAACGTAGAAACTTTTATCAAAATGACTTATTTCGGTATTAAATGACCCGAAAAGGGTTGATATGCCGTAAAACAAACAAACCAAACCAAATGAAGTTAATGAAAATTATTTACACAAATTTGAAGATATCAAGAACTTGAAACGTAGAAACTTTTATCAAAATGACTTGTTTCGGCATTAAATGACCCGAAAAGGGTTGATATGCCGTAAAACAAACAAACCAAACCAAATGAATTAATGAAAATGATTTACACCAATTTGGAGATATCAAGAACTTGAAACGTAGAAACTTTTATCAAAATGACTTGTTTCGGCATTAAATGACCCGAAAAGGGTTGATATGCCGTAAAACAAACCAACCAAACCAAATGAATTAATGAAAATTATTTATTGCAATTTGGAGATATCAAGAACTTGAAACGTAGAAACTTTTATCAAAATGACTTGTTTCGATATTACATAACCCGAAAAAGGTTGATATACCGTAAAACAAACAAATCAAACCAACATTCATTAGATATACTAATTCGTGATTAGTCTTTTGCTAAATGTCTATAAGCAGTTGTTTTGGTTTGAAGACGGTCAAATTGTTAAATGCAATGATTGTGGATTTTCACTTCTAATGAATCTGAATTCTTGAACATATTAAGATGATTGTTGATGATATTTGTTAATCACTTGTTGAAATCATGGCTAGACGATGTGTCAGGCAGTAATTGATGATAATGGATTGACCATAGCAACTATCAAGTGGTCATTAATTGTCTTAACTTGTGATAAACTGCATCCGGTGTCATTAATTGTCATAATAAAAAAATGTATGCCAGCTGGCTGGGGTTTTTGTCTAATACTACACCCTCCACACAGGCATGGCCACACCCACAAACATACACACACACACACACTGATATGCATTTATATATATATATATATATATATATATATATATATATATATATATATATTGTTAAACAAACTGCAACGCTGCAGCGCTGGTTTATTAAACATCAACCGTTAATGAAACTTTTCATTTTTATAAAATTGCACACACACACACACACTACGCTGATGACCTTGCACTCCTTGCAGATACACCACCACAGGCCGAGTCACTACTGCATAGCCTAGAGAAGGCTGCAAATAATATTGGCCTTCATGTAAACTCCGATAAAACAGAGTACATATGTTTCAAAAGGAAAGGAGACATAACCACACTCAACGGTAAGCCCCTTAAGCCAGTAGAACAATTCACATACCTAGGTGGTAATATCCTATCCACAGAAAGCGATGTAAATACACGAATAGGAAAAGCGTGGTCGGCCACAAACAAATTATCAGTAATATGGAAATCCGATCTCACTGACAAGCTAAAGCGACAATACTTCCAGGCGGTGGTTGTATCAGTGTTGCTGTACGGATGCACCACATGGACCCTAACGAGGCGCCTTGAGAATAAGCTGGATGGGAGCTGCACAAGAATGCTGCGTGCAGTCCTGAATAAATCGTGGAAGCAGCACCCCACGAGGAAACAGCTATATGGTCACCTGCCCCCCATCTCACAAACCATTCGAGTGAGACGGACAAGACATGCCGGGCACTGCTGGAGAAGCAAGGATGAGCTCATAAGTGACGTTCTCCTGTGGAAGCCAACACACGGACATGCTAGTGTGGGCCGCCCAGCAAGGACCTACATTGACCAACTAAGCAAAGATGCAGGTTGCTGCACAGAGGACCTCCCTGGGAAAATGAATGATAGGAAAGGTTGGCGAGAGAATTGTCATGGATTATATAGTAGTATAATTGTATATATATATATATATAATATAGAGGATTGTTTAAAACCTAAAAGGATGTCAATTCAAAATTAAATAAAATCAATTGTTTTTTCCTCGTTTAATCAAACTGGCGAAATTGTCAATTGAACATTTTTACATTATTGCCAATTTGTCGTATCAAGTTAAATCAATTTAGACAATTGAAACTTTTTTTCTTTTTATAAAAACAAAAATAAAGTCAAATTCTCAAAGTCCGATTCCCTTTTAAATTAAATAGCCCTCCTCTCTCTCACTCTTTCTCTTCTCTCTCTCTCTCTGTCTCTCTGTCTCTCTCTCTGTCTCTTGTCTGTCTGTCTCTCTCTCTCTCTATATATATATATATAATAGTATCCAATTGCCGCTTTAACTTTACCGTCGCAGTGGCGTCAGTAAATAATCCAAAAGTGCTCAATATATTAAAAACATAGAGCAGTTATAATACTAATATATTATTATTAGAGGAAAAAAAAGGGTCTACCATGGTTTCAATCAAATTGAAATGATTTCCTTTGGACCCTTCTTCTACATTAACTAGTCAATGTAATTTCTTATTAAATTGAATATATATATATATATATATATATTATATATATATATATATATATATATATATTTATATATATGGAATCATAAGTGAACATGGACCTTATACTCCCACCAAGAGCGGCGGCTAAATAACTTCTACCTTCGCTGCCTTAGACGTGTACTGGACATCACATGGAGGGACAGGATCACTAACACAGCAGTCCTAGAGAGAGCTCAACTCCCCAGCCTGTACTCTCTACTGAGACAACGTCGTCTCGCGATGGTTGGGTCATGTACGTCGGATGGATGATGGATGAATCCCGAAAGACATTCTTTATGCAGAGCTTACGTCTGGTAAAAGACAGATTGTCGCCCCCCGCTGCGGTTCAAGGATGTGCTCAAATGATCTCAGGTGCTTTGGCATTGTCCCTTCCAGATGGGAAAATTTGTCTCAAGACCGCCCTCAGTGGCGGCAGAATCTCCATTGAGGACTGTACATGTCAGAAGGCACCCTGATACAACATCATGAAGCTAAGAGGTCCATAAGAAAGCAACGGCAACAAAGCATCGAACATCATCACCTACAGGGACACCTACAAATACAAAATCTGTGGTCGAGAATGTTTCTCAAACATCGGACTTCATAGTCACAGGAAGCGCTGCAACTTCAGGGGCACACAAAAAACTTTATCAATAGTCTTTCGAGACTGAATTGCAATGAATAGATATATATATATATATGGAATCAGAAAGTGGTTAATCGAAGCCTAAAGTAGATACCAAAAGATATGAAACATGTATTGCTGAAAGAAAATATAAAAAATCTTTTGAAAAACACAATAATTTTTTTGCTGACCTTCTTTTTTTATGAAATATTTAATTTTCCCTCAATGGACCCATAACAACACTATATGATCTTCAGACGAACTAGGGAATTTGATTTAGCTATTGAGTTCTATACGGTGCGTTTTGGTCTCTATTGTGGGGTGGGGAAGAAGAGGAGTACAGTTTGATTGGCCGGTTACTATATGTATCATGAAGCGCGTAGTGTAATGGTTAAAGTCATATGAAATGAACTCGTCGCCCCGAGTTCAAATCCTGGATGTGGTAATTGCATTTCACTTAGCACTAATACCATTGGGAAAGGTATGAATCCTACTCTCCCTCCACTATGGATAAATAGTAGGGCGGACTAAGCTCTTTAACCTTGTTTAGGCAACCGTCTAGGAGAGGAAACCTCTGAATTCAAACCTGTTGAACTCCGCTAAAAGAAATTGACCTTGTGTCAAACCCTGCTCGTGCGGAGGGGTTGGTAAATATATATATATATGTCTCACGAATTTTAGCTGGATATACAGTTATTTAAATTAGGCAGAGTGTTCTGTTATCTTCTCTTCACTTAATGATGGCGATGGATTGCATTGTCTTTATTGGGAGCTACATACTTTGCTTTTCCCTGCAATACCCTTGGGAAAGGTGCGAATCCAACTATTTTCCCTCCAGCTATGGGTAAATAGTAGGATAGACTGGGCTCTTTAACCTTGTTTAGGGGACCAGTCTAGGAGAAGAAAATTTGTTAATTCAAACCTGTTAAATTCGCTTAAGAAATTGGCCTCGTGTCGCATCCTATTGTGTGCGGAGGGGTTGGTAAATATGTATGTATGTATGTATGTATGGATGGATGATGGATAGATAAATAGGTAGATAGATCGATAGATAGATAGATAGATAAATAGTTATTGACCCAACCTAGAAATGAATGACAGTGTCCTGAATTTTACTTGGTATTCCATGGATGACTTGTGAAAAATGGATGAATGGTAATTAGTGTGTCGAAAGTCATCAAGACAGTTTACACAATTCAAGTCCCGATGAAGGTTGCAAAACCGAAACGTTATAACGTCGACTTCTTCATCAAGAACAAATTCGTCAGATTTATTCCCTATTTTACTTCCATGGTATTCCATATGGACATCCCGAGTTTCTATATATTTGCGACAGTGTTTCTCAAGTTTCTTTAAATTTGGTTTGGTGGTTGGTTTTTGAGGCTATCCCAATGCAAGTGTAAAGAAAATAAGGTAACTATGGTGTTGTTTGTTAACCTTTAATTTATTCTTAATATTTCGAGATAAAATCTCTTTGACAGAAGATCTCTGAAACTGAAGCTGTTGTTAGTGACTGTCCAGTGTGTTTTTGTGTCTTATATCTTCCAAATTCTCTAAATTTTATTATTTTTTATTATTATTTTCTCTTAAATTTTATTATAATTTATCAATATTTTTCTCTTAAATTTATTTTAATAACAAGAAATCCTTAAAAATACCAAAAACTGGTAAATTTCTTAGAATTCTCTTTTTCTTCACCTTTTTTTTTCCTTCATGAATGTTTGACTCTACACTGTTAACATTTCCTCGTGGAGTGTGAAGTCTTTGCTCCAATCAGGAATAAATATTTCAACACATATTATATGAACTAGCAAAATAAAAAAAATACCCTCCGGGCGATGTGAAAATTGATGACGTACTTGCGTTGTTTCGGATACTGCTGAAAGAAAAATTATGTTCCTAATTTGAAATGTTAATGCAAAACATTCCATGTGTTTATATCTAATTGTATTTCTATTAGCTTCACAATATAATCAAATTTTATTGCTCAAAAGCAAGATCTGGTGATAGTGAATGTGTATACATATTTAATTTTCATTAATTGTTTTTAATTTCATATTTTTCACCGAAATACATACACAAAAACTGCCCTTATATGTTGTGGATTGCATCATATGCTGTTTGATTAATTTTTTGACAATGGGATCAAGCACTGCAACACCAATGGAAGAAGTGTGCTAACGCAAACAGATACTTGAAAAGTAAATGATGTTGAAAAATAAACCACATTTCGTATACAAATGATTGCGTCATATCTGCTGTTGATGACTTTTTAGCAATGGGATCAAACACTTCAACACTGATGGAGAAATGTATGACCGTAAGGGGGATTATGAATCTCACTAGGTCACATTTAATTAGAGTATTTTGTTAGCCTATGAAACTTTTAAACCGACTCTCTTATGCACACAAAAACACTTTAACATAGAAATAATTACACACCCATAATCTCATTAATCTTACACTCTTCTTTCTCTCTGTCCTTTTCTTTCTTTCTTCTTTTTTCTCTCACTCTCTTCTCTCTCCTCTCTCTCTCTCTCTCTCTATATATATATATATTATATACATACATATATATAAATATATACATACATATACCTATATATATATAAATGCATACATATTATATAAGTATATAAATACATATATATATAATACTACATATATATATATAAACTCATATATATATATAAAATACACACACATATATATATAAATACACACACACACACGTATATATATAAATTACACACACATATATATATAAACACAACACACACATATATATATATACATACACCACCATTATATATATTAAATAACACACACACACATATATATGCATATATTATATACATATATATATATATCTTATTATAATGGAGATTGTGTGTTTGTCTGTCTGTAACCGAAACTAAATCACTACTCAAGTCACAATTCCCTTAGTTATTGACATCACATTCACCATGAATGTATTTTTATTTAAAACTCAATTATTGATAAAATTGTTATACCTTATAAATACTGTTGGATCTACATACTAATAACATGCAAGTATATTTATATATTCAACAAAATAGCGGTTTACAGTGTGAACGAGAAGGCGAATTTGCATATTGATATCAAGAATTTGATTTTAATAAATATATGCTTAGTATTATTGATTTCTAATTGTTTAGTTTTGTCTTAATGAATATGAGCAAAAGTCTCGGGGATAAATCTTAAAAGAAATCTATAAATAAGATGAAAGAACTGTAATTTTATTAAATACTTCATAATATAACTAAATAGATAAATTATGAAAAATGAAAGATGGGAGTGAGGGAAAATGATGGAAGAGTTAGATTTAAAGCTGTTCTATTTTTCGATTATACCCCCTCAGTTTATCATTTTCTAAATAGTTTCTAATTTGATATGATATTTTATTACATCAAAACCTAAATACTTGCACCCGAAGGGTGCATATATTTGCTAGTATATATAAAGAGGGTTGTCTAAAACCTAAATGGATGTCAATTCAAAATTAAATAAAATCAATTGTTTTTTCCTCGTTTAATCAAACTGGCGAAATTGTCAATTGAACATTTTTACATTATTGCCAATTTGTCGTATCAAGTTAAATCAATTTTAGACAATTGAAACTTTTTTTCTTTTTATAAAAACAAAAATAAAGTCAAATTCTCAAAGTCCGATTTCCTTTTAAATTGAAATAGCCCTCTCTCTTTCACTCTTTCTCACTTTCTCTCTCTCTCTCTCTCTCTCTCTCTCTTTTCTCTGTGTCTCTGCCCCTCCCTTGTCTCTATCTGTCTGTCTCTCTCTCTCTCTGTCTCTCTGTCTCTCTCTCTCTCTGTCTCTGTCTCTCCCTCCCCCCCCTCTCTCTCTCTCTCTATATATATATATATATATATATATATATATATAGTATCCAATTGCCGCTTTAACTTTACCGTCGCAGTGGCGTCAGTAAATAATCCAAAAGAGCTCAATATATTAAAAATATAGAGCAGTTATAATCTTATTATAATGGAGATTGTGGGTTTTTCTGTCTGTAACCGAAACTATATTACTATACAAGCCACAATTCCCTTTGTTATTTACATAACATTCTCCATGATTTTATTTTTTATTTAAACCTCAATTATTAATAAAATTGTTGTACATTACTTACACTGTTGACCATATCTACATACTAATAACCTACAATTGTATTCATATATACAACAAAATAGCGGTTTACAGTGTGAATGGGAAGGCTAATTTGCATATTGATATTTAGAAATTTGATTTTAATAAATATATGCTTAGTATTATTGATTTCTAATTGTTTGGTTTTATCTTATTGAATATGAGCAAAAATCTCGGGGATAAATCTTAAAAGAAACCCATCAACAAGAAGAAATAACTGTAATTTTATTCTTTACTTCTATTTAACTAAATAGTTAAATTAGGAAAATTTACCAATGAAAGACGGGAGTAACGGAAAATATGGAAGAGTTAGTTTCAAGTTGTTTCTATTTTTCAATCGTACCCCTCTGTTCCAAATCTTTTATCTGCATTCTTATTCAGTTTCATTAGCCTTTCTAATTTAATTCGATGTAATTTTATTAAATTGAATATTATATATATATATATATATATATATATATATATATATATATATGTAAGATGGAAAGGTTAGAAAAATAGCAAAAGGTTTTTTTTTTTTTTTTTTTCTTTTTTTTTTCTTTTTTTCCCTTTGTTTTCAGTAAGAAAGAGAAATTCAGAGGAATTACAAACCGTGAGGGGGGGGGGGTTTCAAAAATTCCTGGTCCCACCGTTCGAAAGGTAAAGGCTTGAGGTGTTGAAAAGAAGCAGTTGGTAGAATTGTTTCTGTACACAAAGAATGGGTTGGAAGTGGGAAATATATAGGGACTCAGGGATTTGCAATTGGAGATCACTGTTAGACCCGTGGAGGATAGAAAACATGGCTGGATGGTATGCCCGAGTGCGTGTGGGGTGACTTAATAAGTGTTGACCAATGGCGGATGGAGAGTTTATATCAGCAGTGGTAGGACAGTCCAACTTGTCAGAACGAACATTAGAGAGTATGCGTTGTTTAATCCGGGATTCTAATCTCAGGGTGGTTCGGCCAACATAGCAAATTTCACATTTGTAAGTATATTTATAAATTAGGTGACTTTTATGGTGGGAGGCCACTTTATCCTTGAGATTAGGAGGGAATAGGACATTAGATTTAAGGATGATACGTGGATTGACAGCGTTGTAGCAACGAAGGATAGATTTTTTAATTTTGTCAAGTATAGGGATTGAGGATTTGCCCAGCCAAGGAAGTCTTAGGTAGACTGGGCATTTCTCAGGACCGATTTTTGGAAGAGAGAAAAGTTGCGCACATTTGTATCTGATTGGGGCATTGACTAAATTTTCAGGATAACCATTTTTTATTAGAATGGTTTTAATGAAATTGAATTCATTCTCATGTTTGGATTTGGAACAAATCATAAAAAGCACGGTGGATGAGGGTCTTAATCAGGTTGATTTTACGTTGGGGGGACAGAAGGAACCCCAATGTGTATAAGAACCAGTGAAAGTTGGGTACAAAAATATATGAAACATGTATTGCTGAAAGAAAATATTTAAAAAATCTTTTGAAAAACACAATTCATTTTGCTGACCTTCTTTTTTATGAAATATCTAATTTTCCCTCAATGGACCCATAACAACACTATATGATCTTCAGACTAACTAGGGAATTTGATTTAGCTATTGAGTTTTATACGGTGCGTTTTGGTCCTCTATTGTGGGGTGGGGAGAAGAGGAGTACAGTTTGATTGGCCGGTTACTATATGTATCATGAAGCGCGTGGTGTAATGGTTAAAGTCATATGAAATGAACTCGTCGCCCCGAGTTCAAATCCTGGATGTGGTAATTGTATTTCACTTAGCGCTAATGCCATTGGGAAAGGTATGAATCCTACTCTCCTTCCAGCTATGGATAAATAGTAGGGCGGACTAAGCTCTTTAACCTTGTTTAGGCAACCGATCTAGGAGAAGGAAAATCTGAATTCAAACCTGTTGAAATCCGCTTAAGAAAATTGACCTTGTGTCACACCCTGCTCGTGCGGAGGGGTTGGTAAATATATATATATATGTCTCACGAATTTTAGCTGGATATACAGTTATTTAATTAGGCAGAGTGTTCTGTTATCTTCTCTTCACTTAATGATGGCGATGGATTGCATTGTCTTTATTGGGAGCTACATACTTTGCTTTTCCCTGCAAATACCCTTGAGAAAGGTGCGAATCCAACTATTCTCCCTCCAGCTATGGGTAAATAGTAGGATAGACTGGGCTCTTTAACCTTGTTTAGGGGACCAGTCTAGGAGAAGAAAAATTGTTAATTCAAACCTGTTAAATTCCGCTTAAGAAATTGGCCTCGTGTCGCATCCTATTGGTGCGGAGGGGTTGGTAAATATGTATGTATGTATGTATGTATGTATGTATGGATAGATAAATAGGTAGATAGATCGATAGATAGATAGATAGATAAATAGTTATTGACCCAACCTAGAAATGAATGACAGTGTCCTGAAATGTATATGGTATTTCATGGATGACTTGTGAAAAATGGATGAATGGTAATTACTGTGTCGAAAGTCATCAAGACAGTTTACACAATTCAAGTCCCGATGAAGGTTGCAAAACCGAAACGTTATAACGTCGACTTTTCCATCAAGAAAAAATTCGTCAGATTTATTCCTTATTTTACTTCCATGGTATTCCACATGGACATCCCGAGTTTCTATATATTTGGCACAGTGTTTCTCAAGTTTATTTAAATTCGGTCTGGTGGTTGGTTTTCAAGGCTATCCCAATGAAAGTGCAAAGAAAAATAAAGTAACTATGGTGTTGTTTGTTAACCACTAATTTATTCTTAATATTTCGAAATAAAATCTCTTTGACAGAAGATTTCTGAAACTGAAGCTGTTGTTAGTGACTGTCCATTGAGTTTTTGTGTCTTATATCTTCCAAATTCTCTAAATTTTATTATTTTTTATTATTACTTTTCTCTTAAATTTTATTATAATTTATCAATATTTTTCTCTTAAATTTATTTTAATAACAAGAAAATCCTTAAAAATACCAAAAACTGGTAAATTTCTTAGAATTCTCTTTTTCTTCACCTTTTTTTTTCCTTCATGAAATGTTTGACTCTACACTGTTAAACATTTCCTCGTGGAGTGTGAAGTCTTCGCTCCAATCAGGAATAAATATTTCAACACATATTATATGAACTAGCAAAATAAAAAAACACCCTCCGGGCGATGTGAAAATTGATGACGTAAGTTGTGACGTAAATTGTGACGTAGAGCTATGACGTAGTTTTGTTACAGACAGAAACACAGACAATCTCCATTATTAATATACTAGTACAAAATTAAAAAACCCTCCGGGCGATGTAAAAAATAGATTTTTGAAACATATTGCCTGGGGGGTGGGAGTACAAAATTCAATGTCAGCTAGTTTGTACCCTAAGTAAGTAAAATCATCAAATTCATTAAAGGATTAAAAAATAAAACAATTTGAAATGTAAACTTTAAATATGTATTAAAATAAAACAAACTATATATAGATATATAATACCAGTCATGTA
>CM042158.1:45412726-45470226 GCA_023376005.1 Doryteuthis pealeii
GAAGAGATTTTTGCTCATATTCAATAAGATAAAACCAAACAATTAGAAATCAATAATACTAAGCACATATTTATTAAAATCATTTTTTAAAGATCAATATGCAAATTAGCCTTCCCATTCATACTGTAAACCTCTATTTTGTTGTATATATAAATACAATTGCATGTTATTAGCATGTTGATATGGTCAACAGTGGCTTTGGCCTCTGGACCATTGATATAATTAACGGCGTCGATCCAAGGGGGCCATCCCCAGGCAACACCTGCCCCCTTGATTTAAAGGGGCAGGGCTGGGTTTATTGCCCAGCGCCTGAGGCGCCCCCTTGAGGGGGAATGCCTACGGGATCGACGCAATTTTTCACCCGCCACCCCATGAGCTTCGGCTTGTGGGTGGTCCCACATAAATAAGGCCTTGTGCCTGACCCGTACAAGTGGGGTACGTGGAAAATATCATGTAGATATGGTCAACAGTGTAAGTAATGTAAAACAATTTTATTAATAATTGAGGTTTAAATAAAAATAAAATCATGGAGAATATGATGTAAATAACTAAAGGAATTGTGACTTGTATAGTAATATAGTTTCGGTTACAGACAGACAAACCCACAATCTCCATTATAATAAGAGATATATGCAGTGTGTATCACTGCTACTTCACGTTTTATCGATATATCAAATAAACACTTATTGGAATCAATGGAGTTACAAATTGTATTTGTTGACTGACGCCAACATCAATATACTTAGTTTGAGAAAAGCAGGTTCGTTTAAAAAGATAAATGTTTGTATAAAGTGTCCACAATTTCGAAATTTATAAAAATAATATCCACGTTGTCCGTTTGAAGCTTTTAAATGGGTGACAAGCCAAGTTCGCTCATAAATCAAAATCATAATAAATTCAAATCCTTCAAAACTTAAAAGCAACACTGGAAATTGTATTATTTAGATTTTTCCAACTGTTGTCCTCATCTCTATTATTATATACAAAAATCATGTCCAATGTATTTTTATAGTAAATATCATTTCCATTGCATTTTATGGTAAAAATAATTTCTTATAATATAGTTAAAATCATTTCAATTACATTTTTATAGTAAAAATAATCACTAATATTAAAAATCATTTCCAATGCTTTTTATAACAAAAAGGATCTCCATTGTTTTTTTTTTTGTAGTAAAAATCATTTCCAATATATTTTTATAATGAAAATAATCTCCAATACATTTTTATTATAAAAGTAATTTCCAATGGATTTGTATAGTAAAATTCATTTCCAATACATCTTTATAATAGAAATAATCTCCAATGCATTTTTATTGTAAAAATTATTTTCAATGGATTTTTATAGTAAAAATCATTTCCAATACATTTTTATAATAGAAATAATCTCCAATGCATTTTTATTGTAAAAATAATTTCCAATGGATTTTTATAGTAAAAATCATTTCCAATACATCTTTATAATTGAAATAATCTCCAATGCATTTTTATTGTAAAAATAATTTCCAATGGATTTGTATAGTAAAAATCATTTCCAATACATCTTTATAATAGAAATAATCTCCAATGCATTTTTATTGTAAAAATTATTTTCAATGGATTTTTATAGTAAAATTCATTTCCAATACATCTTTATAATTGAAATAATCTCCAATGCATTTTTATTGTAAAAATTATTTTCAATAGATTTTTATAGTAAAATTCATTTCCAATACATCTTTATAATTGAAATAATCTCCAATGCATTTTTATTGTAAAAATTATTTTCAATAGATTTTTATAGTAAAATTCATTTCCAATACATCTTATTATAATGGAGATTGTGTGTTTTTCTGTCTGTAACCGAAACTATATTACTACTCAAGTCACAATTCCCTTAGTTATTAATGTCCCTTTCTCAATGATTTTATTTTAATTTAAACCTCAATTATTAATAAAATTGTTTTACATTATTAATACTGTTAACCATATCCACATAGTAATAACATGCAATTATATTTATATATACAACAAAATAGTGGTTTTATAATGTGAAGGGGAAGGCTAATTTGCATATTGATATTAAAAATCTATTTTAATAAATATGTGCTTAGTATTATTGATTTCTAACTGTTTGGTTTTATTTTAATGAATATAAGCAAAAGTCTCTTCAATGAATCTTAAATGAAATCCATTAACAAGAAAAAATAACTGTCATTTTATTATTTACTTCCTCTTTTAACTAAATACTTAAATTTGAAAAAATAACAATGAAAGACGAGAGTGATGGAAGAGTAAGTTTCAGTTGTTCTATTTATCGATTATACCTGCCGTCTGTTTCAAATCTTTTTATCTGCATTCTTATTTAGTTTCATTAGCCTTTCTAATTTGATATAATATTTTATTACATTAAAACTTAAATACTTGCACCCGGAGGGTGCATATATTTGCTAGTCTTTATAATTGAAAAAATCTCCAATGCATTTTTATTGTAAAAATAACTTCCAATAGATTTTTATAGTAAAAATCATTTCCAGTATGCTATGTTAAGTATACTCTGTTATTATCGCTCTTGGCCAAGATTAAATCTGCGACTTAGAGATGATTGTCACTTAGAACTGTATTAGCTCAACCTTTATACCCGTCGTGCCAACTGGTTCCCCAGTTCGATAAGAAACACCTGAAGAAATTCGGAGGGCATATCGGCCGCAACGTTATATATATATAACAATAATAAGTAGGAAGCGCGTGGTGTAATGTTTAAAGTCATGGGAAATGGACTCGTCGCCCCGAGTTCAAATCCTGGACGGGGTAATTGCATTTCACTTAGCGCTAATATCCTTGGGAAAGGTATGAATCCTACTCTCTCTCCAGCTATGGGTAAATAGCAGGACAGACTGGGTTCTTTAATCATGGCTAGGTAACCAGTCTAGGAGAAAGAAAACTCTGAATTCAAACCTGTTGAACTCCGCTTAAGAAATTGACCTTGTGTCGTATCCTGCTCGTGCGGGGGGATTGGTAAATATATATATATATAACAATAGAAATGAGGAAAATAGTCCGAATAATCCAAATAATACAGCTTGCATTTAAGTTTTTAAAAAATGGAAAGAGAAAAATAATCTAGTTCTCAAAGAAACCCGTGAATACATATGCATTTCTTTTATTATTATTATTATTATTATTATTATTATTATTATTATTATTATTGTTGTTGTTGTTGTTGATTATCCTGCATGCTGTGCACACTGCGACCGGAATTCGCGACTCGTTATTTGAACGCAGTATCCAGCTCACGGTGGGACGTTTATGTCTACACATATGGTGTAGCTTTACAGGGGAAAAAGAAACTAACGTAATTGATGAGAATAAAAATGTCACTGCTCTACTATTTCCGTCGTCCGTCCATATCCAGTGATATGAATGGCAGTGAAAATGGTCGCCTTTTCTTCTAAGTTATCGGGTTCAACGCCTGTTTGTCTGTGTTCATAATGGTATCTGGTTGTTAACATCGGCTGGCAGAACACCCACGTATTCTATTGGGAAGCTCTGGCTCAAAAGCTGAAAAATTAGGAGGAGACATTTTATTATTGGCAGAAGTGGTGTGCTTCGTACAGATGAAGGTCCTTGGTTTCTTAGACAGAACAAAAATAAATCTACAAGTCAATGGGTACACAGTTACGAGGTATGTCAGAAAAGTTCCAAGTTGATCGCATTCTTCGATATGACGGGCATCGTCCACTGCGAGTTCTTGCCACTGAGCCAGACGATCAACCAGTATGTCTACAAAGAGATACTGCAGAGTTTGCTTCGTTCAGTGCGCGAGAAGAGGCGAGAGGTGTGGCAGGACAACTCGTAGATGCTTCACCATGACAACAGGCCTACCCACACTGTCCTGAGTATCCAAGAGTTCCTGGCTCAGAAGAACATGACTGTGCTGGAGCAACTTCCCTACTCGCCCAACCTGGCTCATTGTGATTTCTTTCCTCTTCCCCAAGCTCAAGAGGGTCATAAAGGGAACCTGTTTTGAGGATGTGCACGACATCTAAAAGGTCGTGAGGACAGATCTACCGAGAATCACGGAAGAATCCTCCCAGGAGTGCATACGAGCGTAGCAGGGAAAGATGGGAAAAAGCATTAGAATTCAGGGTGATTACTTTGAAGAGGATAACTTTTAATTTGTATTTCTCGGAATTTTTCCAATTGGACACATAGCCTAGTGGATAAAGGAGTTAGATTAATACAGTTCTAAATTACGGTTATATCTAGACCGTTGGTTCAATCCTGGTCAGAGGCAGCAGTAACATAGAATAATAATTAACACAGTTTAACACCTGTACCCCAGCTATGGTTAGCGAAATGAGAATAGGATCCGCCCGCGGACTGAATAAAGGGTTAGGTTAAAAGTTCCGTGATGGCTCCCGATTATGATAAGAAGGTTCCAAATTTCGAATAGAAGGTTCCCGAGTTCGAAAAGAATGTTCCAGAGTCCGAGAAAGTTCCCGAATTCGACAAGAAATACCTGAAAAAGGCCGGAGGGCACATTGATCGAAACGTTGTACAGATAACAATGAAGATGAGGACAATAGTCCGAATAATACAAATAATACTAATTGTAGTTCGTAGTTTGGATTTGAAATAATTTTTTGGGACACCAGTCCTGGAACTTTTCTGACATACCTCATTCATAGATATGAGCGCTCTTTGCAAAATGGTTATCATCGTAGAAAATAGGATCGGCGACCCGAGTTCAAATCCTCATCAGGTGGTGGTTGGGAGCTTTTTGCGTTCCACTTGGTGACGATGCTGTTGGAAAAGACATGAACACATCTGTTCTCTCCCCAGCTATGGGTAAACAGTAGGACAAGATGGGTTCTTTTGCCTTGATTAGGCTGTTTGACTAAAACTTGGAATAAGATGTAAGTAAAATTCACACCCATATTAATGGATTTTCCCAAATAGTAGCAGAAGGCATTTCCGGTAAAAATGGACCAATCATAACGGAGTCCAGAAAAGCATTTGAATATTTAAGATCTTTTGCAACTGTCTAGAATCAGTTGTTAACAGGGTTTTCTGATTGAAGGAACACTGTAACTAATATCTTCTACAAGGAACTACACTCTTGTTCTGCCTAGGATTTCAAGGATTATACAACTGGATTCTCTGCTACAAGGAGATACATTCTTGTTCTACCTAGAATTTTAAAGAATACAACTGGATTCTCTGCTACAAGGAGATACATTCTTGTTCTACCTAGAATTTCAAGGAATACAACTGGATTCTCTGCTACAAGGAACTACACCCTTGTTCTACCTAGGATTTTAAGGAATACAACTGGATTCTCTGCTACAAGGAGCTACACTCTTGTTCTACCAAGGATTTCAAGGAATACAACTGGATTCTCTGTTACTAGGAGATACACTCTTGTTCTACCTAGGATTTCAAGGAACACAATTGGATTCTCTGTTACAAGGTGATAAACTCTTCTTCTGCCTAGGATTTCAAGGAACACAATTGGATTCTCTGCTACAAGGAGATACACTCTTGTTCTGCCTAGGATTTTAAGAAATACAACTGGATTCTCTGCTACAAGGAGATATACCCTTGTTCTACCTAGGATTTCAAGGAATAAAACTGGATTCTCTGCTACAAGGAGCTATACTCTTGTTCTACCTAGGATTTCAAGGAATACAACAGACTTTCTGCTACTGAGACTACACCCTTTTCTACCATTGGATTTACCAACAGGAGACCTAAAGGTCTAAAATGGCGACCAGAATCGTAACATAAGCAATTAGTTCAGGAGAAGGAAAACTCCGAATTCTAATCAGATTTACCACTGGCGGAGGACATAGTAATATAGGTGTTTTCACTGTATGGAATACGGTATATACTCACGTATGAGTCAATAGAAAATTATAATATACAAAATCCAGATTCCATGCCGGTCACCAACAGATTTGACTAAAATTATCCTATTCTAAAGCACATGAATCCCATTTCAGGTAACTTTCAATAAAGATAACTCAACGAATGCAAAGAATATATATATATATATATATATATATATATATATATATATATATATAGTTCAAATCCTAATGTTCACTGGATCTGGTAATTGCATTCCACTTAGCGCTAATACCCTTGGGAAAGGTATGAATCCTACTCTCCCTCCAGCTATGGACAAATAGTAGGGCAGACCGGGCTCTTTAACCTTGGTTAGGCAACTGGTTTAGGAGAAGGAAAACTCTGGATTCAAACCAGTTAAACTCCGCTTAAGAAATTGACCTTGTGTCACATCCTGCTCATGCGGAGGGGTTGGTATATATATATATATTACTCACCAACTCAGCGCACGAGTAGCACAGCTTGAATCAGTTTGTAGCTGGCTGTAGGTTTGGGGCTCCACCTCAGACACAAAAACAATCTCATCGGTCTAGTACTAATGAAAAGGGGATAGACTCCCTCGCCGTCCAGTTGATAACGACAATAGCCGACTCCACTGACTTTTTACACGAAGGGGCCGGCTTAATTGTTAGAGCATCCGCCTTGAAATTGCAAGATTCGGTTTTAATATCGATGCCAGCCAACCCAGCACATAAGTAGCACAACTTGCATAATCTGATGGGAGCGGTAGAGCATGTGGAGGCTGAAGGTAGGTGTGGTGCTCCACCTCAGCATCAAAGTAATTTTCTTGGTGTAGCACTTGCGAAAAGGAGATAGACTCCATCGCTGTTTTATTCTTTTACCTGCCCCACCCGGGGGGTCCAGTGTGCTTCGGCCACTGGACCGGTAAAGTACAAATAATAGCGTCGATCCCAGGGGCCTTCCCCCAGGCAATACCTGCCCCCCCCCCTGGGTTTATTGTCCAGCGCCTGGGGCGCCCCATTGAGGGGGAATGCCGAGGGGATCGACGCAATTTTTGTTCTTTCCCACCCATGATATTCGGCTTGTGGGTGGGCCCACATTAAAACGAGGCCTTGTGCCCAACCCATACAAGTGGGGTATGAGGCAAATATCCCCCCACCTCGCTGTTTGACTTAGATCGACAATAGGCAACTCCGTAGACTTTACTTATTATTTTACATGAGAAATTTCAGCATAAAATATTAGATGTACTAAGTATTTACTAAATTGTTTGTTCACAAGGTATAATGGTTAGCAAGCTAAATTTAGTATTAGATAGGAATACTTGATATTATGTAACTGTACAAATCATTTGTATTAGATAGGAAAAAAGCAGGACCTGTGGATATACCACTGTATGATAATTTAATTATGACAACGTTTGATATGTTTACTTTTGCAAAATATTTTAATACGTAAAAGGTGTAATAATCTTGATTTAACTCTCTCTCTCTCTCTCTCTCTCTCTCTCTCTCTCTCTCTCTCTCTCTCTCTGTATATATATATACGTGTGTGTGTGTGTGTGTGTGTGTGTGTGTGTTTAATACAAAAAAAATTTTAAAAACACAAGTTCATAAAGCGAGTAATTTTTATTTCGCATACGCTGCAGTGTTTCGATCTAGCGTAGGTGAAATAAACATTACTCACTTTATGAACTTGTGTTTATTCAATTTTCATTATATTACATACTGTCGGATTTACTTTCACTTTCTCTTCACACACACACACACACACACACACACATATATATATATATATATATATATATATATATATATATGATAAGTATGTAAACACGGTATGTTTGGATATGGCTTTTTGCCGACAAAATATATATATATATATATATATATATATATATATATTCTTTTTTTCATTCTTTTCATTGTGTTTGATTGAAAAATATTAGCATTATCGCTTTCGTGCGCTCACCCCGTCGCTATCTTTCCATAATCTCTTTCTTTCGTTCTTTTTTTCTCTGTGTAGAATGTTCCTTTTCCTTCTCTTTCTTTCTTTCTGTATAATAAAAACTCAATAGACGATTATTTATATTAGATGACGACACTCATAATAAATAAGAATTCTGCGGATAAGCAACACCAGGATTTACAGTTTTGTATTTCATCTTTGACGATTTGGACGGTCTCATTTTTAACCAGAGGGTATGCAGGATGATAATGCCCGGAATATTTAGGAACACAGGTATTAATATATAGATACTTGTTATCATACAACTGTGTGCAAAAAAATAAAATAAAATAAAAACTACACAAAAAATGTAAATTTAAATGTACAATGAACACAATTCCCCAACCCCTCAGCATAAAATATCTATAGAAGGGTTAACATGCCGTTAAAATTAATCAATAGTCTTCTTACTTAGCTGATTTATCTAACACATACAAGGTGAATAAAAAAAAAGTATCGGGATTGAACCTGTATTTACCAAGATAGAAATGAACAATCAATGGAACGTTGATTTTTTTTCAGAACACAAGGTGTGTCAAAAAAGTACCAAGTTTAAAGCTGTATTTACCAAGATAGAAATGAAGAATGAACGGGATGTTCATTTTTTTAAAGACACAAGGTGTGTCAAAAAGTACAAAGTTTAAAGCTGTATTTACCAAAATAGAAATGAAGAATGAACGAGATGTTCATTTTTTTTCAGAATACAAGGTGTGTCAAAAAAGTACCAAGTTTAAAGCTGTATTTACCAAGATAGAAATGAAGAATGAACGGGATGTTCATTTTTTTAAAGACACAAGGTGTGTCAAAAAGTACAAAGTTTAAAGCTGTATTTACCAAAATAGAAATGAAGAATGAACGAGATGTTCATTTTTTTTTCAGAATACAAGGTGTGTCAAAAAAGTACCAAGTTTGAAGCTGTATTTACCAAGATAGAAATGAACAATGAACGGGATGTTCATTTTTTTTAAGACACAAGGTGTGTCAAAAAGTACAAAGTTTAAAGCTGTATTTACCAAGATAGAAATGAACAATGAATGGAACTTTTTTCACAATACAAGGCGTGTCAAAAAGTACAAAAAATCTCGATATTTTTTTACACACCTTGTAAATCCCACCCCATTTCCACCCGTCCGACTGAGTGAAGATTGTTAATGCATAATAAATGTAAATACCGTGCTTTTTAACCTTGCTTAGGAAACCAGTCTAGGAAAAGGAAAATTCCGGATTCAAACCTATTAAACTCCGCTTAAGAAATTGACCTTGTGTCGCATCCTGCTTGTGCGGAGGGGGTTAGTAAATCTCTATATTAAAATCATCTTGAAATCGCTAGGTATTATTTTTCAGGTAAGTCTTATTTTCGTTGAAACGCGATATAACCGCGATTCCCAAACGACTAAGCATAAAATAACTCAGGATGGTTTGGCATGCCATTAAAATCAATCAATGAGCGGTAATTGATCTGTGTGACTAGCTTACCACTCATTTCCTATCGACTAAATACACTGAATCGGATTTCACTCGTAGGCAGCTCTTAGTCGCCCATAGTCAACTATGTTTACTTAGCTTCTAAAATGTCTAGTTTGTATACTTAAATATTTTATTACTTCCGACACAGATGTAAACGGATTTTCATGTCATTACAAAATCGGTTAAGGCAAGAATTAAATTACCACCCCAACCTATAAGCAAAGAACATGCCAGATGGTGTCCTTTAGGTTTGTAAACGCACTTCATCACAGGTGTTCTAAGGACAATGTGAATTACTCAGTAGACCCGCCCATCGTGGTAGGGGTCCAGTGGCTTCGGCCCTGGATCTTTACAAGTTAATAGCGTCGATCCCAGGGGGCTATCCCCACAGGCAATACCTGCCCCCTTGATTTAAAGGGGCAGGGCTGGGTTTATTGCCCAGCGCCTGAGGCGCCCCCCTTGTGGAGGAATGCCGACGGGATTGACGCAATTGTTTCCACCTGCCACCCATGAGTCTCGGCTTGTGGGTGGTCCCACATAAAAACGAGACCTTGTGTCCAACCCATACGAGTGGGTATGAGATAAATAAATGTGGATTTCCCATCGCTTCTCCAAATAACACGTGCCAGTATGTACTGTGTTATATGGTATCAGTAACAAGACAATTTCTGACTTGATATATAGTAATATATCAGTTCAGTCTGTAGAGCGTCCGTCTAGGAATCACAAGGTTCCTGGTTCGATACCGGCCCTCACCAACTCAGCAATTGAGTAGCACAGGGATCTGTGCGATAAAGTAAGGAGCTGATGGTAGTTGTGGTGCTCCATCTCAGACGTAAAAACAATCTCCTTGGTCTAGCGCTTAGGAAAAGGGGATACACTCTCTCGTTGTCAGGATGATACCGATTTTAGGCCACCCCGACCACTTTACTTTACTAAAGCTGAGCGAATAAACTTTTGTATCCTAAAGGCTTTTTTACTGTTTAGTTTGATTACACGAAACTTATACTAAATTATTCTTTAGTTTTAGGATTGAATTATGTTTGGAAAAAAATCCATTTTAATTTGTTCTAATTAGTCGTAATTTGCAATTAAGCAAAAAACTGACCCGTTCTTGACTTAACATTCTGCCTATCACTCTCCCCCTCTCTATGTATCTTTTGATTACCTCCATGTTATATATGTTAGCTTATCTATGTGAGTAAGAAGGAGAGAGAGAGAGAGAGAGAGAGAGAGAGAGAGAGAGAGAGAGAGAGAGAGACACACACACACACACACACACACATATTTAACTGCTCATTTTATTTGTATGTAAAGATTCACACCAACAGCGAAGAGTCCGTAGCTTAATAAAATTCCATGATATATTTCAATTTAAATTAGGTCAAACGTTTCTTTCTTGGAAATCTTAGGAAATTATTTTAATTTTTTTTTTTTTAGCTCTCCGGTCGTATGTTTTTTTAAATTCTGAGGTCATATGTTGTTGGTTTTTTTTTAAACTCTCCAGCCGTATGTTTTTATCAAAACTCTTCGGCCGCATATTTTTTTATAACTCTCCGGCCGATTTTTTAAAAATTAATTCACTTTGCAAACTCTTTTTTCCCTAATCCCAGTTATTTAACGAGATCTCAATGGGTAATCCAAAGGGTCAGGTTTTGTCTAAATATATATATATATATATATATATATATATATATATATATGCCAACTAGACTAGTTACCTAGCCAAGTTTAAAGATCCTAGTCTGCCCTACTATTTATCCATAGCTGGAGGGAGAGTAATTGGATGCATACCTTTATGTGCCTTTTTTGTTTTATGCTAAGTAGCATTGAGTAATTTAGCAAATGTGGACTGAACTGTGTCAGTTTATCATCGGTTATTTTCTTGACGGCAAGGTCTATTTCTTCTAGTGGCAATTGTCTTATTTCAGCAATTCTGAAGAAGTATCGTGACCCTCTAACAAGTTACCTTCTTGTGGACCGGTCTGACTGAATTTTTAATTATTCAGAGCGTCTTTTATATCTTATTATAATGGAGATAGTTAGTTTTTCTGTCTGTAACCGAAACTATATTCCTACTCAAGTCACAATTCTCTTAGTTATTGACATCACATTCTCCATGATTTTATTTTTATCTAAACCTCAATTATTAATAAAATTGTCTTACATTATTAATACTGTTAACTATGTCTACATACTGACAACATGCAATTATATTTATATATACAACAAAATAGCGGTTTACAGTGTGAACGGGAAGGCTAATTTGCATATTAATATTAAAAAATCGAATTTGATAAATATGTGCTTAGTATTATTGATTTCAAACTGTTTGGTTTTATTTTAATGAATATAAGCAAAAATCTCTTCAATGAATCTTAAATGAAATCCATTAACAAGATAAAATAACTGTCATTTTATTCTTTACTTCCTCTTATAACTAAATACTTACATTAGAAAAAATAACAATGAAAGACGAGAGTGATGGAAGAGTAAGTTTCAGTTGTTTCATTTTTTATTATACTCCCTCTGTTTCAAATCTTTTATTATACCCCCGTCTGTTTCAAATCTTTTTATCTGTATTCTTATTTAGTTTCATTAGCCTTTCTAATTTAATACAATATTTTATTACATTAAAACTTAAATACTTGCACCCGGAGGGTGCATATATTTGCTAGTAGAAAAAATGTAGCTATTCTGCAATCGTGACAGTGTCAACCAGTGCAATCTGTCAGCCCCCCCCCCTTCCAACTAAGTCTACCCCTTGATTTCTAACAGCTTTGATAAAGATATCTCATTAGGTCCCTTTATCATATACTTACTAGAAGGCGGTAGCTGGGGGTCTTAATATACTGGATATGATGTTAAACTGCATCTAATGGTGAGTTTCCAATTATGGAGCTTTGGGGAGTGTAGAGTACCCCTTCATCACCATTACTCTCAGGTCCACTCTGACCCGGAGTGGTAGTAGCTGTTTCGGTCCCACATATGGGTTAAATAGAAAAAATGTGTTTTAAAAATTGTTTAAAAAATGAGTTTAATTTTTTTTTAAATGAATACTCATCAAGTATGAATAAGCCAAATCATTTTCCGCATAAGATAACTCAATAAGGGTTGATATGCCGTAAATTCTAACCACCCTACCATCCACTTCCACAACACTTACAATAAATCCCATTACATTTTATTACCTATATATATATATATATATATATATATATATATATATATATAAGAAATAACAAAGACTTAGAGATTTAGCATTATAGTCTATTTCAGGGAGCTTAAGTGTCTAACTCTCCCGACTCATCATATATATATATATATATATATATATATATATATATGTGTGTGTGTGTGTGTGTGTGTGTGTGTGTGTGTGTTGAATTAAACAAAAGACACATCTCCTGTTTAACAATTTTATTTGTGATTTTTTCAAGTTTTTTAAATCCACGAATTCCACCCAAATATTAAAAAGTTGGCCGGAAAACTTGAAAAAATAACAAATAAAATTGTTAAACAGGAGATGTGTCTTTTGTTTAATTCAACATGTATAAATGAAAAAATGCTGCCCAAATACATACACACACACACACACACACACACACACACACACAAACGCGCAGTCTGTGCTCTTTAAACTTGGGTAGGTAACCAGGCTAGGAGAAAACAAACCTATGAATTCAAACCTGTTAAACCTCACTTAAGAAATTCACCTTGTGTCACATCCTGCTCATAAGGAGGGATTGCTACAACACACACAGACACACACACACACACACACATATATATATATATATATATATATATATTATATATATATATATATATATACCAACCCTTCCGCACGAGTAGGATGTGACACAAGGTCGATTTCTTAAGCGGAGTTTAACATGTTTGAATTCAGAGTTTTCATTTTCCTAGACTGGTTGGCTAACCAAGGTTAAAGAGCCCAGCCCGCCCTACTATTTACCCATAGCTTGAGGGAGAATAGTTGGATTCATACCTTTACCACGGGTTTTAGCGCTATGTGAAATGCAAATAGCTTTGTCTGGGAATGAACTCGTCTCGTCGTGTCCATTACCTACAACGCTAACCACCACACAAAATGTTAAAAAATTGAGTTTTAAAAAAAGTTTGAATATCCATCAAGTATGAATAGAACAAAACGCCTTGGAATTTGCAAATGTGGTTTTGAGTCCAAGACTAATCAAGGACATAAAACTCATTGAGGAAGTTCAAAGGAGAGCTACCAAAGTAATGAATGATTTTAAAAAAACCTTTCGTATGAAGAAAGACTTAGGAATATTGACTTACCAAGTTTGGTTTATCGACGTACAAGAGGTGGAATGAGGTGGTATAGGACTTTAAGAGTTAAATAACAAGGTTCTACTTAAAAAACGGATTGAGCTCTTCAGGCAGCACTTACATATGTATGTATTTATCAATAAAATTCACTTCCGCTAGTGGGACGGTCTGATGGTTAGAAGCTCTGACCGATGAAAAATCTCTCATCTTTCGATCCCGGCTAGAGGCAGCCTGCTAGGTCTAGTCGCACTGAAGCGACGTGATACCTCGAAAAAGTCAGTGTTTGGAAATATTGTTTGCAGATCCAAGGAATTCGTTAAGGAAATTTAGCAGCAAGAATTTTCGGGTATCATCGCATAAATACGTCCTGGTCTCCTGCTCTAAAAATCCCGAAGCGGTGCTGGCTGAAAATCCAACCAGCGCTACTATTGAACTCCCCAACTGCTTGAAGGCGTTTTTCCCCGAAAAGTTAATGTGATATGAAAGCAATATTTTACCCACTCCTAAGTCTTTTCTCGACAAACAAATGTAAATATTTTAACCCGCCCTTCTCTCAAAAATATTTTTTTAGGGGTTTGAAGGCATTTTTTCGACAAATAACTTTTTTAGTGGTTTGAAGGCGTTAAAAGTAAGTCACCACTAATTTTTTTTTTATTGACAAATAAATGTAAATATTTTACCCCTCCCCCTTTGAAATATCTTTTTTTTTTCTATTTTCATTTAAAAAAAACTGTCACGAGTTTTTAAATAAATACGACCGAAAAACGCGAGGGAATTTAATAGTAGAACGGATTGGATTTTAGGCAGGCACCGTCTAACGTATTTAAGGGCAGGACGCATTTATGCGATATGCACCGATTTTTCATTTGAGACTGACCAATAAGAAAGGTGACTTTACTTTGTCTGCCATTGAGAAATAGTTGCTTAAAATAGTCTCTACATAAAACATTGCAGACTTATTGATGACGACTGGCCCAGCTGGAGAGAAAGCTAATTAGAAACCTAATGAAAAAGACGAAGGGTAAAATATCCGACATGAAAGATATAATGTCATGAGAAGAAATGAGCACTGAAAAAGGAAATTAAATATAAAGAAAACAGTGAATGAGTCGCTGGCGGGTTTAGATATCTGATTGCTACAGAAAGAAGATACTCTTATGCAAATAGAGAAGAAGAAATCAGAATGAATGAATTGAGATGGACTAATGACGAAGTTCGTCTCTGTGAAATTGTACTCTTACTCCTACGCATGCGCGAGGAGAAAGAAAAACACGTACGTTCATTTTATACGCAGGCGCAGAAGCCTATGTATACGGAGACGTATGTTCAGTTATTTACTGAAATAAAGACACTTTCATATATACAAAAAAAAAAAACATAAAAAAACAAAGACACACACGTACACATACACACACACAGCACACCATACACAAACCACATCACACAAGCACACATAAGCAGACAAAATTACACACTCCACTAGCAGTTGGAAATGTGCGCGTGTGCGTGTGTATGTCTGTGTGTGTGCACGTGTGTGTGTGTGCGTGTGTGTGTGTTGAAATAATAAATAAATAAAGGAAAGAAAATGTTGAATGGATAAAAATGTTTAATGAAGTGCCGACATGTGTTTCAGCCGAGAGGATGTCCTTGTACACAATGTATTCTAATCATCATTATTCAATATACAAAATGAAATAAAATAATAATAATAATAATAATAATATATATATATATATATATATATATATATATATATATATATATATATAAATTTTTTTTAAGTATACAGAAGAACGGCCATCATCAGGGCAAAATATTTGATATCTAAAATTAAAACGATAAGAGTACAGTCAATTTACGCCCGCACGCCCGCACACACACACACACACACTCACACGCATATATATATATATATATATATATATATATATATAATATATATATACTAGCAAAAGTACCAAGTCCATGACCGGACTATAAAAAAATTAGGAACACCAGAGAGGGAGTGAGAAAGGGAAAATAGGAGTAAGAGAGAGAATATGATTTATCAAATTTAAAAAAGAAAGGAAAATGATTAATCAAATTCTAAAAATCACCGATAATTCGTATTGTTTATTTTAGGAAATATTTTTCTGTTTGTTTAAAATATAATTTTTAAACGTATTCACAAACTTGAGTATTTTGAAACATTTTTTTAAACCTTTTTTTTATATATGATAAAAACTTGAATTCAATTTTTAATTGCTTGTTGCGTTAAAGTGATAAAAATAAATTCGTTTAGTTCATTTTCTAAAACTCTATTAAACTTCCTTAATTATTTAGGTCTGTCGGCTGGGACTGTATAATACACCGACTGCATCTCTGTTGAGGAGTAAGACTTCTTTCCAATTGGGCTACCTCTAAGCCTTGGGTGGCGACCCGTGATGCTTATGGACTGAATCCTGGTTGCTGAGCAATTCATAACATGCTACACTCCATTTTGATCCTTGCTTGGGCTAGATGGTTGGTCGGAAAGGCCCCCATCCCGATCAATCGCTGGTTCCGTCAAGCCCTAGAACCTATATGATTACTGACCGTATTTCTCTGGCAAATTACCATCCCTTTTCATCATAGATGCGCTAAAAGGCGGTTGCTGGGGGTCTTAGTGTCTTGGATGTGACGTTAAACTGCCCCTACTGGTGAGGTTCCTATTCTGGAGTTTTTAGAAGTGTGGATTACCCCTGTATTGCCATTACTCCAAAGTCCACTTTGACCCGAAGTGGTTGTTACTACTTGGCAATACCAATTGAACAAGTTTATTAGCTACAATGTTTATAGTATTTCTATAGTTATGCAAAATAATACTTAGAAACATTACTCAGTGGGAGAACAGAGTAAGAGGTGTGTTTAAAAGATATCAAGACTGAAGCTGTATTTACTAAGACATAGCCCTATCAGCTGGGGCTTTAGAATACACCGACTGCACCTCTGCAGTGGCGTAAAATCTCCTATTGTGGGTGGCAAACCAGGATCTTAAAGATGGAATACTGGTGGCTAAGCAGTCCATAACATGTGAGACTCCACTTTGGAATAGAAAAACATTAATTTAAAAAAATAATAATTGAATTCTTTAAAAAAAAAATCACTAATTAGGACTGAGCCTATTCTAGTAGTGACCACCCCAAGCAGTTTAACAGGTTTGAATTCAGTTTTCCTTCTCCTAAACTAGTTACTTAACCAAGGTTAAAGAGCCCAGTCTGCCCTACTATTTACCCATTGCTGAAGGGAGAGTAGTTGGATTCATATCTTTCCCAAGGGTATTAGTGCTATGTGAACTGTAGCTTTGTCCAGGATTTGAACTCTGGTCAACGAGTCCATTTCCTACTACTCTAACAATTAGAGCACATGCCTCCAACTTGAGTTCCCATCAATAATGAATAAAACAAAAGCATCTTCAGCCTGAAAGTGAGTTTGAAAATTAAAAAAAAAATAGAGTCCCATCTATGGGTAAATAAATAACAAAAATGAGTTTTAAAAAACAATAATAATGAATAAAACAAACAGGACTTCAGCATTAAATCACTCAAGGGTTAACATGTAAAATCCGTGTGTCTTTATTTGTAGGAAGAAAATTTATTGTAACATATTGATTCATTCGAATGCAAATTGTTCGTTTATTAAAGATTTGACGATAAACAAAACTAAGAATGAGTGTATTATAATATTCGTTTATTTTAAGAATAATCTCTTTTTGTTAACATTTTTAAAACAATTTTGATTTACAATGATAGAAAATGTATTCGTTTAATTATTCTTTACCCTATTAAAATGTAACAATAAATGCTGAGAATATTTACAATTGTCCGTATTACAATTCCTTTTTTTGTTTATATTATTTTTTTCTAAAACTCTTTTGTACATACGACAAATTTAAATTCAGTTCTTAATTCCTTGTTGGAGAATTTATCAGTTTAATTTATTTCCTTCTTTAACCCCGAAAAGTAACAAAGAAGTTAATAACTAAACATTACCTTATTTGTAGGTGGAATATTTCGTGTATTTATTTAATAATGTTTATTTCATGAATAGTTTCTTTCAAAAAAGATTTTAGTAATACTGATTATTCTAAAATAAATGTATTAATAAAAAAAAGTTGAGTTATCATTAAATGTTTTTGTTTGATTTGTTATTTAATTCACTGTAAAAAATAATTCAATAGATAAAAACACATAAATATTACATATTTAGAAAGATTATTTTCTTTTCTTTCGAACCATATAAATATTTTAAAATTTGGACTATAAATAGGCGATAAATTCCGAGCTGAACGGCTTAGACTGCGATTTTATTCACTAAAATGAATCTTGACTGCTGGTATCGCTGTAATAGAAAGCAGGTAGGGAACAATATTTTATTATCAGCAGCAGCTTGTATACGGCCAGTTTCGCAAATGGGTTGATTTTGGTTTAATTAATTAATTATATCCCTTAATCAGTAAAAATCAAACCAAATTTAGTGTGTTTTTTAGTTAGAAGGATATTAAGGTGTATGCAAGATTTCGAATCTGAGTGACCCCCTTTTAAGAATTATACGTCAACACGTACATACCAAAATTCCTTTTATATATATAGACACCAAACCACTCTGAACGAGCAGGGTGTGACACAAATTCAATGTTTAGCAGAGTTTAACAGGTTTAAATTCAGGGTTTTCACTCTCCTAGACTGGTAACCTAACCAAGATTAAAGAGCCCAGTCTGCCCTGTTATGTACCCATAGCTAGAGAGAAAATAGTTAATTTCATACCTTTACCAAGGGTATTAGCGCTATGTGAAATTTCAACTTGCCTCGTCGTGTCCATTTCTTACGACGGTAGCCATTACACCTCCTAAAAATCATCTATAATTATGTGCTTCAAATGGCAACACACACACACACACAGAGAGAGAGAGAGAGAGAGAGAGAGAGAGAGAGTGACAGACAGACAGACAGAGATATTAGGTATGTGCAAATGTTTCCAGCGTTTTTAAACAAATTTTCACTTGTGCGTCCAGTCTGGATTTTACAAAAAAATGGATATTGGGAAGATTTTAAGACACATTTTTACTATGTAACCCATAGATAGGACCCTAACAGGTAATACCACCCCGGAACCCTATTGGCTTGGGCTATAGAATACACCGACTGCACCTCTGTTGAGTGGTAAGACCCCACCTGAATGGGGCTATTGTTGGCCGTGAGTGGCGACCCGGGATGCTTAAGGACGGAATACTGGTGGATGAGGAGTCCATGTCATGTAACACTCCACTTAGGACCCTTACTTATGCTAGACGGGCAGTCGGAGAGGCCCCTCCGATCAATCGATTGGTCACGTCAACCTAGCACCTATATGATTGTCCCAACCCTATTGCCTTTATCGCAAGCACCAACCCTTTTTATCAGATATGTGCTAGAAGGCGGTGGCTGAGGGTCTTCATGTCCTGGGAATGACGTAAAACTCTATCTGATGGTGAGGTTCCAGTTCTGGAGGTCTGGGGGATGTGGAGCACCCCTTCATCACTATTGCTCCCTGGTCCACTCTGACCGGAGTGGTAGTACATGTTAGGGTCCCATCTATGGGTTAAATAGAAAAATGTGTTTATAAAAAATTGAGTATCCATTAAGAATGAATTTATTTAAAAACTTTGTCGTCATTAAATTACCCAACAAAACAAACAAACAAACAAACAAACTACAACTCCGAGTTAAAGTGGACCTGGGAGTAATGGCGATGAAACGTTACTCCACATTCCCCAGTGTTCAGAATTGGAACTTCAACCTCAGATATAGTTTACCGTCATACCTAGGACATGAAGACCCTCAGCCACCGCCTTCTAGCACCTATATTATAAAAACGTGTTGGAGCTTGCCATAATGGCAATAGTGTTGGGACAATCATATAGGGGTTAGGGCTTGACGTGACCACCCGATTGATCGGAGGAGGCCTCTCCAACCACCCGTCAAGCCTAAGTATGGTCCTAAGTGGAGTGCTGCATGTCATGGACTGCTCATCCACCAGGGTTTCATTCTTAAGCATCACGGGTCACCACCTACGTTCAACAGGTAGCCCTATTTTTTCACCCTTCTGCAGAAGTGCGGTCGGGTATCTAAAGCCTAGCTAGAGGGCTCCGAGTTTTATGCGGACATCCCAAACACTAAAAAGAAAATGAACAATTACACAAGAAATTCTTACAGACAAGGATAGAAGAACCACCCATCTCAGCAGGAGTATAGCACCGGTTGCATATAAACCTGGTCATATGAAAAGCAGCCGATTTTCATATGGCCCACTGGCTTTAGTGTTACTCTAATACAGCTCCTCTAAGATAAAAAAATTTGGCAAAATATTGGAATGTACTCATTAATAACAAATTCCAAACATTAAACCTACAATTGGAGAATGGAACTTAAAATACAACAAAAATTTAAAAAAACAGGTTGTGCTGACCAGCCTTCACAGAGGTCACACCTACATCACCCATCATAATTTACTAGAGTGCACAGAATCCCCAATATGCACTACATGTCAAGAGAGATTTACAGTGAAACATATACCGCTAGAGTGTGTAGACTTCGATCTAGTGCGAACAAAATACTACCAAGCAAGTAATTTGAAAAAAAAAAACAACTTTTCACGAAAATAAGACTATCCAGTATTGTACATTTCTTAAAGAAGTGGGATTGTACTAAAAAATAGCGATCTTTATAGTGGTCACACATCTAAGTATTGAACAGGCTCATCGCTGCTTAACTAGTGGGAACCGGTGCTTTCAACGTGACTTGAACGTAAGCTACCCTGACTCCATATAGGCCACACTGACATCACTCTTCATCATTTATTAAAGCGCACAGAATCCCCAATATGCACTACATGCCAAGAGAGATTTACAGTGAAACATATACTGCTAGAGTGTGTAGACTTTGATCTAGTGTGAACAAAATACTACCAAGCAAGTAATTTGAAAAACTTTTCACGAAAATAAAACCATCCAGGATTGTACCAAAAAATGTGAGCAATTGAACAATAGTTAAAATCTATATATACATTTGTTTTCTACCAAACTATCGCTATGAATCCAAAACTTAGTCGGTATTAAATGACCCACCGAGGTTGATATGCCGTAAAACAAAACAAACCAAACCAAATGTTTTAGATTTAGTCAATATCTGTGTAGCGAGATAAATGACTTACCTCGTGGAACGAAGCGGAAAAGAATGGTTCTCATATGTAGGTCCATGATTTAAGTGAGGTGTTGCCAAGTTGGCCAAAAAAAAATGAATACGTATTGCTTTCCTTTGCTGCTGAGAAAAAAATGGCTTGCCTTCCGTGAAACCGGACGTAACAAAAAAAAATAAAAAGGTTCGTGAGAGAAGACTAGTCCATTTATTTGATTAGTTGCTCATGCTGATTGATTTGGTTAACCAATCAGAAACGAGCCACGGCAATATAAACGCACAATATAGACAGTGCTAGTGACAAGTGACAGATGGAAAGTGTGTAAATAATATCCAGTGAAAAAATTGTGTCCCCCTCCCCCTAAACAATAATCGATATCAACGAATTGACTATCACTGGCTGCAGAGATTATTAGTAATAAAATTCTGAATGATTTTAAATTTTACCAAAAGTTTGAGAAAGTTTCGGCAATTAATCTGTATGCTATGCATTGAAAATAAATAAAAAATGATGCCAAAAATGAAATATTTCACTTAAAATGTTAAAGTTCCCGCCTAAGAATCGCAAGGCTCCGGGTTCAATATCGGTCCCCGCCAGCCCAGTGCATGAGTAGCACAGCTTGGGTAATCTGATCTGTGCCGTAAAGGATCTGAGAGGCGATGGTAGGTGGGGCGCTCTACCAACAATAGGCCACTCCACAGACTTTACTATTCATATTATACAAAACTGCATTAATGAGTTTAATTTAGTCGGATGAGAGGAAATAGTTAAGAATCCTTTGCTGGTGAATTCGATTCTCATTGGGGTCCATCATATTGGTAAGTGGAAAGAATCTATTTGAATAGAAAACCAGCAGTCATTGTTCTGAGTTTTTATTACTACGCTAGAACACGGAATTTTTGAAAAATGATATTTGAGTAATGAAGGTAGCAGTGCGTAGTATATTATACTCCACTTTGGCCCTTAGGCTAGACGGGCGGTCGGAGAGGCCCCCTCTGATCAGTAGGCTGGTCACGTCAAGCCCTAGCAACTATATGTTTGCCCCAATCCTATTGCCCGTATGGCAAGCCCCAACCCTTTTTATCATATGAGTGCTAGAAGACGGTGGCTGCGGGTCTACATGTCCTGGGAATGACGTTAAACTCTATCTGATGGTGAGGTTCCAGTTTTGGAGGTTTGGGGAATGTGGAGCACCCCTTCATCACCATTTCTCCCTGGTCCACTCTGACCCGAAGTGGTAGTACCTGTTAGGGTCCCATCTATGGGTTAAATAGAAAAATGTATTTATAAAAAAATTGAGTATCCATTAAGAATGACTTTATTTCAAAACTTTATCTGCATTAAATGACCCACTGAGGTTGATATGCCGTAGAACAATATATTTATTATTATTATATATTATTTGGCAAAAGTAATATCATATGATCAGTTTCAGTGTTGTATTGTATCGATTAGTTCTTTCGAATTGTGATCTTTTGTTTAAATGACATGCGCCATTTTAAGCCTTTTTTTTTTTTTTTGCTTATTAATTTTTGTCCCCAGAGATGATTAATGATATAGGTAATAAAAAAACATATTGGAAATAGGTTGCAGTTTTATCGTTACTAAAGATCTTTGATTTCTATGTTATCAGTGTGAGAATTTCGATTTTCCCTTGTCATAACTAACATACTTTTATGTTATCCGTTAAAGGTCATCTTGATTTGGGGTTGATTCTCTTTTTCAATGCAACTAAAAAATAAAAGACCCTTTGATTTCTAATCAGTAGAAGAAAGCAGAACAGACAAGAGTATATATATATATATATATATATATATATATATATATATATACTAATAATAATATTATTAGAGGAAAAATAAAGGGTCTATCATGGTTTCGATCAAATTGATATCATTTCTTCAGACCCTACCCTATATATATATATATATATATATATATATATATATATATTTGGGAGAATATGTGCTTAATTGAAGTCGTACCTAATATTGAAAGTTAATTAATTAATAATTAATTAATTAGGCGGGCATGCATATTTAAATGTAAGGCTAAACAAATCGAGAAAAATCAATCTTTGTATGTACATTTCGGCCTATTAGACCTCATCAGCAGAGCTATATATATATATATGAGGTAAGGTAAAAGGAAGAATGAACAAAAATGATGACTCAAACAAGTCCAAGTAGGAAATAAATATTTCGTCCTTCTGAGGCGAAGAACTTCCTCAGTCGGTGTGACTTTTTTATTCTAAGCAAAATACGTACATTTGTGTTTATAGAAGAGAAGGTGAGTTGATGGTTGTATTGAGGGGTTGGGGGGTAGGGATGATTTGATGAAATAAGAATAACACGAGCGGGAGCAGTTTAGAGGAAGCTGGGAAGATGAGAAGAGGAGGTTGCTAGGTGCTTGATGGGAAAGGGGGTGGTTGGGAGAGGAGGGTAAAATTCATGGTATGGAAGAGTTTAATTTATTTCATGGGGATGATAAGGAGGAAGGTAGTATTGGATGTCATTAGATCAGTTTTTTGGTGGGTTAGGAAGAATAAAAATTTCCTTCCTACAATTTCCTTACGCTTATATATATATATATATATATATATATATATATATATATATATATATATATATATATATATGAGGAAAAAATGAGTAAAGAAATGTAGATGGATAAAAATGAATTTTGTCGATATCACTTTTAATCGATATCACTTACACATGTGTTTCGGTCCGTTTATCAAAATGTATACGGATTTACGTTATTATTATTATTAAAATAATCAGATCAAGTTGAGATGATGATAATAATAATAATAGGAAAAATGTAAAAATATTCCGTACACAGAGAGATTTTTTACGACCTTCATCAGAGTGAATTTTTTATTTTTTGAGTAGAGAGTAGATTTTTACATTTTTCCTATTATTATTATCATCATCTCAACTTCATCTGATTATTTTAATAATAATAATAATAGCGCAAATCCGTATACATTTTGATAAACGGACCGAAACACATGTGTAAGTGATATCGATTAAAAGTGATATCGATAAAATTCATTTTTATCCATCTACATTTCTTTTCTTTACTCATTTATTCCTCATATTGTCGGATTCAATTCCCTTTCCATTCTTACACACACACACACACACACACACACACACACACACACACACACACACACATATATATATATATATATATATATATATATATATATATATATATATGTAAGTGTAAGGTAATCAAAATGACTGGTTGTAAGGGATGATTCTATTTGGGATCTTCAAAATCTCACTGTATAACCATACTGTATGCTCTTGTAGGTGCAAACATATAATTCATACAAGGATTTTTATTAATCCCTAAAGAGAGCTCAATGTATAATAATCAATAAATTAGATTATTTACAGAACAATATTTAACTTTCAAAGAAAGAAAAACTTAACAAACCGTCATTCCGTAATAATTTATTTCAACCAAAAACTCTAAAGATTGTTAAAATTTTAAATTTTTTTAACAAACTTATGAGCCCAGTCTAATCAGACGGGTTTTACAAAAATAATGATTATTTCTGTTGAAGCTAAGCTCTTAAGAATTTTTTAAAAACTAACTTTAAATTTAAAAGATCTTTTGAGAGTTTATGGTTGAAATAAATTGTTACGGGATGACAGTTTGTTAAGTTTTTCTTTCTTTGAAAATTATATATATATATATATATATATATATATATATATATATATATATATATATATATATATATAAGGAGTGTTATAAAAGTATCGAGATTGAAGATGTATTTACCAAGATAGAAATGAACAATAAATGGAAAGTTATTTTTTCAGAATACAAAGTGTCAAAAAGTACAAAATCTCGATACTTTTTTGACACACCTATATATATATATATATATATATATATATATATATATATATATATTATATATATATATATATATATATGAAAAAGAAGAGAAATAACACAAAAAAAGAAAGAGAGGGAGAAAGAATAAGAAAGGAAAGGTGAAAGCGAAACAAAAGCTAAGTATGTAAAAAATTTTCTATTAACGGTTTTTATTTATTTGTTCATTTTTGTTTTCAAAAAAATTTTGACATCTCCACACGGTCTCAACATATTGCAACATCTTACCGGATGTCAGCCTTGTTCTCAACAAACTTTTAAAAAAGAAAAAAAAAGAGAGAAATAAGAAATTACAGTTATTCGCCCATTCATAAAGGAGGAGAAGAAGAAAGAGAGGAAAAAAAGGAGAGGAAAAGGAAATAAGAAGAGAAATTATAACCATACAAATAAAAAAACATAAGCACGTCATTTCTGAAAATACACTCTGATGATGAAGCTTTGCTTTGAAATCGATTAGACATATAAAACATCTTTTTGTCTTTATTTTTTACGCATTGTATTGCCTTCGAATTTTATTATTTTATATATATATATATATATATAAAATAATAAAATTCGAAGGCAATATATATATATATATATATATACACGTATATATATATATATATATATATATATATATACTTGAATTGATATATATATATATATATATATATATATATATATATATATCAATTCGAGTATTGTTACCTGACATATATTTTGTCTTCTACGGCTGGCAGTTTTATTCGTTCTGAAAAAATACGCAATTATCAGATAAGAGTTTTTTTTTTAGTTTTTTTTAAGGATTTTTGAGTGCGTGTGCGTTTCTTTTTGTGTGTGTTTTCTTCTACAATCTCCTGTCTGATGATTGTGTTGTGTTTTTTAAAGGGTTTAACTGCTTTTCACATATGACAAAAGGACTGTCAAGTAACAATACTTCGTTTTTTTAATACTTCTCTGCTTGTCGGCCTTTGACCACATTTTTATCAACCTTTTTATTGAAACAATCATTTTTTTCGCATATCGTATTACTTCTATCGTCCCTGATACACCCCACACACTATATATATATATATATATAATATATATTATATATATATATATATATATATATATATATATATGTATGTATGTATTGTTCTTGTAAACATTTTCGTTGATATTGGAACCATAGGAAATATATAAAGACAGAAAAAAGTTATAATGTATAACCGTTGTTTTGCTCTTGGTTTGCTTTATTTTCCCCAATATTTCGGGTGGCCTCCAGCCTTTATCAAGTTTTTTGTGTAGACAACTGAATATAATTGAATAGGAAAATAATATATATATATATATATATATATATATATATATATATATATATATATATATATATACTTTCAACAAAAAAGTTAACAAACCGTCTATTATAAATTTATTTTGACAGGTAACTAAAAAAAAAAAAAAAAGGGGCCCAGTTTTAGCAGGCATCCAATTACATAATCTGAGTATGAGCATACATGTACAGTGGATATTGATGATTCCATATAGAATCCTTCTCAACATACCTCTGAATTGGATATATTTACCTGTCTGTCTGTCTGTCTCTGTCTGTCTGTCTCTGTCTTTCTCTCTCTCTCTCTCTCTCTCTCTCTCTCTATATATATATATATATATATATATATATATATATATATATACAAGGTGTGTCATAAAAGTATCGAGATTGTAGCTGTATTTACCAAGATAGAAATAAACAATGAATGGATCGCTATTTTTTTTCAGAATACAAGTTGTGTCATAAAAGTGCGGTATTTGAAACTGTATTTACCAAGATAGTATGAAAAACGAATAGACCGTTGTTTTTTTTTTCAGTATACAAGGTGTGTCAAAAGTACAAAATATCTGGATATTTTTTGACACACCTTATATATATATATATATATATATATATATTAATAATGGAGATTCGCTTCCGGTTTTTGTCTGTAACAAAAACTGCGTCACTGCTTACGTTACACTACGTAAAACGTCATAACATAGAATAAATACACTTAAAATTTGAACATGCAATATTAGACAGTCCTCATTGGTTTTTTAAACAAGTTTTAATAAATACATACCTGGTATTATATATCTATATATAGTTTGTTTTATTTTAATACACATTTAAAGTTATCGGAACTAAGTTTCCATTTCAATTTTTTTATATTTTTTACTCCTTTAATAAATTTATTTTATTTTTTACTCCTTTAATAAATTTGATGATTTTACTTTACTTATGATACAAACTCTCTGATATTAAATTTTCAACTCCCATCCCCTCAGGCAATATTTATTTTACGTCGCCCAGAGGGCGTTTTTTTAATTTATTTTGCTAGTACTGATAATATAGTTTGCTATATTCATAAATAAAGAATGCTCAATATCAGCAATAAAGCAAATGCAGTAGTGATACCAAAGGAAAGGCCTCCAAAATATTTAGAAATCACATAAACGTTTATTGTTTATTGTCAATGATTTTTACATCATTTTAAAAAAATATTAGAATGTATTATTTTTCTAAATAATCACCATTTCAGTCAATGTATTGTTGTAGGTGATATGGCAGTTTTTGTCATACCAGGTCACCGCCATATCGTTGAGCAAGCGTTGAAGCAACGTCGTCGTTACAAACTTCCTACACCACTTGCGGATATTCTTGTCGTCCACGCACAACTCGCCATACAATTCTATTGGTTCACAACGAATTAAAATTGGTTTAATGCCTTTTGCGATTAAAAACTGAATAACTGCGGGAACTTCACAATTGGTGGTTGCGTCAATGGGAAGTTCCACCAGAAACTAGTGTCAAGGCAAGACTGAACGTGCTAGCAAGAGGCGTGCAAGGCACATGCAGGGCAAACATAAAAGTGTTGGCAATAGCCGCACGAACAATTTCCCTGCGTTCCCAGTGCTTTGGATACCTTATATTTTGGATTACTCTCATATATATATATATATATATATATATATATATATATATATGAGAGTAATCCAAAATATAAGGTATCCAAAGCACTGGGAACGCAGGGAAATTGTATATATATATATATATATATATATATATATATATTATAAAAAAAAGAAGGTCCGCAAAATGTATTTTGTTCTCAGAAAATTTTTTAAAAATTCTTTTTGTTTTACATATGCAACACGTGTTTCAGATCTTTTGGTATCTTCTTCAGGCTTTGATCTTTTTTCTTTCTTTTTTTTTGTTTTCATATTATCAATCAAAGCCTGAAGAAGATACCAGAAGATCTGAAACACGTGTTGCATATGTAAAACAAAAAGAATTTAAAAAATTTTTCTGAGAACAAAAATACATTTTGCGGACCTTCTTTTTTTATAAAATATTGAATTTTCTCCCGTTGGAACCAGAACAACATTTTATATAAATATATATATATATATAATATATATATATATATATATATATATATGTGTGTGTGTGTGTGTGTGTGTGTGTGTGTGTGTGGTGGACTCTCCTATCGTGAATGATAGATGAGGGTCAGCAGTGAGTGATTTGTTTCCTCCCATGTTGTGCATGCTATCAAGAAGATATTTTGTGTTTCCTTGAGTGTGATAGCAGCCCAGCCTTGCTACGAACTATGAAGCAACACTGACAGATGGAATTTCCTAAAGCGGGAGTCAGATTTTGTTTTAAAGTTGGACGGAGCTGATCTCGGTGTTTCTGTCTATTTTCTTCAAAGCTCTTTAGTCTAGCGAAACATGTCTTACGCCATTCTTTCCGATTTGATGCTAGATTTTCCCAAGCACTCAGGTTAGAATACGTATTTATAGTACATTTAAATTATTTAACAATATATATAAGTATACTTACATACATACATACATACATACATATATATATATATATATATAATTTGCGATTTTCTCAACGTCCACTCTACTTTGTATAGTAGTAGTAGTAGTAGTAGTAGTGACGTATTTATCCTTGACAAGTTAATTTCGCATGTATCGTGTGCTACGTATCGGAGGTAGAGTCTCTGATTCTGCGTGCTGAGTTCCCGGTTTCGATTTCTGTCGGAGGGAAATCGTAAGTATACATCGCTGATGAGACTTAATAAAGTTGAAACAGCTGTACGATGTTCTACGTAGGGTGTGATATTTGCCGAGTTCGCTTGTCATGATTATTTCCAATAATTATGAAATTTTATACGATATACGCATTGTAATTGCCTTCAAAGCAAAAATATATAGATAATAATATACTTTACTCAACAATCTTCTAATTATATATATATATATATATATATATATATATATATATATATATATATATATATATGTGTGTGTGTGTGTGTGTGTAAGTAAATAGGGGAATAAATCCAACAATATGTAGACAATTTTAAAAAAAAAAACGAAGTATTCCAAAAAGATGAATTTATTCTTGATGGTGAAGTTGAGGTTATAACGTTTCGGTTTTAGCAAACCTTAATCAGGACTTGAGATTGAAAGAATGTTGCTTGAGTAAGAGGGGATGACTTTCAGAAAACGGGAAAATAGTAGTTATGGGTGAAGAAAGGCCGTAACCGTGTACGGCGTAGTGCATGTTCCGGTACACGCGAAGACTTCCCAAGAAACGGTAAAGATTTTAGTCTGTTTCATAGATATAAGACGAGAAAAATCTAAATTGTCTGGAATCTGTATCATTGAAATATAATAAGAAAGGTTTAGGGTAAAAGTTTGAACATTATATTGTTTGAAATGGACTCGTCGACCAGAGTTCAAATCCTGGATGAAGACACATTTCAAATAGCGCTAATACCCTTGGGAAAGGTATGCATCAAATTGCCTCTCTCAAGCTATGCGTAAATAGTAGGACAGACTGGGCTCTTTAACGCTGGTTAGGCAACCAGTCTAAGAAAAGGAAAACCCTGAATTCAAACCTCTTAAATCGCCGCTTGGGGGTGGTCACTACTAGAATAAGCTCAGTCTTACTTAGTGATCTATTTCAATTTAAAAATTTAATATATATATATATATATATATATATATATATAAATTCAAATGTCGCAAGTACGGGGCATTTAGCGAGGAAATAAACTAGTTATTCAGTAGTTATGGATCTGCTAGACTAGTTTGCTAACTATTACGCCATGATGGGACGCCTTAAGTGTAAAAAATTATAGGCTAACAAGAAGCAGTAATAGAATAATGAAATAAGTATGTTTGAATGAATTTTCTTGGTCTTAGTCGACGATTATCTCCCTTGATTGGCACAGCAGCGTCTTAGCTGTAATTATCGAGAAAGGAGTGTTTTCTTTCTTTCTTTCTTTCTTTCTTTCTTTCTTTCTACCTTTCTTTCTTTCTTTCTTTCTTTCTTTCTTTCTACCTTTCTTTGTTTCTTTGTTTCTTTGTTTCTTTGTTTCTTTCTTTCTTTTCTTGTTTTTTTGTTTGTTTGTTTCTTTCTTTCTACCTTTCTTTGTTTCTTTTGTTTCTTTCTTTCTTTCTTTCTACCTTTCTTTTTTTCTTTCTTTTCTTTCTTTCTTTCTTTCTTTCTTTCTTTGTTTGTTTGTTTGTTTGTTTGTTTTTTCTTTCTTTCTTCTTTCTTTTCTTTCTTTCTTTCTTTCTTTTTTCTTTTCTTCTTTCTTTCTTCTTTCTTTCTTTCTTCTTTCTTTCTTTCTTTCTTTCTTTCTTTCTTTCTTTCTTTCTTTCTTTCTACCTTTCTTTCTTTCTTTCTTTCTTTTCTTTCTCTTTTTCTTCTACCTTTCTTTGTTTCTTCTTTCTCTTTCTTTTTCTTTCTTTCTTTCTTTCTTTCTTTCTTCTTTCTTTCTTTCTTTGTTTCTTTTCTTTCTTTCTTTTCTTCTTTCTTTCTACCTTTCTTTCTTTCTTTCTTTCTTTCTTTCTTCTTTCTTCTTTCTACCTTTCTTGTTTCTTCTTTCTTTCTTTCTTACTTTCTACCTTTCTTTCTTCTTTCTTTCTTTCTACCTTTGTTTGTTTGTTTGTTTTGTTTGTTTGTTGTTTGTTCTTTCTTTCTTTCTTTCTTTCTTCCTTTCTTTGTTTCTTTCTTTCTTTTCTTTCTACCTTTCTTTCTTTCTTTCTTTCTTTCTTTCCTTTCTTTTTCTTTCTTCTTTCTTTTAATAACCCATTCATTGCCAAACAGCGGGATTTTCTTTCTTATGTAAAAAACAAAACAAAACAACAACAACAACAAAAAACAAAACGATTTGGAAATGAGTGAAAGGAGTCACGTGACTCTGACAACGTGAGTTAGGCAGAATTTCGAGAGCACACACATTTTCCAAGGTCATAAGAACAAAATAACGTGAAAGGACAAGAACCGTTTTATCGGCTGTTATCAGATTATTTAAACTTAAAATCTATCAGAAAAGACAATAAAATCGACGCCTGGGCCGGGTTAGCTCAGTCGGTAGAGCGTTCGGCTAGTAAACCACAAGGTTCCTAGTTCGATACCGGTCCTCGCCAACTCAGCGTATGAGTAGCACAGGAATCTGTGCGGTAAAGTAAGAAGCTGACGGTAGGTGTTGCGCTCCACCTCAGATGCTAAAAAACAATCTCCTTGGTCTAGCGCTAGTAATAAGGGGATAGACTCCCTCGCTGACTGGCTGATACCGACTTTAGGCCGCCCCGTCGACCTTACTTTATTTACTTATACGTACTTTTTAAGGTAGTGTCAGTGGATTTTTAAAGGTCAATATCTCTGCCAATTCGACGAGTTGACCCCTTTCTTTGATATCATTATCTATGCATCAAAATCTACCAGAAAAATACCAGTGGTATCTTGACTTATGACTTTAATTCGTTCCGTAATTAAATTTCCTCGTATGTCAAATCAATTTTCCCCATTTGACATATACTGAAATGTTATTAATCCGTTCCAGCTCCATTAAAAAAAAAAACAATAATTTTTTTAGCATTTTTTAAACCAGAAAAACCGCCTGAACCCTAACTAAGCGACTAGATAATAAACTAGACGGGAGCTGCACAAGAATGTTGCGGGTGATCCTGAACAAGACGTGGAAACAACACCCTACGAGAAAACAGCTGTACGGTCACCTGCCACATATCACCCAAACCATCCGAGTAAGACGGACAAGACACGCGGGACACTGCTGGAGAAGCAAGGACGAACTCATAAGCGACGTCCTCCTGTGGAAGCCAGCACATGGACACGCCAGTGTGGGCCGACAAGCAAAGACGTACATTGATCAACTCTGTGCGGATACGGGATGCTGCATAGAGGACCTCCCGAGAATGAAGAGCGATAGGGACGGATGGAGAGAGATTGTCATGGATATCCGCACTGACAGCGCGACATGATGATGATGATGATATAAAAACATAGTAAGAAATAATGTATTTAATTATGAGCTATAATGTGCTTTAATGTTTATTTTTCTATGAATGATATTTTTATTTGGAAACTTTAATGTTTTTAGCGTATATGAAGCTCGTCCGTATCTCAAATCTTAGCTCTCAACACAACGCAAAAAAAATGACCGAGTGACAGCTCGTAACTCAGGAAACTCGTAAGTTGTACTCATGGAGTACTCAGAATGGTACGTAACATTGTTATACTGGTGTTATACAATGTTATACTGGTATCACTACACGAATCACAATCTGTCAGTAGTTATTTACCTCGCATCCCACGTATACGAGTATGACACAAGGTCTTTTTAATATGAGACCACCCACGAAACGAAGCTCATGGGATGGTGGGTGCAAAAAATCATTGTTCTCGTCGGCATTATCCCTCAAGGGTGCGCCTCAGGCACTGGGCAATAAACTCAGCCCTGTCCCTTTAAATCAAGGGACAAGTGTTGCCTGGGGGATAGCCCCCTGTAATCTACGCTATTAATTACTTAACCGGTCGAGGGTCGAAGCCACTGGACACAGGATCCCGAAATGCCAGTCAATCAGTATGCGGATCGTTTTCATATCACTATTGACAATTAAAGTTTATATTACAAGATAACGTTCTTAGCTACACTCGATATTATCTTAAAACTAGCGGGGCCCGTGGATATACCACCGTATGATAATTTGATTATTACAACGTTTGATATGTTTTTAAGAGCTATTGCTAAATCGTTCAATATGCAAAGAGTATAATAATCTAGATGTAACTCTCTGTCACTCTTTTTTTCTTTCTTTCCTTCTTTTCTTCTTTTCATTATGTTCGATTGAAACATTATCGCTTCCGCGCACTCACCCATCTCTCAATCTTCCCCTTCTCTTTTTCTTTCTGATCATATTTTTTCTGTGTACCATATCTTTTTCTTTCATTGCTTTCTTTATAATAAAAAAGTAATGGTTCATTATTTTTCTGAGGTGACGATACTTATAAGAAATAAGAAGTAGGTGGATAAGCAACACCAGATAATCAGGATCTACATTTTTGCATGTCATCTTGGACGATTTGGACGGTCTGATTTTTAAGCAGAGGATATTGAAAGATGATAACGTTCGTACAATTAAGGAACATGAGTATTAATACAAAGATATTTAAAGGAAGCTAGTAACAATATATCTGCTGAAACTTACCTTCAGTTTCTCTCTATATTTCATCACTATCACTATTATTAGATTATCATGGGTGTAATGTTTCATCATGATCGGATAACTGGTATAGGTGTCAACTGGTTATACACAAACAGACAAAAATTGACATTTATGTAGTACAGCGATCACCAAACTTTTTCACGGTGGACTGGATAATTAAAAAATAACGAGCGCAGGCCACATTATTATTATGTTCAATACTTGCTAGCCCGAATGAAAGCTCTGAGAAAAAGATGTAAAACAAAATTCATCTTTCCATGTTATATTCATGGATGAGTGGCGTAAGATGCACAAAAACAAATTTAACCAACATATTTATTTTCAAAAAATTATCAAAGAACGCAACATTAGCAGAAATGTTTAGTGAGATTTATGAAACTGAAGTTTGCCTTTCAAGATGTCGTCAATGTTTGGTTTGGAATTGCTACATCCAATTAAGAGAATTACTTTCAAATATTTATCATTCAATTTCATTGGGTTGATTTCACATATTTCAATTTTGAAAAGGCTTGCTCGCGTTTCGCGTTCCATACGTTTTAACAAACAAATCCAAGTACCGTCGCCGGACCTGATAAAATGCCTTCGCGGGCTTTATCCGGTCCGTGGGCTTTATCCGGCCCGCGGGCCGTAGTTTGGTGACCTCTGATGTAGTAGATTAAGCGAAACTAATCAATAACAAGTGTGACACTAACAAGGTCAACTTATAGACGGCTACTACTGTAGTGAGTTTGATTCGCACTGTGTGCATCGGGCTTAAGACCTTTAATAGCCTGAAGCACACAGTGTTAATCATACTCAATAAAGATACAATAATATATGGAACTATAATAATGGGAGTATATAAATATATATAGAAATGTAGACAGAAGTTGGCCAAGAGGAATATATTATACACTAGACGATATGTTGATATTTACGTGTCCTGCGTCCCTGACGCACAAAAATATAAAAGGACGCAGTAAAATTGTATCCATGCGTTCCAGTGTTTTTCTTTTTTCTTCCCTCGCCATTTCAAGCTAATTGTAAATACATTTCAATGTTTTCTTAGAAACGAATTACAGAGGATAGGTTACAAGGTAGAAGTTAGATGGCTTTAGTTGGGACCCATGAATTTTCCTGGGGACTCATTCAAAGCAAATATGTGCCTCCCAGGACGCACTAAATCATGACTGCACTGTACCCGGTGTTGCCTGAATAGAGAGAGATAGCAAAAAAGGTAGTCTCGCAGATCCGTTATTACTGAGTTGGATCCTCGAAGAATGTCCCATTAAAATCACTACGTAAAAAGACTTCGCGTTGATCCAACCTGGTGAGGCATCAGGAAAAATGGGCACAGACACTCTGAAAAGAAAAATTAATGTCTCCTATCTAAAATATTAAATGCACCCCCCCCCACACACACACACGAAAAAACAATCCCATGCAGTTACTATCTAAATTTTATAGTTTAATTATCTGCACGAATTTAAATCAATTTTTCATTAGTTTTGCTCAAAAGGCAGGATCTGGTGATAGTGAATGTGTATATATATTTACTTTCTCGGTATTTATTTTCTTTTACTACTTTCCACTGGACATACATTCACACAAACTGCCCTTTATATACAAGGTGTGTCATAAAAGTGCCGAGTTTGAAGCTGTATTTACCAAGATAGAAATGAAGAATGAATGGAACGTTAATTTTTTTCAGAATACAAGGTGTGTCATAAAAGTGCCGAGTTTGAAGTTGTATTTACCAAGATAGAAATGAATAAAGAATTGAATGTTAATTTTTTCAAAATACAAGGTGTGTCAAAAAGTACAAAAATGTCGATACTTATTTGACACACCTTGTATGCATAGATAGAAGGATAGACACGTAGCTTGGAACGTACTGTCCGCTGCCACATTTTATTGTTTGTTGGCACCTCTCCATCCACTATGGACGATGACGTAGTGTCCCCCCAAAAATGTATCTGCGCAAGTGACTCTGCAGGCCAATTCTTGAGTGACAGTCTTTGGTGCACTGAATGCACACAAACTGTGAGCCTTTCTGGGGCTGCTGTCTTTTCTCCCTCTTTATGGCTCTCTTTGCTGTCAAGGCTACTCTCCTCTCCGCCTCATCCCCTCCGTGCCTCGTTTAACGTTAAGGCACCAGTCCGCTCTATTTTTTGCATTTACCTCCCACATTTTATTACTCAATCATTTTTTTCACAATGTTCTCGACCCTCCCCTAGCTGGAAGGGAGAGAAGAAATATTCATGACTATCTGCAAGGACATTGGAGTGAGGTGACTGTAAACAGTCTCGGTCGGAATTTGGACTCGGCTTCCCAATTCCATTTTCTGCGTCGATATCTGTTATGTCACTTGCACTCACACAGACACACATTTGCTCTACTTAGGTATTGAGCACTTTTTACTTATTAGCTTTAGTCTCCTGGCGGTTTTGTATGAATATATATATCCTATATATATATATGCATATAAATTGTTTTTTCTTTTGGCCAAAATATTGTACTAATAGATTTTTTTTGTTGGTACGATTATCTTCGTCTTTTCTTTTTTCTAAAAGTTTTTTTTTTCCCGGTTGATGTTTGGTAGCATATTTTTACAATCAAACTATTTGCTGTTTTTTTTTTTCACCGTGAGGATTTACCAATAAGTTTAGTATATTAAATTATATATATATATATATATATAATATATTATATATATATATATATATATATATATATATACTATCATGCATGAATATGTAAGTGTATATTTTTTGTCGCATTGTGCTAACCTAAGCAAAGCTTAGTAGATGACAACATATTGAGATTAATCGATAGATCAATTCTTAGATACGACATTGGATTTCTATTGTTGAATGTTTAGTATATTCCAACTATTGTCCAAATTCTTTTCTTTCCTTTGTTTCTTTTTTTTGCGTGACTTCATAAATCTCAGTTTCATGAACGTCCCCATCAGTTTGTCTATTTTTACTTCCCGAATAAAAGTTTTTTTTTTAAATTAAAGATCAACCGATGTAATATTGACATTTACAAGGATTATCTTGATTTTAATCTTTAAATATAATCGTGTCCTAAAATCTGTGTATGTGTGTGTGTATGTGTGTGCGCACGTGTGTATGTGCGTGTGTGTGTATGTGTGTGCGTGTGTGTGTGTGTGCGTGTGTGTGTATGTGTGTGTGTATGTGTGTATGTATGTGTGTGTGTATGTGTGTATGTATGTGTGTGTGTGACAGAAATTGAGACAAAGACATACAGAGATAGAGACAGAGACAGAGACAGAGTGGGTTTCGTAAAAAGGGGATATATATAGTCTCCAAGAGATAGATAGATAGATAGATAGATAGATAGAGAGATAGAGATAGATAGAGAGAGAGGGAAGGAGAGAAAGAGAGGGAGAGAGTGACTCATAGAAAAGGAGAGACAGTGTTGCTTAGAAAGACATGATCAGAAAGAGAGAGAGAGAGAGAGAGAGAGAGAGAGTCATATATATATATATATATATATATATATATATATATATATATATATAGTTATGCAGCATTTCTTCTTTTAGGCATATATTGATGAACAATGCAGCCATTTTTTGTCTGCAAATTTTGTCTTTTGTCCTTTCAAATTGCCGGATTGTTCTAATGATATCTGGCGAAAATTGGCTGATATATTTGCCATAGGTGATTGTCCAAGTACTTTCCGCCCCATATATATATATATATATATATATATATATATATATATAGAGAGAGAGAGAGAGAGAGAGAGAGAGAGAGAGAGAGGAAGACACAAAGTGAGTGAGAGAGAGAGAGAGAGAGAGAGAGAGAGAGAGAGAGAGAGAGAGAGAGAGAGTCTCATAAAGAAAAAAACGTATTGTTCATTATCCACCAAATCGCCGATATTTTAATCTTTGTCGTCATCTGTGTTGTTTTTTTTTGTCCTTATTTTATTCCATTCAATTTGAACAATCAATCTGAATGCATTGACGCCATTTTTATTGGAATGACAAAATGGCGCCAATGAAATCCAATCGTTCATCATTTTTTGTATCGACACCAAAATGACAGATGTCATAAACAAGCTGATATGAATCCATTTTACAGATTCAATGAATCAAAACACAATAATCTTCCCTAGAAGATAAAAATATTGGCTGTGGGTGGCGACCCGTGATGCTTAAGGATGGAACCCTAGTGACTATTCCATCCATGACGTGCAACACTCCTCTTTGGTCCTTATTAAAGAATGAAATAAACAAAATCAATCAACCTACCTAACTTAAAGACAAGAATTCAGTCACATTTCCTGGGCTCGTTAATACAGCACTTGATTCTGTTGGGATAGTTATTAAACCGCAAAAGAAGCCAAAGCCTTTCTAAATTACATCAAAATGTCTACTTATCCCTCGAACCTGTCCATTAGGATATGTCGATTTTTCAGTTTTTAAAAAATATCAAATTGTCCATATATGCCAAAATTGTGTGTTAGTATACTGAATACTGATATCAAAAATTAGATCTTATACATGTACCATTTATTAAGGAAATAGCATCAAAGATCTTCTGTTACAGCTTAATTAATGAGGTAAAAGGCAGCATATCAGAAGTGTCGGTGGTGATGGGGGTGGGGACACATTTTCAATTCGAATTCTTTTAATAATATTTAATTCATTTCATTTTAATAAAATGAAATAACATTTCTGATTTAAATAATGAAAACGGTAAATTTTCTAACCAATTTCAAGGCTACACCTCAAACAGTGGTGTAAGTAAAAGATATAATTTAAAAAGTGAAAAATCGACCTACCCTACTGTCCAGGTTAAAATCGGAATCATTTCTCCTGCGTGTTCCAATTCAATTTTCGATACAGTTGATGGAACATCCGCCTTGAAACTATCAAAGTTCCTGTTCGATACCGGTCCTTACCAACTCAGCACATGAATAGCACAATTCGCTAAAATAGGGAATCGATGGTGTGGTGTCCTACTTCAGACGCCAAAACAATCTCCATGGTCTAGTGTTAGTGAAAAGGGGATAGACTCTCTTGCTGTCCGGTTTATACTGACAATAAGCCACTCCGCCGATATTACTTTTACTAGATATATTATCAGAAATCATGCTGGCAGCATGGATACACATGACTCTCTCTCTCTCTCTCTCTCTCTCTCTCCTCTCTCTCTCTCTCTCTCTCTCTCTCTCTCTTCAACCTTCCCTGAGAGGTCCCCAGGTCAGCATACAGAATCCACACAGAGCTGATTGATGAAAGTTTTTTTTCTGGTCGGCCTACAATTTGTACATCTACAGGAGAAAGTCACTTGTGAGTTCGTCCTTTCTTCTCCAACGGTGTCTATTATGTCTTGTTCTCATTACTCTGATGGTTTGTGTGATAGGGAACAAGTGACCGTACAGCTTAATTTACATTATTTTCATATGATATTTCAATTTCTGCCCTTTTTTTTTACAAATCGGTTGCATTTTTGTAAAGTTTCTGTACTCCTTCCCAATAATAATGATCGAATATCAAATTTTCAAAGTAAAAAAAAAAAAAAAATGAAACATACTTCATTTTAAAAAGAATTTTGAATGTGCTTAAAAGTTGAATATCAAATTACAGTACTGATTTTGTTACAAATACAGAATAGCACGCAACAGATAATATTATTAAAATCTATTTTACGAATAAATAACATTAGATTACGGAAACTTCCGAAGGAGCCTAATTCTAACCCACTTACTCGAGTATCTCAAAGTTTTCAGGTATTTCCGTAAAGTGTAATAGGTAATCTAATGGTATTATCTATTGCGCACTATTCTACATTAGTATTATGATTTTATTTGTATTTCTAATATTAAAATAAATTACAAACTTACCGAACATCAAAAACAATTTCTCAATCTCGGACACCTTTACAATAAATACAATTTTTTTTAGAATACAAGGTGTGTCAAGAAAGTACAAAGTTTAGAAATGTATTTACCAAGATAGAAATGAACAATGAATGGAACGATAATTTTTTTTTAAGAATATAAGGTGTATCATATAAAAGTTCCGAGTTTAAAGCTGTATTTACCAAGATAGAAATAAACAATGAATGGAACGTTGTTTTTCAGAATACAAGGTGTGTCATAAAAGTGCCGAGTTTAAAGCTGTATTTACCAAGATAGAAATGAACAATGAATGGAGCGTTCATTTTTTTCAGAATACAAGGTGTATCATAAAAGTGCCGAGTTTGAAGCTGTATCTACCAAGATAGAAATGAACAATGAATGGAACGTTGTTTTTCAGAATACAAGGTGTGTCATAAAAGTGCCGAGTTTAAAGCTGTATTTACCAAGACAGAAATGAACAATGAATGGAACGTTGTTTTTCAGAATACAAGGTGTGTCATAAAAGTGCCGGGTTTAAAGCTGTATTTACCAAGATAGAAATGAACAATGAATGGAACTTTGTTTTTCAGAATACAAGGTGTGTCCTAAAAGTGCCGAATTTAAAGCTGTATTTACCAAGATAGAAATGAACAAGAAATGGAACGTTATTTTTTTCAGAATATAAGGTGTGTCAAAAAGTACAAAAATGTCGATACTTATTTGACACACCTTGTATATTCAAAGCTGAGCTATAAAAACATATATATATATATATATATATATATATATATATATATATATATATATATATATAAAGATAGCTACTATTTTGCAGGGTAATTTTAAATGTGCAATAAAACAATTACGCAACCATCCGGAGATAATCATAAAAATGCTGAACAAACTATTTGTTGCATTTAATAGATCAGGGTACCCGGCTTAGCTCAGTCGGTAGAGCGTCCGACTAGGAACCACAAGGTTCCTGGTTCAATACCGGCCCTCGCCAACTCAGCGTATGAGTAGCACAGGCATCTTTGTAGTAAAGTGATGAGCTGATGGTAGGTGTGGTGCTCCTCCTCAGACGCTAAAATAATCGCGCTATTAGGTTCACTTTCTGATTAATACTCTTGGGAAAGGTATGAACTCCCTCATCCCCATAGATATTCGTTAAATATTACCACCACTGTTCTTCTAAAAGGATGACTTTGATATTAAGTAACCCGCCAAGGTTGATATGCCATTAAACAAAGAAATGAAACTTATTTTTACTATCTTCTCACATCTACCTTTAACAAATGCGGAGAATATAAATAACTAGCAGGACCTGTGAATATACCACTGTATGATTAATTTAATTATTACAACGTTTGATATGTTTAATTAAGAGCTATTGCTAAATAGTTCAATATGTAAAACATATAATAATCTTGATTTAACTGTATCTCACTTTTTAAAAATCTTTCTTTCCTTCTTTTTCGCTTTTCATCTTCGATTGAAACGGATTAGCATCATCGCTACCGAGCGCTCATCCCCTCTCTCCATATTTCCCCAATTCTCTTTCTTTCTTTCATTCTTTCTTATTATATTTTCTGTGTAGCATGTCCTTTTTTCTTTCTTTTTTTTCTTTCTAATAAAAACTGAATGGTCCATTATTTAGTTGGGGTGACGACCCTCATAAGAAATAAGAATGTAAGTAACACTAGATAATCAGGATTTACATTTTTGCATTTCGTCTTGGACAATTTGGACTGTCTCCTTTTTAACCAGAGAATGTTCAAAATGATAACGGTCGTACAGTTAAGGAACACAAGTATTGATAGATAGATTATCAAATAATTTTAAAATATCTTTTATATCCGTATTGGGCATTTTTGTAAAATTTACGAGCAAAACTTTTTTCTTTTTTTTTTCCTTCTTTTTTTTTTGGAAAATGATTTTTCTTTTATTATTATTATTTTTATTTTGCAGAACTTTTTAAATTTGTGTGTGAATTTAGGAGGGGGGGGGTCGAAATAAATTTTTAACTGCATGTTTATTTTTTTCAGTTTTGAAGATTATAAGGAGAAATATCATTGTTCATTTGTTCCGGAAATTATAGAATGAGCTTTTATTAAATTAACTCTTAGCCAACCAAACTTCCGGGCTATACCAAATTTTCTTGGTATTTTTCATCTGTATGACGTAATATTTCAAAATTCATTATCTATTCACCTCCGAACTCATTCTATTCAAATAAAGCCCTATTATTATTGTAATCTGAGTCCTTCTGTTGAATTATAGTGAACTAACCATCAGTTTTTTGTACTTTTCTTAAGTATGGTATCGCAGTGATGAGAAAGCCTCTGTGAGGAACACAAGTATCAATATATGAGAATATTAAAGGAAGCTAGTTAAAATATATCTGTTGAAACTTACCTTCAGATTCTCTATATATTTCATCTCTACCCGAGCATCTATTCTTCTGTGTACGCGTTTTGTGTATCAAATACCGGACTGGGAAAAGCGGGAACTGAAAACAACTGTTTGTTTGCGCATGCTTCTGAGCAGATGTCATTTCCGGCTCCTTTTCGATTAAAAAGAAGCGGCATGAAATAATTACAATGTTTACTTTTATTGACGGTGGTAGATCTTTTCTTTTTTTTTTTTCGTTTTTTTAAAAAAGTCGATGTTGGTCTGTCTAATATGAGGGTAAGTGGGTGAGAATTTAGGAAAGGGATGAGCGTGTGGGGTGAAGATCTAAGTTCAGCATTCGTTTATCTTTCAAAGTCGCCATTGTTTCAAAAAATCCAGTAACGCGTCTGTCGTCCAGCTTGTCGCTTATTGCATTATTCTTACGTTGATGACATGGACATGACAAAAGGTTTAGATTTAACAACTGTCGTCTTTCATACACCTTTTAAAAACATATCACATGTTGGGGATTGGTCGGGAAAAGTCATGTTTGTTTATTTTCTTAACCAGAGAGTCAAGAGAAACAAAATAAGAGGAGACGAGGTGTCCGCAGTTTTATTCCTATACGCATAGCTGTTCGTGTGTGAGCCGCATGAAGAAAAAAAATCTTATTATAATAGAGATTATGTGTCTATCTTTTTTGTAACCGAAACTACGTTACCACCAACGTCACAAGCTCAGGCGGTAGAGCGTCCGCCTAGTAATCACAAGGTTCCAGATTCGATGTTGGCCCTCGCCAACTCAGCGTATTAATAGCACAGGGATCTGTTCGGTAAAGTGAGGAGCTGATGGTAGGTGTGGCGCTCCACCCCAGTCGCTAAAATAATCTCCTCGGTCTAGCGCTAGTGAAAATGGAATAGACTCGCTCGGTGTTTGGTTGATATCGACATTAGGCCACCCCGTACCGACTAATTTACCAAACTCTTTTTTGTCACGTCCGGTTTCACGGGAACAAACCATTTTTCTCTGCTGCAAAGGAAAGCAATTCGTATTCTTTTTTGACCATCTTGGCAACACCTAACCTACATCATGGACCTACATTCGAGACAAGTCCTTGTCCACTTCGCTCCACATATACATAAACGAAATTAAATCGAGTTTGCTCAGCCGGTAGAGCGTCCAATAAGGAACCACAAACTTTTACATTTTTTCAGGTCAGTTAAGTTTGAACCACGTATCCTTGAGGTGTAACACAGATTCTGAAAGATACGTGGTTCAAAGTTAACTGACCTGAAAAAAATGCAAACGTTTTTAAATAAAATATCTAGTACATTATATCTTTATTCATTAATATATCAACACTGAAAATTTCATTAAATTCGGTTAATTCCCTGATTTTTGGTATTTTTTTCTTTCAGCAGTGTGACATATGATGGTGGAATTTAGGTCCGTTAAGTTCGATTTAACGTACAATATACTATGATAATTAGATATTCAATCGCTTTGAAGTAATAATGTTATTTTTTTAATTAGTATTATTTAGATTATTCGGACTATTGTACTCAACGGTACAACGGTACAACGTTTCGGCCGATGTGCCCTCCGGCTTTTTTCAGGTATTTCTTGTCGGACTTGGGAACCTTCTATTCAAAATCGGGAACCTTATTTTCGATTTAACCATATTGCCTTTTAAATCAAAAAGTGTACTGACATAAAACCACTCAGAAAAGAAAAAAATTAATGTATCCTAAAAGCAAAGAAAAAAAATTGAAACATACATTTTTAAAAAGAATTTTGAAAGTGCTTAAAAGTTGAATATCAAATTACAATACTGATTTTGTTACAAAACAGAATAGCGTGCAAGAGATAATATAATTAGTAGATACTGGAATTTTTTAGGTGTATGGGAGATAAATACATAAAAAACGTTAAAAAATCATCCAAATTTTTGGGTGTAAATAAGTAAGAATAAAATTTTATCGTGTATCTCTCCGATCAGGGTCATCAGGGGAGATAATTTTTTAATATGTTTGACGATCCGTATATGAAAATAAGATCGTTAGTAATAATTTTGTAAACATATAAAAATCTCGGAAAATATGCTGCACAAAATTTTGCATTTTTAAATTTACATTTTTTGATAGATTACATAGAGCTTTATCTCCGGTTTAAATATTGACTTAGACATACATAGTTTTGGACGTTTAAAATTCATTATTCATTATTAAAATTCATTATTCATTATTAAAATGAATAAAAATAGTCCAATTGAATAAAAAAAAATTTTGTTTCAATTCAAAGAAAAATATTGTTTTTAAAACTACGAAAGAATAACAACAAAAAAGAACATGCTACATTTTTTGAGTTTTAAGAAATAACTTTTAAATTTTCAAATGACTTTTTTCGGGCATTTAATTTTTTTTTTAAATTTTTGTTTGTATCTTTTTCAGGATTTGATATTTTTAATATAAAAATTAGGGATCGGAATTGTTTTTCTTTAAATAAACAAGCGTCACCCCCTACATTTTGAATTGATAAAAAACTTCTTTTATTTTCAATTTTTTCTCCAACAAAATAAGCTATTCATTATAAAATTAAATCATCAATTTCCTGATTTTTGGTAATAGTTTGAAAACATTAAAAAAAATTTTTTTTCCTCCTCTTTCGAATATTGTCGGTAACTATAGTTAGAATCGTATTTTACGTATAAATCACAATATATTACGGAAATACCCGAAGAAGCTTGATCCTGACCCTTATCCGAGCGTCTTGAAAGTTTCGAGAATTTCCGTGATATGTAATGCATTTTATACGTAATCTAAGAATATCATCTGTATCTACACTAAGCTCAATATATTTCTCAAGAAACAGACAGTCACCAAGCACTCTGTATCTACTCTAAGCTCACTATATTTCTTAAGAAACAGACAGTCACCAAGCACCGTAGACTCTGTATCTACTCTAAGCTCACTATATTTCTCAAGAAACAGACAGTCACCAAGCACCGTAGACTCTGTATCTACACTAAGCTCAATATATTTCTCAAGAAACAGACAGTCACCAAGCACTCTGTATCTACTCTAAGCTCACTATATTTCTCAAGAAAGAGAAACCTTTTAATATGTTTGAAGTGTTCATTTTACAGGTGTGACAAGAGAAGATGATCATGTCTGTTTTTAAAATGTAATTTTATATAAATCGATCTAGTCAATAAGAGAAAGTAGACACCTGTTTTATTGCTTACATAAAAAGGAATCATAAAAATAAAACCAGACGTGATCTTTCGTATGATTACTATTTAATGGGGAATAGAAAAATAGCAGGTGAATTTGATTATTATTTGGGGAAGGATGAACACCACATGGTCGGATTTCATGACAATGGATTTAATCATAGATTTATTACACAGTTGCTCAACAGTTTTTTAATGGTTGCTTGGTTGGACCATATGACCTTTAGGCACCCCTTTTTGATCTCGATTAAGTAAGGACATGTTTTTCATTTACACCGTCAATATACAGTTGTTTTAACAGACGATTTTTAGATATTTAAAAAAATTATAAAACTAACCCCTAACCCTAACCCCTAACAAACAACCGGATATTGACGGTGTAAATCAAAAACATGTCCTTACTTAATCGAAAAAAGGGTGCCTAAAGGTAATATTGTCGGGTTGGTTGGTTAGATTTACGGCCCTCGCCAACTCAGCGTATGAGTAGCACATGGATCTGTGTGATAAAGTAAAAAAAATGGTGGTAGGTGTGGCGCTCCACCTCAGAAGCAAGAACAATCTCCTTGGTCTAGTGTTAGTGAAAAGGGCATACACTCTCTCGCTGTCTGGCTGATACCGACTTTAGGCCACGCCGGACCCAGGAACCTTTTCTTCGAACTCGTGAGCCTTCATGTCGTAATCGGAAACAATCACTGAACTTCGAATCGAACCCCTTATTTAATCCACGGGGTAGATTGATCTCATTCTGTTAATCATGACAAGATTTTCCCGTGTCCGAAGAGAAGTTTCCAGTGTCTAACAAGAAATACCCGAAGAAGGCCGAAGGGCACATCGGCCGAAACGTTATGTAGATAACAATAAAGTTGTAGATAAGAATAAAGTCCGAATAATACAAATAATACAAATAATCAAGCCTCATCTAAAAAATTCAGAGAAATGTTAACCGTTGTTGGGTTATTTTATGCCGATGATGTTTTGTTTTATTCATTCTTGATAGGGACTCAATTTTTTTTAAACTCAGTATTTTTGAAGACATTTTTAAAACTCATTTTTCCTATTTAACCCATAGATGGAACCCTAACAGGTACTACCACTCCGGCTTAGAGTGGACCTGAGAGTAATGGGGATGAAAAGGTACTCCACATTTCCCAGAGCTCAAGAAGGGAACTTTACCATCAGATAGAGTTTAACGTCATACCCAGAACAATACGACCCTCGCCCACCGCCTTCTAGTGAATACATGATAAAAAGGGTTGCGGTTTGCCATAAGAGCCATAGGATGGGGACAATTATGTAGGTGATAGGGCTTGACATCACCAGCCGTTTGATCGGAGGGGCCCTCTCTGACCGCCTGTCTAGCCTAAGTAAGGGACAAAGAGGACTTCTAAATTTTGCGAAAACGAGGATCTTTGGTGCATTTTAGTAGACGATCTTTGATGCTATATCCTCAAAAAATGGTTCTAGTAAAATATCTAATTTTTGGTATCAGTATTTATTATACTAACGCACAACTTTCGAATAGATGGACAATTTGATATTTTAAAAAAGTTAAAAATCGACCTACCCTAATATGGATGTGTATTGCATGTTAAGAGAAGTATTAGAAATAGTGTGTATTTAGTTATTTATGAAGCTTAGCTTAGAGTTTGGTACTAGGCCAGGTGAATGGAGCTCCAGCAAGGTCTTAACTTACTACTCAGCAGTAATTCTCTGTTAGGCTAGTTTTTCTAATTTTAATAGATTAACTTAGTTTTGCACAAAGCCAGAAGCATGAGTCACCCAGTTAGAACCGGACTCACTAGAAATAATCTGCTAGTCTTGCTCATAATTATTTCCCACAAGGCGCTCAAGGTTCTTTCTTTCTTTTTTATGTTTTTTTTTGTCTAATAGCATATTAACCTTCGTGGGTTATTTAATGCCAAAGCCATCCTTGTAGAAGAACAGTAGTGGTACTATCTAATCTATAACATGGGAATGAGGAGTTCGTATCTTTCTCAAGAGTATTAGTTCGAAAATGAATGTAATAACACGGCTGGAGTTCGAACTCGCTTACTACGATATTGAGGTCCACTACGTTGTGCCCGACACCACAGGCACCCACACTTGTAGTAGAATAGAAGGGATACTATTTAACCCGTAGATGGGGGATGAGGGAGTTCATACCTTTCACTGGGGTATTATCCAAAATAAAACGTAATAGCGTAAGTGGAGTTCGAACTGGTTTTCTACGTTGTCGACGACGCCACGAGGGACCCCCTCCTCAATAGGGACTCACCCACAAGGCGCCCAAGTAAATTTTGTGGGTCGATTTAGTGAAAGGGTTTATCAAATATTTAACAGAAAAAATCGATCTGCTTTTATCTTAATATTTAACCCATGTTTATTTTATTCTATTCTCGTATATTTCGATTGGAATATGAAAGAGAAAGAAAGAAAGAAAGAAAGAAAGAAAGAAAGAAAGAAAGAAAGAAAGAAAAAAGAAAAAGAGAAATGAATAAGAATACGTTGTGAAAGAAAGAAAAAAAGAAAGAAGAGAGAAAGAAAGAAAGAAAGAAAGAAAGAAAGAAAGAAAGAAAGAAAAAGGAATTCGTTGAGAAAAAGAAAGAAAAAAAGAAAAAAGAAAAAGAGAAATGAATAAGAATACGTTGTGAAAGAAAGAAAGAAAGAAAGAAAGAAAGAAAGAAAGAAAGAAAGAAAAAGGAATTCGTTGAGAAAAAAGAAAGAAAGAAAGAAAGAAAGAAAGAAAGGAAAAAGAAAAAGAAAAATGAATAAGAATACGTTGTGAAAGAAAGAAAGAAAGAAAAAATGGAAGAAAGAAAGAAAAAGGAAGAAACAAATAAATAAATAAATAAATAAAGAAAGAAAGAAAGAAAGAAAGAAAGAAAAATAGGAATTCGCCGAGAAAAAAGAAAGAAAAAAAAGAAAAGAAAGAAAGAAAGAAAAGTATATGGACACGTTGGGAAATTAAGAAATAAAGAAAAAAGAAAGAAAGCAGACAGAAAGAATGAAATATATAAGAACACGTTGAGGAAGAAAGAAAGAAAGAAAGAAAGAAAGAAAGAAGGAAGGAAGGAAGGAAAGAAAAATATATGAATTCGTTGAGGAAAAAGAAAGAAATAAAGAAAGAAAAGAATATGAACACGTTGAGAAATTAAGAAAGAAAGAAAAAAGAAATAAAGAATGAATGAAATATATATATGAACACGTTGAGAAAGAAAGAAAGACAGAAAGACAGAAAAAAAGAAAAACTTATGAATACACAGAGTTTAAGTGTCCCATAATTGTTGGTACATTTAGTGAATAAATTACATCTACAAACGTTCCAAAATTTATGGGACAGAGGTAACAAATGTTTTAATATACATTGCTTACACATATATTCATATGGCACTAGTAGGACCTGTGGATATACCACAGTATGATAATTTAAATATTACAATGTTTATGTTTACTGAATATCAGAAGATAAGATAACATAATAATATTAATACTATTATAAAGAAAAAAAACTGAGTATCCATTAAGAATGAATTTAATTAAAAAATTACCGGCATTAAATCACCCATCGTGGTTGATATGCCGTAAAACAAAACACGACAAGACAACTCTGATTCCTCTATTTTTGATATCTACTGACTATGTAATTAAGTAAATACTAGCAGGACCTGTGGATATAGCACAGTATTGTTACATAATTATTAGATACCTAATATTTATGGCAATAGTCAAAATGGCAAAAATCAAAATGGCCGTTATAAGCTACAGCCCACGGCCTTGAAGGATGAGTGACAAGGCTTGACCTCATTCTCACCTTGCCTTCCGGGGATAAATCGTGAGAACCGGAAGGCATTGAAGACCCTGTCTTCCGGTTTAAGGATAGTAAGTAAGTCAGTTAGCAAGTAGGAGCCGAGCTCGTAAGATATAAGTCTCACTGCGCAGATGTCTGGGTTGGGGATTGAGAATAAAGTAACATCAAAATAAATCGAAGTCTTGTGTTTATTACCTAAAAAACTAACAATGACACAGGGCTTCTGATAAGGAGAAATCCCTAACAGAAACCAGACCCGAAGTCCCCAAGAAAGTACAGACCTTAGAAGAGACCAGACCAAGATAGACGATCAGAATAGCAAAGCCGGTCAGAAAAAATACGACCAGAAGTAAGAAGTAAGAAAGGGTATACAACAGTATGATAATTTGATTATTATGTTTGATTGAAAATGGCATATATCCAGGCTTTAGAGCTATACCAGCATATCTGAAATCGAGAAAGAGAGAAAAAGAAAGAAAGAGATAGTGTCAAATGGGAAGAGGGAATGAGTGAAGTGCACACGATCTGACAGGGAGAAGTGTTCACTAGACTGTGACTGAACAATTGATCTTTAACGAGAGAGAGAGAGAGAGAGAGAGAGAGAGAGAGAGAGAGAGAGAGAGAGAGAGAGAGAGAGAGAGAGAGAGAGAGAGAGAAATAAATAAAAAAACAGTCTCGTGTTTCCTCTGCGAATTTCCTCTTTAAGAAAATTCGGTCGTCGAAATTAGACGAAAATAATGTTCCTTTTTATTCCGTTGGTTTCGCTCTCTGAACGTGTTGGAATAGCCACAGGACTTCATTAGAAAAGATCAGTTCATATATATATATATATATATATATATATATATATATATATATAAAATCAATATTTATAATAAAGTAAAGTATGTTACTAATATCAATATGTGTGTGCGTGTATAAACACACACACACACACACACACACACACACTTATATTATTATACTAAAGCTGAACGAATCAATGATTGTTTGCTAAAGGTTTTTTCTATTTAGTTTAATGACACAAAATGCATCCCAAAATATTCATTAGTTTTTGGATTATGTTATGTTTGAAAAAAAACATTTTATTTATTTATTAATCGTAATTTGCAATTAAGTCAAAAACTCACTAGTCTATTATATCACATTCTGCCTGTAACTTTCCCCCTCTCTATATATATCTTGATTAACTACTCTTGATATGTGTTAGTTTTCTCTGTGAGTATAAAGAGAGAGATTGGAGAGTGTAAGCGATAGATCAACTTATTCGTATGTTAATTTTCAGCAGCTCATGGCTGGCTTATATACATGTATATAGATATAGAAATATAAACTGTGTTTATCGAAGCATAGAAGAATAATTACATATTCTAAAATAGACAGTTGGTTGGTTGGTTGGTTGGTTGGTAGATTTTAACGGCATATTAACCTGTCTGGGGTTATGTCATGCCTAACGGTTAGGAAGTGATACATATCGTGTATTTATATTTATACTTTTTAGTAATTGGTTTTAACAATGTGTTAGCACCATTGGAGATAATGTTGTATGGTATTGATTAAGTTCATGTCTATATTCTATGGTATACTTTTATTTCCCTCAAAAATGACAGAATGTCCTCCATGTTGATATTTTCAAATATATCTTTCATATCGTTTGCATTACAATAACGGTTTCTGATGTGAGCAAAAAATCTGCATTCCATGAATAAGTGTTTAACAGTCAAAGGTGTTTGACATGTTTCACACTGTGGTTGTTGTTCTTGTTTGAGTATATAAGAGTGCGTTAATCTTGTGTGACCAATGCGTAATCGGGACACTACTTACCCCAACCTTTTTCATTGGATTTGGAATATTATATAATATTACGATTATTCGGCCTGTGTTTGACATGTTTCACACTGTGGTTGTTGTTCTTGTTTGAGTATATAGGAGTGCGTTAATCTTGCGTGACCAATGCGTAATCGGGACACTACTTACCCCAACCTTTTTCATTGGATTTGGAATATTATATAATATTACGATTACTCGGCCTGTGTTTGACATGTTTCACACTGTGGTTGTTGTTCTTGTTTGAGTATATAGGAGTGCGTTAATCTTGCGTGACCAATGCGTAATCGGGACACTACTTACCCCAACCTTTTTCATTGGATTTGGAATATTATATAATATTACGATTATTCGGCCTGTGTTTGACATGTTTCACACTGTGGTTGTTGTTCTTGTTTGAGTATATAGGAGTGCGTTAATCTTGCGTGACCAATGCGTAATCGGGACACTACTTACCCCAACCTTTTTCATTGGATTTGGAATATTATATAATATTACGATTATTCGGCCTGTGTTTGACATGTTTCACACTGTGGTTGTTGTTCTTGTTTGAGTATATAGGAGTGCGTTAATCTTGCGTGACCAATGCGTAATCGGGACACTACTTACCCCAACCTTTTTCATTGGATTTAGAATACGAAATGACGAGAGCTTATGGTGTAGCTATTATATCTTTGAAATTCCTGTTGAGAATAGTTTATGAATCCTAGCCGTTAAAATGTCTAAATCGAATATGTTAGAACTTTAAATTAAGCTATTCATTGAACAGATATAGATTATGAACTAATGAATCTTCGGTTAATCTACAAAATCTTAACGCTTAATCTTTATGATGAACTTATAATGTTTAAGTATTTCTCTGAAAGTTAGAGATGAGGCTTGATGATTAGTATTATCTGCGTTATTCGGACTATTGTCCTCATCTTCATTGTTATCTGTCCAACGTTTCGTCCGATGTGCCCTCAGGCCTTCATCAGGTATTTCTTGTCGGACTCGGGAACCTTCTCGGACTCATGGCCTAGTGGATAAAGGAGTTAGGTTAAGACAGTTAGTGGTAATGATGCTTCGGCCCCGAAACCATGCCTGAACCCAGAGTTATCATCTGATGAAGGCTTTGTTGGTTGCAATGCTACTGTGTAAATAGCAGTCATTGTATGAAGATTATTATAGAGCAGTGTCAAAAGTGCCAATTGGACACATGGCCTAGTGGACAAAGGAGTTTGGTTTCTAAGTGACAGTTATCTCTAGACTGCAGGTTCAATCCTGGTCAAGGGCAGCAGTAACATAGAATAATAATGAACACACCTTAACGCCTCTACCCCAGCTATGGTTAGCGGAATGAGAACAGGATACCCCCGTGGACTGAATAAAGGGTTAGGTTCAAAGTTCCGTGATGGCTCCCGATAACGACAAGAAGGTTTCCGATTGCGACAAGAAGGTTCCTGAGTTCGAAAAGAAGGTTCCCGAATCCGAAAAGAAGTTTCCCGAATCCGACAAGAAATACCTAAAGAAGACCAGAGGGCACATCGACCGAAAGGTTGTACAGATAACAATGAAGATGAGGACAATAGTCCGAATAACGCAGATAATACTAATTTTTAAGTGTTAAGATTATGTAGACTGATCAAAGATTCGGAGGAGTATACGTAAAACTTGTTACTAAACTGTATAAAAAAATGTTTGGGGTAAAGCAGGGGTCACCAAACCACGGCCCGCAGACCATATCCGGCCCACGAAGGCATTTTATCAGGCCCGCCGACGGTACTTGAATTTGTTTGTTAAAACCTATTGAACGCGAGACGTTCTGATACCATTTAAATTTAAATATCATGTTGAGCTTACTAAATCTTCTGGGACCTAACTACTGTAGGTAGGTTACAAAATTTCGTGCGTATGAGCATTTCACTTGTTACTTACATGATTCCGAATGTTCATTTCTTACGACTGCTTGAAAAAGACATTCTTTGATAATGTTTTGAAAATAAATATGTTGGTTAAATTTTTTTTGTGTGTATCTTACACCACTCATCCATGAATATGGAAAGATAAATTTTGTTTTACATCTTTTTCTCAGAGCTTTCATTCTGGCTAGTAAGTATTGAACACAATAATAATGTGGCCTACGCTCGTTATTTTTCAATTATTCGGCCTACCGGGAAAAATGTTTAGTGATCCCTGGGGTAGAGGATAGGGTAACTAAGAAGTGTTATTTTTTTTTTTTTTAGTTACCCAGCGATGGATTTTTGACTATTTAAGCTAAACTGTGATAAACTAATGAATGAAAGAGATAAGAGAAATGGAAGAATTTCTGGACCATATTACCTTTAGGCACCCCTTTTTGATCTCGATTAAGAAAGGACATGTTTTTCATTTACACCGTCAATATCCGGTTGTTATTTAGGGATTAGGGTTAGGCGTTAGGTTTAGGGATTAGTTTTATAATTTTTTTTAAATCTAAAAATCGTCTGTTAAAACAACGGGATATTGACGGTATAAATAAAAAAAACATGCCCTTTCTTAATCGAGATCAAAAAGGGGTACCTAAAGGTCATATGTTCCGAATTTCTTATAGGGTAGGTATCTAATTAAATCTTATTTGACTCACCAAAAGTGTCTACCTTAGACTTTTCAGATTTGGAGAGATGTGAAGTCATCAGACTTTATTTTTTTACAATCAGCACCTGTGGATATACCACAATATGATGATTTGATTATTACAACGTTTCATATGTTTACGTAAGAGCTATTATGTAAAACGTATGATTATCTTGATTTAACTCTTTCTCTCTCACACTCTTTTTTCTCTTTCCTTCTTTTCATCTCTTCGTTATGTTCGATTGAAATAGATTAGCATTATCGCTTCCACGCGCTCACCCCTCTCTCTATCTTTCTCCCATACTCTATCTTTCCCCGCACTCTCATTGTTGGTTTCTTTCTTTCTTGTTATATTTTTCTTACACTAATCACTTCCACGCGTCCATTCCTCTATCTATCCCCTACTTTCATTCTTTCTTTCTTTTTTTCTTCTTTCTTTCTTTCTTTCTTTCTTTCTTTTGTTCTTTCTTTCTTATTAAGTTTTTTCTGTGTAGCATGTCATTTTTCTGACCTGCCTTTCTCTATAATAAAAACGAAATGGTCCATTATTTAGCTGAGGTGACGACACTCATAAGAAATAAGAATTCGACGATTAACCGACACCAGATAACCAGGACTTACATTTTTGCATTTAATCTTTGGACGATTTGGACGGTCTTATTTTTAACCAGAGGGTGTTGCAGGATGATAACAGTCGGAAGATTAAGGAACAAGAAAGAGTATTAATATATCATCATGGCTTCCATAGAAGAACTTCATTAATGAGTTCATCCTTGGTTCTCCAGCAGTGCCCAGCGTGTTTTGTTCGCCTGACACGGATGGTTTGTGTGATATGGGACAAGTGGTCGTACAGCTGTTTTCTCGTGGGTGTTGTTTCCACGTCTTGTTTAAGATTGCGCGCAGCATTCTTGTGCAGCTCCCATCTAGCTTAATCTCCATGCGCTTCGTTAGGGTCCAAGTAGTGCAGTCGTACGGTAGTACTGACGCAACTACGGTTTGGAAGAATTTTCGCTTTAACTTGTCAGTGAGATCGGATTTCCATATCAATGACAATCTGTTTAAAGCAGCCCATGCCTTTCCTATGCATGCATTAACGTCGCTTTCTGTTGATGAGATATTACTACCTAAGTACGTGAATTGTTTCACTAAGTTTAGGAGTTTATATAAATTACGGATTAAGGAAGCGCGTGGTACAATGGTTAAAGTCATGGGAAATGGACTCGTCGCCCCGAGTTCAAATCCTGGACGTGGTAATTGCATTTCACTTAGCGGTAAGCGGTAAGAAAAATGACATGCTACACAGAAAAATATAACAAGAAAGAAAGAAACAGACTAGAGAGATGGGGGTGAGACCGCGGAAGCGATAACGCTAATCAGTTTAAATCGAACATAATGAAAAATGAAGACATTAATAACTTGAAACATAGAAACTTTTATCGAAATGACTTGGGAAAGGTGTGAATCCTACTCTCCCACCAGCTATAGGTAGATAGTAGGACAGACTGTGATCTTTAACCTTGGTTAGGCAACCGGTTTAGGAGAAGGAAAACTGTGAATTCAAACCTGTTAAACTCGGCTTAAGAAATTGACCTTGTGTCGCATCCTGCTCGTGTGGAGGGGTTGGTAAATATATATATAGATTACGGATTAATATTTATTTTTTTTATCAGTAGTATCCATCTTTGGATTATTGAAGCTAAATTATGATACACTAATGAATCAAAGGAATAGAAGAGAAAGTTGGGGGGTTGGGGGGCGTGCATAGGTGTCTAATTTTACCTTATCTGTCTCCTCAAAATTACCTACCCCGAAAGAAAAAAAAAATTCTGCAAACAATATGCGAGGCCAACCAGCTCACCGGCCGTATTTAAATTTAATTTGCTTTGCAAACTCGCTTTTTTATTGATAACAATTATCTACCCAAAGTTCAATGGATGACCCAACGGTTCACGTTTTATCTAGTATAAACGTAAACAGTGCCTCAAACTACTTATAAATGTAGCCCGCTCCGGCAAAAAAAAACTTTCATTTATTACTGTTAATGCTAATAATGTCATGAAAAGGGAACATTTTGTTTTGACGTCGATTCAATCTTTATATATATATATATATATATATATATATATATATATATATATATATATGAATTAAACATTTTTATGAAAAAACAATGATGATATATATATATATATATATATATATATATATATATATATATATATATATATATATATATATATTAGATCGACGTCAAAATAAAACGTCCCCATTTCCTGATATCAGCTAGTAATCATGATGGGCACTCACTGACGCCACTAATAATAATAATAATAATAATAATAATAATAATAATAATAATAATAATAATAATAATATTTTAATGCAAATAATATGAGGAATCTGTTTGAGAATACTAACATGGATGACATTTTATAATTCTTGAGAGAAATAAAAGTATACAGAAAATTATGAATCAGATATAAAATACATCCACGAAATACATCTACAAAAATACACCTGTAAAGTAAACTTGAGTATCAACCTTAATCTCACACTCTAAAAGTTCTTGGTATCAAATAACCATTATTTACCATCAAACAAACCAAATCAAACCAAATGAAGTTAATAAAAATTATTTACACCAATTTGTAGATATTAAGAACTTGAAACATAGCAACTTTTATAAAAATGACTTGTTTCGGCAATGAATTACCCGAAAAGGGTTGATATGCCGTAAAACAATCAAACCAAACCAAATCTTATTATAATGGAGATTGTGTGCTTTTCTGTCTGTAACCGAAACTAAATCACTACTCAAGTCACTATTCCCTTTGTTATTGAGGTCAAATTGACCATGAATTTATTTTTATTTAAACCTCAATCATTAATAAAATTGTATTACATCATTAATACTGTTAACCATATCTACATACTAACAACATGCAATTATATTTATATATACAACAAAATAGCGGTTTACAGTGTGAACGGGAAAGCTAATTTGCATATTGATATTAAAAATGTGATTTTAATAAATATGTGCTTAGTATTATTGATTTCTAATTGTTTGGTTTTATTTTAATGAATATAAGCAAAAATCTCTTCAATGAATCTTAAATGAAATCCATTAACAAGAAAAAATAACTGTCATTTTATTCTTTACTTCCTCTTTTAACTAAATACTTAAATTAGAAAAAATAACAATGAAAGACGAGAGTGATGGAAGAGTAAATTTCAATTGTTCTATTTTTTTTTATTATACTCCCTCTGTTTCAAATCTTTTTATTTGCATTCTTATTTAGTTTCATTAGACTTTCTAATTTAATACGATATTTTATTACATTAAAACTTAAATACTTGCGCCCGGAGGGTGCATATATCTGCTAGTGAAACTAATGAAAATTATTTACACCAATTTGAAGACATTAATAACTTGAAACATAGAAACCTTTATCAAAATGACTTGTTTCGGCATTAAATGGCCCAAAAAGGGTTGATATGCCGTAAAACAAACCAAACCAAACCAAACCAAACCATAATATCCTTGTCTTATCAAACTGATGGATCACACACTTTCTGTTCTTAAATATAGTATCTATATATTACTACTCTTGTTCCTTAATCTTCCGACCGTTATCATCTTGTCACACCCTCTGGTTCAAAATGAGACCGTCCAAATTGTCCAAGATGAAATGCATAAATGTAAATCCTGATTATCTGATGTTGCTTATGTGCCGAATTCATACTTCTTATGAGTGTTGTCACCTCAACTAAACAATGGACCATTCCGTTTTTATTATAATGTGCGGTAAGAAAAATAACATGCTACACAGAAAAATATAACAAGAAAGAAAGAAAGAGACTAGAGAGATTGGGTGAGATCGCGGAAGCGATAACGCTAATCTGTTTAAATCGAACATAATGAAAAATGAAAAGAAGGGAAGAAAGAAAAAAAGGGTCAGGGACAGAGAGAGAGAGAGGAGAGAGAGAGAGAGAGAGAGAGAGAGAGAGAGAGAGAGAGAGAGAGTTAAATCAAGATTATTATACTTTTTACATATTGAACTATTTTGAAATATCTCTTAAGTAAATATATAAACTGTTGTGATAATTCAGTTATCATACTGTGGTATATTCACAGGTCCTGCAAGTACATATAGATTATATAATTTTATTTCTTTTCCTGCAAGAGAAATCAGGCAACAGGGACTGAAGACATAATTGCTCTTTGCCGGATATATATATATATATATATATATATATATATATGCTAATCCTTGTTAATATCAATAAAGATTCTCTCTTTCTCTCTCTCTTCTCTCTCTCTCTCTCTCTCTTTGACTTTTCTTGCCTTTATTCTCTTTTCCTCTCTCACTTCATTTCTCTCTTTCTTATTCCCTCTCTATCTCTCTCTTCTCTCTCTCTCCCTCTCTCCGACTTTTCTTGTCTTTATTCTCTCTTCCTTTCTCACTTCATTTCTCTCTTTCTTATTCCCCCT
>CM042158.1:45472726-45475226 GCA_023376005.1 Doryteuthis pealeii
TGTATGCTTATAGAAAACAAGTTGATTTTTATAGTAAACAAAAGTTTCAATTTTTGTACAAAATAGGGGTTCTCTCACCCATGAGATTTAAATCTATATATTCTTTAATATTTTCTAACCAATCAGCGACTTCTAACAGAACGCCGACAAAATCTGTTTTTCCTCATGAAATTTCTGAGTCTAATTATTCTTAGAAATAGCAAGAAAATAACTTATTCTTCTTTAAAATGTACGTACGGTATTTATTTTATTGATTACTCAACTTTCGTCCATATTTATTTGAGTTAATTTTGTTTCTTATCAACATTTAAAATTCCAATCCTCAGCAAAGTATTATCATTTCTGTTTACATTTATGCCATAAATATTTGTACTGATATAACGTGCTGGGGCTCTACAAGTACACTCGTTGTGTGCACTACAAAAACGTATACAAGGATACGGGACGCGACACGTTCTTTTGTTTACCAAAACAAACTTATAGCAGCCGTAGAATCTCTGCTGTTCATCCAAATAAATTATTCCTCTTTCTGTGGGCACGGGAACGCTACTGTAAGTGAGCAGTGGTGAGGTCAGTGGACGCGCGTGCCTTCGTCACGGTCAATTTCTTTATCGAAACAGATGATCTTTTTCTCGCTATCGTTTTGGGGTGATTCTGCCTACTGTTTTTCACTCACAACAGCTGGACCTTACGTTTCGTTCATTGACAAGCCTTTTCTTAGCGACGAAGTCACAGGAATTTATTTTCTTGAAAAAATTATTCTCTCAGACAGGAATTCAAAAAGAGAGAGAGAGAGAGAGAGAGAGAGAGAGAGAGAGAGAGAGAGAGAGAGAGAGAGAGAGTCCGGAGTTAACCAACCTAACTGCATTAGCTCTCATTAACTTAATTCGTCCGACCCAAGTACCAACTGCTTCTCGACGCTCCAAGCCCAAAACTATAACTCTGACCCGTCCGGTACTTAGCTTCTGACTTCCAGCTCCTGACTGACTATTAACCTCTCTCTGAGCATCTGTTTAAATCCTTTTACTTCAGAACGTTCCAGAACATGCCAGAACCTTCCACACGTGTTTATCTAATTAAAATTTCTTGATCACTGCCTAACCCAGGTGGTTCCAAAATCAAAGGAATAATTTATTTCAGTCGCCCTCAAGTCTGGACATTTGGCGAGATTATTTTAAAAAGAAAACACAGGGTCGCGTTTGTTTATTTCTAGCCAAAAAATGGGAAAACAATTATCTCTCTAAATCATTTTTGTTTCCATTATCATATTTCCTTGAGGTCCTAGAACACCCCTTATCCTATCCCCGGATATCATATTTCCTTCAGATCTTGAGACACCTGCTTAACCTATCCCGATATACTACACTGATACTAAGCAACAGTCGCTGTCAATAACTTCGTTTTGTATACAAATACTTATTAGCATATAAACATAACTTTCTGCTTTTTCATTATAGTGTACACACGGTAAGATCTGTTATACACAGTGTTGAAATCATAGGGGTTAACCGACTCATAGCGTTAGTAAAAAATATGTGAACACAAGATGTAATTTGGAAGATAATATATAACCACGATGCGCACGCGAATAAACAGTTCATAAACAGTTCTTAATATAGCAAATCTACTTACAGATGGATGATTATATTTCTTCACTTATAGCACAACGGGAGTACAAAACCAGACACGACTGGGTTGGGAAGGTGATCCACTGGGAATTATGCAAAAAAATGTTGACCATACAACAAAATGGTATATGCATAAACCAGAATCTGTTCTTTAGAATGAAACACATAAAATTCTCTGATCACCTTATCCCAGCAAGAAGACCAGACCTAATGGTGATAAAGAAAAAAGAAAGAACTTGTCAACTGGTGGATTTCGCAGTTCCAGCAGATCACAGGGTGAAGCTAAAGGAAAATGAAAAAATGGACAAATTTCTGGACCTTGCCAGAGAACTGAAAAAGTTATGGAATATGAAAGTCAAAGTGATACCAACTGTAGTTGGTGCACTTGGAACAGTCCCAAAAGGTTTGGAAAAGGGTTTGGAAAGTTTGGAAATCAGAGGAAGTGTTGAAACCATTCAGAACACTGCACTGCTGTATTCTGCCAGAATACTCAGAAGAGTCCTGGAGACCTGAGGAGACTTGCTGTCACTCATACTCCAGTGAAAGACCATCAGCTAACACTGATGTGAAAACTCAAAAGGAGCAAATAATAATAATTATTGCAGCGTCGCTCTAATTAGCTACCAAATACACATTCGCTTTCTATTAGTTTGGATTTCTTTTCTTATGTCGACAAAGATAGGATGTGACACAAGATCGCAAGTAAATGGCATCAGCGAGCACCAGTAGTGATTGCTTTGCGATTTCACCATTACAGCAGGATGTGACGTTCAAGGTATTTACCCAATCCGGGGTGCTAATATCTGTTAGGCTCGCATCTATGGACCAAATAGATCTGTTTGCAAATTATTTGTATTCGATATAACATAACT
>CM042158.1:45482726-45507016 GCA_023376005.1 Doryteuthis pealeii
AAGAAGAAGAAATAAACAAAATAAAGAATGGAAAAGAAGCAAAAGTGGAAATGTAAAGGAAAAAAGAAAAGACAAAAGTGAAAGAAAGAAAGAGAAAGAAAGAAGAATGAATGAATGAATAAAGAAGAAAATAAACAAAATAAAGAAATGGAAAAGAAGCAAAAGTAGAAATGTAAAGGAAAAAAGAAAGAAAAAAGTGAAAGAAAGAAAGAGAAAGAAAGAGAAAGAAGAGAGAATGAATGAATGAATAAAGAAGAAAAAATAAACAAAATAAAGAAATGGAAAAGAAGCAAAAGTGGAAATGTAAGGGAAAAAAAGAAGAAAAAAGTGAAAGAAAGAAAGAGAAAGAAAAGAAGAAAGAATGAATGAATGAATAAAGAAGAAAAAATAAACAAAATAAAGAAATGGAAAAGAAGCAAAAAGTGGAAATGTAAGGGAAAAAAGAAGAAAAAAGTGAAAGAAAGAAAAGAAAGAAAGAATGAATGAATGAATGAATAAATAAAGAAGAAGAAAATAAACAAAATAAAGAAATGGAAAAGAAACAAAAGTGGAAATACAAGAAAAACAAAAATAAAAATATCAACGCACATATATTATAGAAAGAAAACATAAAAACAAAACAAAAAAGTAAGATAATGGCTTAAAGGCATGAACCTTAAAATTCCAATTATTATAATAATAGGGAGGCGCCGGTGTTTGAATTTGGATTAGCTTTACTGTCTCGATTCATGTTTATTTTCTATACCGATGAAAACGTTTGTCCAATTCTGGGTACATAAGGATTTTCTTATGCGTACATGTAAACCTTCTTCCCCCTCTCTCTCTATCTACTTATCTATCTATCTCACACACACATACACACATAGAGATAAAGACTAACAGATAGACATACACACACACATACACGCACACACTCGCACACATATGACGACATTACGATCAAGAATAATCTCATCGTTTGGAACAACGATATATATATATATATATATATATATAGAGAGAGAGAGAGAGAGAGAGAGGGGGGGTAGAAAAGAGTGAGAGAGAGAGAGAAAGGAAAAATAGAGTGAGATAGAGTGAGAGAGAGAGAGAGAGAGAGAAGAGAGAGAGAGAGATTATCACACAAGCCACATATTATTAGAGTACACACACACACACACACACAAACAGATATATATATATATATATATATATATATATATATATATATATAACATACAGGTGTAGATATAGAAATATTGAGTGAGTGAATGAGAGAGAGAGAGTGAGAGAGAGAGAGAGACACACACAAAAGGCATATATTATGAGAGCACACTTACAAACACATACACAGACATATAAATATATAGATATAGATGTAGAAAGATTGAGTTAGGGAAATAGAGAGAGAGAGAGAGAGAGAGAGAGAGAGAGAGAGAGAGAGAGAGAGAGAGAGAGAGAAGCCACATATCATGAAAGTACACATACAGACACACATATACATACATTTATACATGCATACATGTATATATATATATATATATATATATATATAACAGTGAGAGAGAGAGAGTGTGAGAGAGAGAGAGAGATAGATAGATAGATATAGGAATATATATATGTATATATATATATATATATATATATATATATAGAAAGATTGAGTGTGTGTGTGAGATATATATATATATATATATATATATATATATATAGAAAGATTGAGTGAGAAAGAGAGAAAGATCGTGAGATAGAGAGAGAGAGAGACAGATAAATATAGAAATATTGAGTGTGTGTGAGAGAGAGGAGAGAGAGAGAGAGAGAGAGAGAGAGAGAGAGAGAGAAAGATTGAGTGGGATAGATAGATAGATAGAGAGAGAGAGAGATAGAGAGGGAGAGAAAGAAAGAAAGAGAGAGAAAGATTGAGTGTGTGTGTGTTTGTGTGTGTGTGTGTGTGTGTGTGAAGAGAGAGAGAGAGAGAGAGAGAGAGAGAGAGAGAGAGAGAGAGAGAGAGAGAGAGAGAGAAGGCACGTATTATGAGAGCCCACGTAATTCTGCTGCTATCCAAATACAAGAGAAGAATGAACTAAAACTGTGACAGAGTCGTGATCGCCTTTATTCTTTGACGGATATAACAACTTGAAGGTCAGACGAGCAATATAAAAGTTGACAACACTGTGATTTTTCCCCTCCTGACTCATGGTGTCAAGGACAGACAGACAAACAGACGGAAACATACACATCATCAGCAGCACCATCATTAGCATCATCATGTCGTGCTTGTAGCACGGATATCCATGACAATCTCTCACCGACCGTTCCTATAATTCATCACTCTCGGGAGATCCTCTGCGCAGCATCCAGTATCCGTGCAGAGCTGCTCAATGTAGGTGGACGACCCACACTGGCATGCCCAGGTGCTAGTTTTCAGAGAAGAACGTCTCTTTTTCTTTGGGGTTGGTTGAAGGAGCAAGTCTACTCTACGAAACCACCGCCCTGTCGGCTGGAGCGTTAGAATGCACCTACTGCACCTCTGCAGAGGGGTAAGACTCCCCCAATGGGGCCACCTGTTGGCCGTGGGTGGCGACCCGTGATGCTTAAGGATAGAGCCCAGGTGGATGAGCAGTTCATGACATGCAATACTCCACTTTGGCCCTATCTTGGGCTAGACGGGCGGTCGGAGAGGCCCTCCCCGATCAATCAGCTGGTCACGTCAAGCCCTAGCACCTATATGATTTTCCCAACCCTATTGCCCTTATGGCAAGCTCCAACCCCTTTTTACCATATGGGTGCTAGAAGGCGGTGGCTGCGGTCCTACATGTCCTGGGAATGACGTTAAACTCTATCTGATGGTGAGGTTCCAGTTTTGGAGGTTTGGGGAATGTGGAGCACCCCTTCATCACCATTGCTCCCTGGTCCACTCTGCCCCGGAGTGGTAGTACCTGTTAGGGTCCCATCTATGGGTTAAATAGAAAAATGTATTTATAAAAATTGTATTATCCATTAAGAATTGATTTATTTCAAAACTTTATCGGCATTAAATGACCCACTGAGGTTGATATGCCGTAAAACAAAACAAACCAAACCAATCTACGTAACCAAACGACGGTTAAACTTGCAAATTGTCGTCAAAATTAAAACGGAAACTTATTTGGTGGTGATCCATGACAGTTTAACTACAGTGTATGAATGAACTTTTTGCGAATTCAGTTTAGGGGTTTGGAGATTAAGATTGATTTTAATTACGCATTGCTTAAAAAATGCAAATTACTATACATTCAATTAACCATTGAAATTAATTATTGAATCCAATGGTAGACACATTAGTCTCAGTTGTTTGTGTTAGTATTGCAATGTATTATTTCAATTAAACTTGGATTTAAAAAATATATATTTTTCAACATTAAATATATATCAATTTGTGGTTTTTTGTTGTGGTTTTTTAAAGCAATACGTAATTAAAAACAACCTTAATCCCCCAAACCCTTAAATCGTAACCCAATTCGCAAAAAAGTTCATAGTTAAACTGTCATGAATCACCACCAAATAAGTTTCCGTTTTAATTTTGAGGACGATTAGCAAGTTTAACCCCAACGACTTAGGAAGAACTTGAAAGACAAATACGAGAATTTATTTCTGCCATTCTACAAGAATTCCCGGGAAGATCAGTTATGCGATTCCCAAGTGACTCGAGAGGCTGGAAGTGAATGCTGTTGCCCATAAAGAATTTTAAATATAACTCCATGTTATGTGTGTTCTTCTCATATTCGTCATTTGTAAAAAGAAAATAATGATTCAGAAATAAATTATAAGATTTTTTATTAAATTAGGAAGTTACTTTACAATCACCCAGTAGAATCAAGTTTTTCCTAAATGTATCACAGTGCTCTTAGCAGTCTTAGAATTCGGACCCTTAATCGACTTTGGGTCTCATCCCTACCCAACACGAGAGTGGCGGGGCATAAGTGAAGTAAAACGAATCGCGTGGTCCCAGGGTGCCATCCCACCAGGCATCACCTGCTCCCTCATCTAAAAAGGGGTAAGGTCCAGGTTTATTCCCCGGCATGATGTTACAATTTATGAGCAGTCATAAATTATGAGCGTACCTGTAGTTACAATTTTAGATAAAGTTCGTTAAAATTAAAAGCGGGGGTGGGTAATTTTCCATACCCGTTTGGGATTATGCGTGACGTGACGATGATTCCAACTGACCTTCAGGTACAGACATGTGAGAATGAGTTTTAGATTTAGTTAGCAGATGCAACCCGATTTCAAAGGAGTGTAGACGCGATTCTCGGCTCTGGTTGGTCGGTCTCCCCGCGGCAGAATCAAATGGGCTGAGGAAATAAAACTTGATCAAGAAATACCTTGTTGTTGATTGAATTATTAAAAAAGTGTTGTTGATTAAATTACACTGGTTTACAAAGAAATTGAGGCAAGTACAAAAATAGCTGTTTTAACCTAATTTGGGGGTGCTGAATTCAGATTGAAAATCCGTTTTTACTCATCACCTCTATTTTTTTTATATATGCTTACTGTACATTTTGTACACATACTGTAAATTCAGGGTTAATTTCTAATATTGTGTGACTTATATCTTCTTTTTAGTTATTATGCAATAAATGTAAGTGATAGCATTACATTATATATATATATATATATATATATATATATATATATCAAGACGGATTTTGGTAGTTAAGCGTAGCCAACACGTCTCAATCAACAGCCAGTAGTACACTGGCAGTCAGCGCAGGAGGCTGTCGTCCCGCGCAGCGCAGGAGGAAGGTGTTCTTCGACAATTGTGTTACACAATCTTTTGGGTATATATTTGTATTACAATTTCCAACGACGCACATTTTATTGCCTTGCATATGATTTAATTTTACTTTGTTGAATGCTCTTGCATGACATCCCGGAGGCAAAATACAGCAGATCGTCTAAGAAAACAGACTTCTAACTGTCTGTGGTACTATGAATTGTGTACATTGTGTCATCCAAGTATATTTATTCCGTCAATGTTCTTTATCTATCCTGTTTTATCTGTAATAAGCTGCTGCAACTGTTGAAGTAAGCATGTATATACTCTGTATATACTAAAATGAGACTATTTAAAAGACAGAAAACTAGATGTGATAGAGCAAAACTGTTTATAAATTTGAATTCAGCACACCCAAATTAGTAAAAAAAAAACACCTATTCACATTCTTGCCTCAGACAAAAAATATTTTTTGTAAACCAGTGTTATTAAACAAGCAATGTCCAAGAGAGAAAATCAACCCAGCTGAAAGCCGTGAAGAAAGCCCAACCAGAGAATATGGCGGCAAGACGAGTTTGATAACCTAGACGAAGAATCAGCAAAAAGAGAAATCTAAACTATCTCTCTGTCTCTCCTCCATTAAATACCCAAATCATGTTAGGTGTATATAACAGTCAGAGACGACCCTAAAGGGAATGACGGTGGGCACCCTGCATTTTTTTTTTGAGGCGGAGGGCGCATTGGCCATTGCATGTTGGATTATTTTGTATCTATTTATTTACCAACCCCTCCGCACGAGCGGGATGTGACACAAGGTCAATTTCTTAAGCGGAGTTCAACAGGTTTGAATTCACAGTATTCCTTCTCCTAGACCGGTTGCCTAACCAAGGTTAAAGAGCCCAGTCTGCCCTACTATTTACCCATAGCTGGAGGGAGAGTAGGATTCATACCTTTCCCAAGGATATTAGCGCAAAGTGAAATGCAATTACCACGTCCAGGATTTGAACTCGGGGCGACGAGTCCATTTCTCATGACTTTAATCATTACACCATGCGCTTCCATATTTTGTAAATATGTATAATTTTGTATATAAGGTGTGCTACAATGCACCACTTAAATTTATAGACGAAGCGATGTCTGGTGGTTTAAACCTCAGCCAATCAACAGCCCGGATGCGTGGCTGGTTGACTACTTAAGCAGTGATACTGAGAGATGTCTATTTGCAATCATTGATGAAGGACTTGCAATACTGAGGAGCACCAAGGAACAACCAATAGATTCTTTACCAAGGACTTACACTGGACAAGCGTTCTCGCCCCGCCCCACGTTAAAAAAGACTTTATGTTAATTTTCGTGTGATGTCTGGAAAAAAAAACCTACCCCGGATCTCATTATTCAACGAGTATTAAATCTACTTTGAAGTTGTTCATGGTCTATGATGCAACAGTCCTCAAAACTCTTTTGACACTATTTCTCTGAATGTTTGAGATGGGATGAGATGATTAGTATTATCTCCGTTATTCGGACTATTGACCTCATCTTCATTGTTATCTGTATAACGTTTCGGCCAATGTGCCCTCCGGCCTATTTCAGATATTTCTTTTCGGATTCGGGAACCTTCTTGTCGTAATCAGGAACCTTCTTGACGTAATCGGGAACCCTCTTGTCGTAATCGGGAGCCATCACGGAACTTTGAACTTAACCCTTTATTCAGTCCACGGGGGTATCCTGTTCTCATTCAGCTAACCATAGCTGGGGTAGAGGCGTTAAGCTATGTTAATTATTATTCTATGTTACAGCTGCTCTTGACCAGGATTGAACCTGCAGTCCAGAGATAACTGTCACTTAGAACTGTCTTAACCTAACTCCTTTATCCACTAGGCCATGTGTCCAATTGGAACTTTTGACACTGCTCTATAATAATCTTCATACAATGACTGCTATTTACACAGTAGCATTGCAACCAACAAAGCCTTCATTAGATGATGACTCTGGGTTCAGGCATGGTTTCGGGGCCGAAGCATCATTACCACTAACCCAGAGCGCTCCAGCAGTATCTCACGATACCACCAGACTTTGTCGGTTTGATGTCACAATATAGGACTGCCATATCCACGCTGATGCGGATAGAGCTTTCTCCTGGATCTTTTTTATGTATTTCCTCTTGTCTGGTGGAGAAAGTCCAAGTTTAGACAAAAATGCCAAGGTTGAGTTGGTAATAAATCCCCGGCATCCGACTTCGATGGGAAATACATTTGTTATCCATCTCTAGATTTACTTGTGTATATCCCATTCATTGGACATTATACAATGGTGTAGTCATTTACCCAACCCGTTCTCCACGGCTAGGATATGACACGAGATCACAATTATTGGACATCCAGCGAGAATCGAACTCACTATTAAGAAATAATGAATCTGCGAAACTAGCTTGCAAGCCATTAAACCACGTATGGACACCTTTTTTATACTACGGTGTATATACAATGAACATTTCAGATCAAAATTTAGCTATCTGTTAGTCCACAGACTGTTTGATTCGAGTTTATCCCGATTAGTAGCCTCTGCCTTATCTATACTAAGACTAGTCGCCTTATAACTATACTAGCAGCTGCTACCCGGCGTCGCCTGGGTAGGGGGGATTTTTAAAAGTTTGTCCCGCAGATCCATTATTACGGAATCGTGAGTTGAATCCTCGTGGGATGCCCCATTTAAATCCCTACATAAAAAATAGACCTTGCATTGATCCAGCTACTCTGAAAAGAAATATTAATGTCTACTATCTAAAATATTTGATGAAAAAAATCCGTGCTGTTATTATTCAAATTTTATTTTTTAATTATCTTCACGAATATAAATCAAATCTCTATCATTTTTGCTCAAAAAACAAGCCCTGGTGATATTTAATGTGTGTATATATATTTGTTTTCGAAGTTTCCTCCGGACATACAGATTCACACAACTGCCCTTTATATATGTATAGATAACAGCCGGACATACATACACAAAACTACCCTTTATATATGTACAGATAGATATTCACAGTGACGAAAGTATTGATTTGTGTTGAATTCACAGATATAATGTCTCGTTAATGTTTTTGAAGAAATTGGTATTAAAACAAAAAAATCTTTTCTCTCCTTTCTTTTAATTTCATTTTATTCTCTTCTTTCATTTTTTCTACTTAGCTAAACTTCGAAAATTACTATCATTTGACATATTTATTGAGGCGAGACAAGAGGAAGTCAATGAAAAACGAAACCGAAAGGTGGTCACAGGTGGTTGAATTGACAACAATCGATTACAGTGATTGATTTTTATGAGGTTTAGAGTAATTCAAGCTTTTATCTATTTATTCATTAATTTATTTATCTACAGCAGGGATCACCAAACTTTTTTCACGGTGGGTTGGATAATTGAAAAAAATAACGAGTGCGGACCACATTATTATTGTGTTCAATACTTCCGAGCCAGAACAAAAGCTCTGAGAAGAAGATGTAAAACAAAATTCATCTTTCCATGTTATATACATCCTTATATTTATCCAGCAGGGATCACCTAACTTTTTTCACGGTGGGCTGGATAATTGAAAAGAATAACGAGTGCGGACCACATTATTATTGTGTTCAATACTTGCGAGCCAGAACAAAAGCTCTGAGAAAAAGATGTAAAACAAAATTCATCTTTCCATGTTATATTCATGGATGAATGACGTAAGATACACAAAAACAAATTTAACCAACATTTTTCAAAACATCCAAAGGACGCAACATTAGCAGAAACGTCGGCGGGCCTGATAAAATGTCTTCACGGGCCGGACCCGCCCCGCGGTCCGTAGTTTGGTGATCCCTGATCTACAGGGACCGGTTTAGCTAAGTCGGTAGATCACCCACCTAGGAATCGAAAGGTTCCGTGTTCGATACCGGTCCCCGCCAACTCATCGCGTGATTAGCGCGGATTGGGTACTCTGATCTGTGCGGTAAAGCCTCTGAGAGCTGATGGAAGGTGTGGTGTTCCACCTCAACAAAAAACAATCTCCCTGATCTTGCACTATCGAAAAGGGGATAGACCCCCTCGCTGTCCGGCTGATACTAATAATAGTCCACTCCAAAAACTCTACTTTTTTTAAATTTACTTATTCATTGATTTATCTAAAAGGACCGGTTTAGCTCAGTTGGTAGAGCATCCGCATAGAAATCGCAAGGTTCCGATTTCGCTAACGCTCCCCGCTAACTCAGCGCATGAGTAGCACAGACTTAATAATCTGATCTATGCGATAAAGTGGGAAGCTGACAGAAGGTGTGGTACTCCACCTCAGCACAAACAATCTCCCTGGTCTATCGCTAGGGAAAAGGGAATAGACTCCCTCGCTGTCCGGCTGACACCGACAATAGGCCACTCAGTCAGTATCACTATTTTCTTCTTAAAGATTTTTCTTATACATTGACTGATATTATTAGCAGAGCTACCCGGTATTGCCCAGAATTTACTGCATACTGCTTTTTTGTAATATTTCAGGGTGGTACCATCCAATTTAAAACATCGGCAGGAAAACATAATGAACACAATTCTAAAGGAAAACCTTATGTAAAAGGGCAACTGATATGGGATGTTTTATTTTCTGATAACTTTGCTTACACAGCTCATAGCAACGGAGGTATTCATGTCATTATGGCTATCTTTTCGTGATCCGAAATTATTTAGAATTAAAGACAACATCAAAAGGGTGGAACTGCTCCATCAGACCAGACTTAAACAAACACAAAAAAATAAACACTCTAAAAGTGTTTGTTGATGGAACATGTCTCAGATTAAATAGATAACTAAGTGGGACTGAGCCTATTCTAGTAGTAACCACACCAAGTGGAGATTTAAGAGGTTTGAATTCAGAGTTTTCCTTCTCCTCGACTGGTTACCTAACCAAGGTTAAAGAGCCCAGTGAAATAGATCACTAAGTAGGCCTGAGTCTATTCTAGTAGTAACCACACCAAAGCGAACTTTAAGAGGTTTGAATTCAGAGTTTTCCTTCTCGTAGACTGGTTTGCCTAAACAAGGTTAAATAGCCTAGTGAAATAGATCACTAAGTAGGCCTGAGTCTATTCTAGTAGTAACCACACCAAGCGAATTTAAGAGGTTTGAATTCAGAGTTTTCCTTCTCGTAGACTGGTTGCCTAACCAAGGTTAAAGAGCCCAGTGAAATAGATCCCTAAGTAGGTCTGAGTCTATTCTAGTAGTAACCACACCAAACAGAGATTTAAGAGGTTTGAATTCAGAGTTTTCCTTCTCCTTGACTGGATGCCTAACCAAGGTTAAAGAGCTCAGTCTGCCCTACTATTTATCCATAGCTGTAGGGAGAATAGCTGGATTCATACCTTTCCTAAGAGTATTAACGCTATGTTAACTGTGGTTTCGTCTAAGATTTGAACTCGGGTCGACGAGTCCATTTCCAACGATTCTTGTGGTCAATTCTTTCATATATTTTGATCTATTCTGTCCGCTGTGTAATGGTTATTGTCGTATGAAATGGACACTGCGACACGAGTTCAAATCCTAGTCTAGGCTGGTTGCATTTTTATATAGTCCTAATATACTTTAGAAAGGTAATAATTTAAGTCTGGGTGGATGTTGTGAAAAGATTTTTGGCTGTTTTGTTTCAAAACATGTCTTATAATAATGGAGATTATGTGTGTGTATCTGTAACCGAAACTATGTCACCACTAACGTCACAATTCCCTTAGTTATTTACGTTATGTTCTCAATGGTTATTGAATGATCATTATTCAATCTTAATTAGCATCTTATTTATTATCAATATCTCTATAAGGGTCTAGCTGAGATAGATTTGCCTCAAAACAGCCCATATTATTAATGTGTTTAAAATCCTGCAATGTGTGTTATATATCATTAAGAAATAAATGTTTTCATAGTATATGGTGTGAATAATTTGCATAACGGTTTTAACAAAACCGTGTTTGATAAATAATTCCTTGGTGTTATTGATTTCTAATATTATTGTTTTATTCTCAAACGTATTAAAAGCATTATTAATTATACACAGGATGTGTATAATTTTATATTGAAATCAATTAGAATAAAGTAAAAAATAAGTGTAATATTTTTGTGTTCTTATTTAATTTCATTAGTCTTTCTAATTCAATATGATATTTAATTATATCAAAATATAAATACCTGTGCCCAGAGGGCACGTATTTTTGATAGTATCTATAAAGAAGCATATGTTGACTCTCTAACAACACACACACACCCACACACACACATATATATATTTTTTTGGGGGGGGGAGAATATGTGCTTAATTGAAGTCGTACCTAATTTCGAAAGTTACTTAATTAATAATTAATTAATTAGGCGGGAATACCTATTCAAATGTAAGGCTAAACAAATCGAGAAAAATCAATCACTGTATGTACATTTCGGCCTATTAGGCCTCATCAACAGAGCTATGTGTATTCATTGAATAAGATGTTACGTTATATAACGTAACATCTTATTCAATTAACGCACGTGTAATCGGCTGCAATTAATCGGTACCTCGATTAATTCAGTAGATTTAACCCTGAAGATCCTTATGGTTAAACTCGAGTAGGTTTCTATTGTATCCATTTCTTTAATATATATATATATATATATTTTGTTATAGAGTAGTAGCACATTGCGTGATCTGACACATAAATGGCTGCAAGTACTGTTACATATTTGATCAATGGGATTCAACGAACTTTCGCATTGTTTTGAATATATCTTCAAATTTACTTACTCTAATTTATAACCATGGGAAATTCACGCCAGGGCATTTCGCAGAAAACTAACGGACACGAAAAGGAATGCGAAAAAGGTGCAAATCAAGAGGAGAGTGTCGACAGCCATTTTCATTTCGATCAAGCGACTCTTTCCATCTGTTACTTCGGTTGTCAACAACACAAGTTATGACTAGGCACTTTTTTTTGTATAATCTGCAATGGATAATAAGCGCAGCGAACACTTTTGAAATATTTGTGCATTGAAAGTTCAAATATCAAATATATTAAAATGTATGGAAATCAACCTAGACTAAATAACTCAATGAAAATGTCTATTTTCACCAGTCTATTAATATTTGTAAAAGATTCTCATTATACGCTTTTTACTATACATACAAGGTGTGTCAAAAAAAAGTATCGAGATTGATGCTGTATTTACCAAGATAGAAATGAACAATGAATGTAACGTTTTTTTTTTTTTTTCAGAATACAACGTATGTCAAAAAGTATCAAGTTTCAAGCTGTATTTACCAAGATAGAAATGAACAAAGAATTGAAAGTTATTTTTTTCAGAATACAACGTGTGTCAAAAAAGTACCAAGTTTCAAGCTGTATTTACCAAGATAAAAATGAACAAAGAATTTAAAGTTTGTTTTTTTCAGAATACAACGTGTGTCAAAAAAGTACCGAGTTTCAAGCTGTATTTAGCAAGATAGAAATGAACTATGAATGTGACGTTATTTTTTTTCAGAATACGTGTGTCAAAAAAGTAAGTTTCAAGCTGTATTTACCAAGATAGAAATGAACAAAGAATTGAAAGTTATTTTTTTCAGAATACAACGTGTGTCAAAAAAGTACCAAGTTTCAAGCTGTATTTACCAAGATAGAAATGAACAAAGAATTGAAAGTTATTTTTTTCAGAATACAACGTATGTCAAAAAAGTACCGTGTTTCAAGCTGTATTTAGCAAGATAGAAATGAACAAAGAATTGAAAGTTAATTTTTTTCAGAATACAATGTGTGTCAAAAAAGTACCAAGTTTCAAGCTGTATTTACCGAGACAGAAATGAACAAAGAATTGAAAGTTAATTTTTTTTTCAGAATACAAGGTGTGTCAGAAAGAAACTTTTTTTTACATACCTTGTATTCTTTAAAAGATAATGAATGGAATGTGTATTTTCACGAGGCAATTAATATTTGTAAAAGATTCTCATAATGCGCTTCTTACCTGCTTTACATATAAGGTGTGTCAAAAAAGTTTCCACATTTTTTCACACCTTGTATTCTGAAAAAATAACGTTCCATTCATTATGTCTTTAAGAATACAAGGTGTGTCAAAAACGTTTCGAGATCTTTTGTATTTTTTGACACACCTTGCATTCTAAAAAAAATACCGTTCCATTCATTATTTTTTAAGAATACAAAGTGTGTCAAAAAAGTATCGAGATTTTTTGTACTTTTTGACACACCTTGTATTCTGAAAAAATAACGTTCCATTCATTAATTCTTTTTCAGAATACAAGGTGTGTCAAAAAGTACCAAGTTTATTTACCAAGATAGAAATGAAGAATGAATGGAATGACATTTTTTTCAGAAAACAAGGTGTGTCAAAAAGTACAAAAAATCTCGATGCTTTATTTGACACACCTTGTATATATATATATATATATATATATATATGAGGTTAAGTAAACAAACAAATGTGTTTATTTTTTTATATGGCCTTTTTAGCCGACAATTTTTGGAGGATATGTGCTTAATTGAAGTCATACCTAATTTTGAAAATCAATTAGTTAATAATTAATGAATTTAGGCGAGCATATGTGTTCAAATGTTTGTTTAGCCTTACATTTGAACATATATACCCGCCTAAATTCATTAATTAACAACAAATTAATTTTAAAAATTAGGTATGACTTCAATTAAGCACATACCCTCCAAATATATATATATATATATATATATATATATATATATATATATATATATATTGTGTGTGTGTGTGTCATAAACGTATCGAGATTGAAGCTGTATTTACCAAGATAGAAATGAAGAATGAATGGAACGTTATTTATTTTTCAGAATACAAGGTGTGTCAAAAAAAAGTACAAAGTTTAAAGCTGTATTTACCAAGAAAGAAATGATTCAAAAATTATATAAGAATGAATGAAACAAAAGTTGTTCGGCATAAAATGACCCACAGAGTTGACATGCCGTAAAGTCCAACCAAACAACCAACCAACCTAGAAACCTACAAAGAAACAAGGATTTCAAGTATGCACACACACGCACGCATGCACGCACACACACACACACACATATATATATATATATATATATATGAGGTAAGGTAAAAGGAAAAGTGGACAAAAATAATGACACAAACAAGTAGTTGTAGGAGAGAAATATTTCGTTCCGCTTTGAGTCATTATTTTTTGTCCACTTTTCTTTTTACCTTACCTCATACTGTCGGATTTTACTCCAACCCTCCTATCTTCATATATATATATATATATAAATGGACTCTCTCGTCAATTTTCGACGCATGAGTGTTCATCCAGGGAACAACCAATACAGTGATTTGTTTATAGTGGTGAAGGCTTGTGTTGGACCATCCGCACTTTTTGGCACAGTCGATAGGAAAGAATTGGTGCATCAAGGTGTTATATCAGAGAGAAGATATCTCTTATGATTCACAATGCTTACTCACAAAATACACCTCGCTAGCATAAAACATCAAAACAAGTCGGAGGCAACAAACGGAAGTGAACTCAATGGTACCCTATCACGAAGTGACCAATTCGACGCAGTTCTGCGCATAGGCTCGGATTGAGTTACGCTTGAGAGGAATTCCAAAATAAACAAAAAATAATATTGTAAGGAATCCGGATTTTCAGCCAATAAAAAACTCTCCCGCTAAAAACCCCAAAAGCATTCTGGAGCCCATCTACCAGCATATAAGCTCGGGTATTTTGAGAATCGGCAGTTGACGGACGGCCTGCACGCCGAGAATATCACCAGACGAGAGGATCAAGGAACTGCTACGCACCCACCACCACGCACGCCCTCGCCCACCCGGACACTCAGCCTTACTTCAACACCTCACCGTAGCCAGGCGACATCCTTACCCCCTTGACTACTACAGCGCTACCCACTACAACTCACTGAGATATTCCTGACTTATTTCCCGCACCAAGTGACCGTATCAACTCAACTTCTACTACCTCACGCCTTGCACCAGGCCAAGAGAGAACTGACGTATTATCATACGATACCTACACCTCACCGACCCCACGGCCATTCCTGACTTACGACCCCTCGGCCACTTCAGAGAACTACTACGATTATCTACACCAACAACAACAACAATTTTCACACTCGTTATTTCAATAAACGATTTTTATCCAATCCATCTTGTCCATTATTCTTCTTTGCAAACCATACGCTTTTACGGATATCCTAAGATATAACAAAGGAATGCCACGAACCTAATCAACGACTGACCTCAGGAATTTTGAATTCAGAGTTATCCCTCTCCTAGACCGGTTGTCTAACCAAGGTTAAAGAGCCCAGTCTGCCCTACTATTCAACCCATAGCTGGAGGGAGAATATATGGATTCATACCTTTTCCCAAGGGTATTAGCGCTATGTGAAATGCCAATAGCTTCGTCTGGAAATTGAACTCGAATCGACGAGTCCATTTTCCACGACTCTAACCATATATATATATATATATATATATATATATATATATATATATATATTGTGTGTGTGTGTGTTGCACTCTAATGACGACCTGTAGACATCAAGTTCTATGTTGAACCAATGACCTTGACAACTATATATATTGTCTCGAAGACAGATCACCTGTGTGCTGTCTCATATCAAACACACAGAAACCTTCGCACACGGAAATCGAGAAAATTTCTGCTTAGTCGGCGGCGTAAGATGAAAAGAAAATTATCTACTTTGATTTATGTTCGTATATTCAATATTTAGAGGCGCCTGGTCAAATAATTAAAATAATCGTGGAAAGTAAACTCCTCTCTCCGTCTGGCTTCAAATCCTGGACAAGGCTGTTTGCATTTCACATAGCGCTAATACTCTCGGAAAAGGTATGCCTCCAACTAATCTCCCTCCAGATATGGGTAAATAGTAGGGCAGACTGTGTCCTTTAACCATGGCTAGGTAACCAGTATAGGAGAAGAAAAATCTGAATTCAAACCTGTTAAACTTATTATCATCATCATTTCACCTCCATCTGATTTTAATAATAGTAATAACGTAAATCCGTATACATTTTGATAAACAGACCGAAACACATGTGTAAGTGATATCGATTAAAAGTGATATCGATAAAATTCATTTTTATCCATCTACATTTCTTTTCTTTACTCATTTTTTCCTCATATTGTCGGATTCATTTCCCATTCTCACACACACACACACACACACACACACACATATATATATATATATTATATATATATATATATATATATTAAGAAATTTGAAAAAAACAAGTGTTCCGAAAATAGGATGAATTTATTTATCGATGTTTAAACATTTCGGTTTCATTAAACCTTCATCAGGATGTATCTTGGGGTGAAGAAGTTGATGGATGTTTTATACTCGACAGGAGATGAAAATCTTTATGAAATCTTTTTTGTTGTGTAACTGTATTTTTTTTCAGCGTTATATTTTTGAAAGACAAGTCGCGATCCACGCACGCGAAGATGTCATGACGCGTGACGCAACTCGAAGAAATGCATTCAACAAAAGACAAGAAAAAGTATTAATGGACTGATTTTATGAGAACAAAGGGAACAAAGTGGGAATGATAACTAAATTATTAAATGAAGCCTGGTATTTTGTAGTTATTTAAAACTATTTTAGTGCTAGAAACGGTGATATATTAAAAAATCCATGTCGATTATTAAGGGAGGGCAAAAGCGAAATATATATATATATATATATATATATATATATATGCGATAGAGTAGTGCACCCAATAAGTTAACGGTGATTGGGAACTGTCAGTTTCTCACCTATGCGATTTTCAAACACCGTTGTCTTTATGTCTACGCTACCCTAGCTTATATATGTTCTTTCACTGATACTGAACACTCTTTATTTATAAATATAACAAACTATATATATCGTGGCGCGTGGTCTAATGGTTAGAGTCGTAGGAAATTGACTCGTCAACGCGAGTTCAATTCCTGGACGAAGCTAGCGCTAGTACCCTTGGGAAAGGTATGAATATTTTCAAACACCGTTGTCTTTATGTCTACGCTACCCTAACTTATGTATGTTTTTTCACACTCTTTATTTATAAATATAACAAACTATATCAAAGACGTTCATTATTTTAGTTATAAGACAAGAATATTTGGACAATATGACCTTTAGGCACCCTTTTTGCTGTGCTGATTCATAAGTACATTTTTTCATTTACACCGTCAACATCCAGTTGTTTGTTAACAGACGATTTTTAGAGATTTTTTAAATTATAAAACTAACCCTAATCCTAACCCCTAACCTTAACCCTAATCACTAACCCTAACCCCTAACAAACAACTGGATCCTGACGGTGTAAATGAAAAAAATGTACTTATGAACCAGCAAAGCAAAAGGGGTGCCTAAAGGTCATATGGTCCGAATCTAACTAATTATAACTTTTTGTTTCTAACAACAAGTGTGTAACTTTATCTTGAACTTATTTCTTTGGGTATACAAGTTTTAAATATGCGTATCGAATTGGGGAAATGATTTAAAGTCTTTAATAAACATTGGTTACTCCATTGATTTTTTTTCCTACTTCGTTTTTAATTAAAATATTTACTGAATCGAAGTGCAGCTGTGATATGTCTTTGTGCAAATACTGCACCTGTAAAGAAGTCTCCTTTCACTTTGTGCACTCTTTATATATCAAAATGAACAAATCAAGGGAGAGAATGATGAAAAAGTCAAAAGTCCACCATCTGCTGCATCGAAACTCAACAAAAACTCCAAACTTGATAAACACATAAATACTTACTCTCTTCTATCTTTTTTTTTTCTTTTTTTTTCTTTTTTTATTATTAAGAAAAAGAAAAATCTATTAAAGAAAAGTCAACATAAAATCATAGACGGTGGCTTTAATGGGTTTAGCATTGTCAAGTAAATTTACGACTTTTTATTCTTGTTTGTTCAAGTTATTGCGACTGGCGGATTTAACTATGATAGCAATTATAAAGTGATTACTATTAGAAAATTCAGGAATTAGGAAGATAATCGTTAAAATGGGTTTTCAAAATGAAATTAGATTAATAATTAGGAAGTTAGGAACTCATAAGTTTTAACACACACGAGTACGCACATACAACACACACACATATATATATATATATATATATATATATAATATATATATATATAAAGTTTGTTTCTTTATAGTATCATTGAAGCATTGTGTGTATGTGTAATATAAAGATTTTGAAGGCAATTTACAATGCAATATGTGTTGAATTTATTTAACTTCTTTTTTTTTTTCAAAACTAAATATTTTCGGAAGTAAAATTCCATCTTCAGAGTTATTGAAAGTTGAAAGTATTGAAAGTACTAATTTATAAGTACTATAAAAAATCACCTATTACTTTCAATACTTTCAACTTTCAATAACTCTGAAGATGGAATTTTACTTCCGAAAATACTTAGTTTTGAAAAAAAAAAAAAGTTAAATAAATTCAACACATATTGCATTGTAAATTGCCTTCAAAATCTTTATATTACACACACACACACACACACACACACACACACATATATATATATATATTATATATATATATATATATATATATAAGATTTTTGGATGTTTGTTTTTTAGAAGCATTGTTGAATAAAGTATATATTATATTTTTGCTTGAAGGCAATTACAATGCATGTATCACATAAAATTCGGTATTTTTTTTTTCAATAGAAAATGAACTTAACAAGTGTAATCCCGGCAAAGGATCGCTCGGTGTTTAGAACATCGTACAGACTGTTTCGACTCATCAGCGATGTATACTAACGACTTTGCTTTTTGATTATGCCTGTTGAGGTCCCGGATTCGATTTCTGTCGGAGGGAAGTCGTTAGTATACATCGCTGATGAGACTTAATAGAGTCGAAACAGTCTGTAGGATGTTCTACACACCGAGCGATCCTTTGCCGGGATTACACTTGTCAAGTTCATTTTCTATTAAAAAAAAGTATCGAATTTTATGCGATACATGCATTGTAATTGCCTTCAAGCAAAAAATATTTATATATATATAATATATAATATATATATATATATATATATATATTTAATATATATTGAATTAATAATGGTATAAAAACTATATATTATAAGTAAATTAGTTTACTCGTCAGGATCCAGTTGTTTTGTTAAGGGGTTAGAGCGTTAGTGATTTAGGGTTAAGGTTTAGGGGTTTAGGTTAGAGGTTAGTTTTGTAATTTAAAAAAAAAAAACTCTAAAGTCCTCTGGTTAACAAAACAAACCGGATATTGACGGTGTAAATGAAAAAAATGTACTTTATGAATCAGCACAGCAAAAAGGGTCTAACAGGTCATATTGTCCAAATATTCTTGTCTTATAACTAAAACAATGAACGATATTTTTAGAGTTCATTTTTAAAATATTTATTCTGTTAATTTTTCTTTAAGCAATGCTAATATTAATGACAACATATAAAGACATTCATAGTCAAATGCTTACTGTTAGATATTTCTTTACATCGTGTATACAAGGTGCGTGTTGTCAAAAAGATTCTTGTATACGAAAACAAGGAACGTATTTATGAGGTCATTTTTTTAAAAATCATTTTGAATTGATATTAGCCTGTCTTTTTGAATTAACACCGACTTCACCTCTGTAGAGGAGTAAGACACCCTTACTAATGAGGCCAACCTGTTGGCGTGGCTGGAGATCCGTGATATTAGAGGAATAAAAACCACCAGCAATGGAATAACAAAACGTCTTTGACATAAATAACCCAACAAGGACCGACATGCCGTGAAATCTAACACCAACCAACCAACCAACCAAACCAACGAATTCAATATCATTTTTTAAGAACCTGTATACTGGAGTAAGTCGATTTTTCACTTTTTAAAAATATCAAATTTTCCATTTTCTTAAGGGGGCGAAAGTTGTGTATTCAGTATACTGAATACTGATACCAAAAATAGATCTTTTTACTAGCACCATTGTTTGAGAATAGCATCAAAGATCGTCTAATAAAATGCACTTAAAAGTCACTGTTTTTCGCATATTTAGCCTTTTAGAAAACGAGGAATTTTATAGTCGCATTTAGACGATCTTTTGATGCATTTCTTCAAACAAATGGTTGCAAGTAAAAGCATTCTAAATGTTTATATAAGGTTATTCAGTATTCTAAACACACAACTTCGCATACATGGAAAATTTGATGATTTTAAAAAGTGAAAATCGACCCTACCTTTACTCGTATACCCCAGAAAATAAATTCTAAGATAGAATTACCACACTACTCTCTTGTTATTTACAAACGAAAATTTATAAAAAAGATTCTAGTTTTATAATTAAAACAACGCACGCTTTTCAGATGTCAATTTAAAAAAATCATTTCTTGTAATTTTTCTTTAAGATATTGCTTGATATCAATTGAGAAAAACAAGACTTTCATAGTCACAATTACTTACCACCATTTACACATACTAATGTTAATAGTTAACAATAGTTCTAAAGATTAAACAAAAGGTCAAGCGTCAATTGTCAGACTTTTTGCAAATAAAAAAGTAACGTAAAGGTCGTCGGGGATGGCCTAAAGTCGGTATCAGCCAATCAGCGAGGGTGTCTATCCTTTTTTCACTAGAGGTAGACCAAGAAGATTGTTTTTGCGTCTGAGGTGTGAGTTGCCACAACTTACCATCAGCTCCTTACTTATCGCCACAGATCCCTGTGTAATCATACGCGAGTTGGCGAGGGCCGGTTATCGAAAACTAGGAACCTTGTGGTTCTCTAGCGAACACTCTACCGACTGAGTTTTAATTTTTGGCAAGTGGCTTTTCCTTGTTGATGATGAACAGGTGGTTCTGATTTTTTAATACATATGCAGATCGGTTTCTATCAGAAACTGAACATTCTAGACTGGCGAGTCAGAGGGCTCCCCTCCAATCAGTCCAGCTTGTTACATCAAGCTGTGGCCATTTATATGATTGTCCCGACACCCATTGATCTATAGGCAAAGACCCAACAATTTTTATAATATACTGAGCTACAATACCCGAGTTAGAAATAAAATGTAACATGTAATTTAGTTTATTTATTTGAGGCAACCAAAAAATAACAAAGACTAAAAATGGATTATATTTTATTCTAAGAAATATGTGAAAGTATCGTATAAATATGATAAAAACGTTTTCATTTTTTTTTTTACATTATATACAACCCATATACTTTGGTGACTGATTTTTATTTGACATTTAAAATCTATTTAAAAAATGTAACCGTAAAACTTTGTGGACAGATTTGATTTTTACTTTTCTGTATAATCGGCTTCCAAAGCAAAAATATTTTTAAAATATCTAGAAAGATTATTAAAATAAATATTTTAAAGATTTGGACAAAAACAAAACGAATTTTCATTTTACCGTTAAATTTTAGTCATGACTGAAGGCTGAAAATTCTTGTTTGTTTCTTTGTTCTTTGTTTCTTTGTTTTCTTTCAGCCACGCTAAGCTTCTGGCAAACGCATTCAACAACGCGCAAGGAGGCAGCAGGGTGACGGGCGTCATGCCTGTGATTGTTGCTTGGGAATATCAGCATAGCAGCAAACTATAACCCGATTCATACTTTCTAAAAATTAGTTCTTGATTTTTGTCTTGATTAATTAATTTATATCCCTTATTCAGTTAAAAATTCAATAACCAAATTTGGAGTGTTTCTAGAACGATATTCAATGTGTATGCAATATTTTGAATCTGAGAAACCCTCGTTTTGTTGTTATACGTCGACACGTACATACCAAAATATTCTCCTTTATATATTAGTGTGCTAGAAGGCAGTGGCTGAGGTACTAATGTTACTTGGGAATGACGTTTTAAAACTTTATCTGATGGTGAAGTTCTAATTATGGAGCTCTGGGAAGTGTGCCAGTACCCTTCATCATTATTACTCCCCACGTCCACTCTGTCCGGAGTGGTAGTACCTGTTCGGGTCTGATGTTAGAGGAGGTTTAACCCCCTACAAGATGACTGACCAGAGCCAGAAGTCTGATGCAGCAGTGATAGAAGTCGGGGTAGAAAATAGTCAAATGAAATTACTGCGTCAACTCCAGAAATTTGAACCTCCTTCATTTTTGTACGTCTTTGTCTTGTGATTGTTAACTACTTGTTTGTTCTATAGCTTTAAAAGTGCTGAATTAAAATAGATATTCACGCACCCTGTGTTCTCTGTGTATCTTTTTCCACCTCAAGGATATAACAGAGTTCTCATCTATGGGCTTTAATAAAAATTAAAAGAAAAACATGGATAAAGAAAATGTGAGTTTTTAAAATTGAGTTTTAAAGAAACGAATTACCATTAAAAATGAATAAAACAAAAACGTCTTCGGCATAAAATGACCCAACAAGTTTGTCATGGGCGTTAAAACTCAACCAAAACAACCAAGCCAGCCAACCTAATCATTTCAACTATAACTTTATTTCCGCCCTTGTCTGCTAGAGGGCGTCATAGAATGCACGGACTGCACCTCTTGCGGAGAGGGTCAGATCCCAACTGGGCGAACTCTGTCGGCCGTGGGTGGCGACCCGTGATGCTTAAGGGATATGAGACCCATGTGGATGAGCAGTTCATGACTGCAATACTCCACGTGTTGGGACCTTATCTGGGCTAGACCAGGCAGGTCGGGAGGCCCACTCGATACAATCCATGGTCACACGATCAAGCCCTACGTCTACGCTGATTGATATTTTCACCAACCCATTTGCCCTTATGAGGCCTCAACCCCGTTTTGATTTTTCATATGGTAGTAGAAGGAGGCGGTGGCTGCGGGTCCTACTATGTTCTCGGAATGACGTAAACTCTATCTGAGCGTGAGGTTCATTTAGTTTTGGAGGTTTGGGGGATTGTGGGAGTCACCCCTTCGATCACCATTCGTCTCTGGTCCACTCTGACCCCGGAGTGGTTAGACCGTGTTAGGGTCCCTCAAGAGTAATATAGAAAAGTAATTTATCAAAATTGTATTATCCATTAAAGAATGAATTTATTTCAAAACTTTATCGGAGCATATAAATGACGCCACTGAGGTTGATCATGCCGTTAAAACAAAACAAACCAACTAACTTTATTTTCAAAGTTTTGACAAATGGAAATCATCAAATGTCTAAATCTATAAAGCAATGAAAAATTCATAAATAATAGAAAAAATATTACATAATTAAGGCACGTGGTATAATGGTAGCAGTTTCGTAGAAAATCGGTTCGTCGGACCCGAGTTCAAATCCTGGACCAAGCTGTTTGTTTACTTTCACATAGCGCTAATAACCCTTGGGAAAGGTATGAATCCAAATACTCTCCCTCCATCTGAATGTGTAACAATCGGAAGAGATGGTAATTTGGTTATGTAACAATTTAGGAAAATCTGAAATTCAAAATTTCTTCAACTCCGCTAAGAAATTGACCTTTGTGACACAATCTCTTGTGAGAGGGGTTGTATATTTTCTTTTTTAAAAAAATGTATCTCCATTATAATAAGATAGTTTTTAGGTGCTTTGACCAATGGAAATCTCACCGGAATGTGTTCAATATACGGAAAGTATTTTGAAAAAAGAACATTTCACACATTGTTCGTTCCCGTTAAATTCTATCTTATGGTGTGGTCCAGTTCTGCGAGGTTCTGGGAATGTGAAGTACCCCTTCATCACCATTGATCTCTGGTCCACTCTGACCCGGAGTGGTAGTACAGTTAGGGTTCCATGTATGGGTTAAATAGAAAATGTGTTTATAAAAAATTGAGTATCACGAAGAATGATTTATTTAAAAACTTTGTCGGCATTAAATGACCCACTGAGGTTGATATGCCGTAAAACAAATCAAACCAAACCAAACCATTGTTCATTCCCGTCTTGGTAAATACAATTTTAGTTTCGATAATTGTTTAACCTACCTTGAATAATTCGACATAAATTGACATTTTAAAAAAGAATGACAGGATATGGCAAACTGTGGAAGATGGTGGCTTAAAATTATTGATTAAATAACTGTATCGATTATATTGAAATATAGAATAAATGAAGAAAATGAAGAAAAAAATAATCAGATGTTGCTTCAAAATGGCGACAGCGGTAGAAAATAGCGGGGAATCGGTGTTGTGTAGTGTTGCGTTGCAAGTAAATGTTGTAAGTGTGGGATGTTTACAGATTTGGAAACAGATGCAAACTAGGCAATAATAATAATAGCAAAAATTGATAAGACCAACAAATAGTAATGTAGACTATGCGGTGACAGGGATGAAACTGTAAACCATGTATTAATGAATGTAGCAACTAGCACAAAGGGAAATACAAAAGCAAGGCTACGACTGGGTTGGGAAGGTGATCCACTGGGAAATATGCAAAAAATTAAATTTTGACAATACAACAAATGTATAGTATTAAGCCTGAATCTGTTCTTGAGAATGAAACGCATAGAAATTCTCTGGGACTTTGAGATAAAAACGGATCACCTGTATCCCAGCAGAGAAAGACCAGGACATAGTATTGATTAACAAAAAGAAAAGGAACT
>CM042158.1:45507026-45509526 GCA_023376005.1 Doryteuthis pealeii
AAGAATGTCAACTGGTGGATTTTGCAGTTCCAGCAGATCACAGGGTGAAGCTGAAGGAAAACGAAAAGATCGACAAATACCTGGACCTTGCCAGAGAATTGAAAAAGCTGTGGAATATGAGGGTCAAAGTGATACCAATTGTAGTTGGTGCACTTGGAAGTGTCCCCCAAAAAACTAGGAAAAAAGGCCGGAGGACCTGGAAATCAGAGGAAGAATTGAGACCATCCAGACTACTGCATAGCTGAAATCGGTTAGAATACTCAGAAGAGTCCTGGAGACCTGAGGAGACTTGTTGTCACTCAGCATCCAGTGAAATACCATCAGCTAACGCTGATGTGAAAAACTCAAAAGGAGTGAAAATAATAAAATAATAATAATAATAATAATAATATAATAATAATAATAATAATTTATGGAAATATGCGATACAAACGGATCACTTTATGTCAGCCAGAAGACCAGGCCTAGAACTGATTAACAAGAAAAAGAGAACATATCAACTGGTAGATTTGAAAGAAAACGAAAAAAATAGACAAATACCTGGATCTTGTGTAATTGTAATTGGTGTACTTGGAACGGTCACCGCCCTGTCGGCTGGGGCGTTAGAATGCACCGACTGCACCTCTGCAGAGGGGTAAAACTCACCCAATGGGGCCACCTGTTGGCCGTGGGTGGCGACCCGTGATGCTTAAGGATAGAACCCAGGTGGATGAGCAGTTCATGACATGCAATACTCCACTTTGGCCCTATCTTGGGCAAGACGGGCGGTCGAGAGGCCCCCTCCGATCAATCGGCTGGTCACATCAAGCCCTAGCACCTATATGATTTTCCTAGCCCTATCGCCCTTATGGCAAGCCCCAACCCCTTTTTATCATATGGGTGCTAGAAGGCGGTGACTGCGGGTCTACATGTCCTGGGAATGACGTTAAACTATCTGATGGTGAGGTTCCAGTTTTGGGGGTTTGGGGAATGTGGAGCGCCCCTACATCACCATTGCTCCCTGTGACCCGGAGTGGTAGTACCTGTTAGGGTCCCATCTATGGGTTAAATAGAAAAATGTATTTATAAAAAAATTGTATTATCCATTAAGAATTGATTTATTTCAAAACTTTATCGGCATTAAATGACCCACTGAGGTTGATATGCCGTGAAACAAAACAAACCAATTAAAGATTGGAACGGTCACCAAGAGCTTAGACAAAAGACTAGAGGAATTGGAAAGCAGAGGAAGAATTGAGACCATCCTAACAACAGCATTGTTGAGATCAGTTAGTATACTCAGAAGAATCCAGGGGACCTGAGGAGGTGTGTCACTCAGACCCCCATGACAGACTACCCGCATACAGCAATAGCATAATCTTTACAGATCATTGCTGTCCCTCACAATCCTATAACTCCACCACCCTAACCTCTCATGAGCCTTTAAATGACTCATCAAACCCGCTGCAGATCCACAAAGTTTGATGCAAATATGACATAGGAAGGACGTCCTTCCCGTTGTATCAGATGATAAAAATAAAATGTTATGCTTATGCACCACCATATGTCTCTTAAGACCAGAAGCTGACTTACAGATTTTGTTACAGATTGCACAAGACACATTGATTGTTCCTGGAGTTTGCATGAATTGTCCCTTTTGAGATTTTCCTATGATTGACATATCCAGCCTTAGAAGGCAGAATTCGACCACATGTCTGACATTTCCAACCCTTCATGTTCTCTCAAATATGACAGGTGTATCCCTTTCGAAGTTAACGTTTGAGGTTTTTATACTCAATATACATACATACATACATACATAGAAAGAAAGAAAGAAAAATAGAAGTGATACATGTATAATCAAGAAGAGTTATTATATAACACTAATTATACTTTAGGTTCATAAATAACCTGAAATGTATTAAACCATGAATAATTGCACAAATGTATTTTCTTGGCAATCTCTTTTTCTTGCCATAGAAACAATGTCACCATCAGCTGTACAAACTAAAGTACAAAAATTGATAAAATCGAGAGTCGCTATACAAGGGAATGTTAAACGCATCGGTTTCTGTCGGATTACGAAGTTAAGCAACGAGGAACCTATTCAGTAATTGGATGGGTGACTACTTAGTAACAGTGGGTACAGTAAGCAACCTAAGACTCAGATTAACTAAGGCTTAGTTAATAGCCACAACTATTCATACTATTCATAATCTTGATTTAAAGCGACGAAAAAGGACATGCTACACGGAAAAGATAAATTAAAAAGAAAGAGATTAGGGAAAAGAGAAAGAGAAAGAGAGAGAGAAAGAGAGAGAGAGAGAGAGAGAGAGAGAGAGAGAGAGAGGGGGGGGTTGGCGTGCGGAAGCGATACCACTAATCTGTTTCAATGGAACATAATGAAAAAATGAAAAGAAGGAAAGAAAAAAGAGTGAGAGATTATTATACTCTTTACATATTGAACTATATATTGTGTCATACCCGTATACGTGGGATGCGAGGTAAATAACTACTGACA
>CM042158.1:45514526-45532026 GCA_023376005.1 Doryteuthis pealeii
AAGCCTTCACCACTATAACATTTTTTTAAAAAACACTGTGTACGTTATTCATTGGATGAACCCTCATGCGTCAAAATCGAAGAGAGAGTCCATTACCATTTAGGAATGGTTGTCCAGGCTGGTTGGCAAGATTTTACAACTATGTAGGTCGGCCAAGCAAAAACCTACATAAATCAGTTCTACATGGATACTGGATTCTGTGCAGAGGACCTTCCTAGAGCATAGACCGATAGGGACGGGAGGCGAGCAAGAGTCATAGAGATCCGTACTGTCAGTACGATCTGATGAGGAAAATTAGTAATGCTTTAACATTTTGTAAAAAAAAAAAAAATAGACTAGCACAAATAGTGGAATCCATATACACGGACGAGTAGGTATTGATTTTTGCAGCTACTAACTTACTAAGGTCACTGCGGTCGAGTGAATTGAACCGTCAGTATGAATAGGCTAAACACGTGCTTTCCACGGAAGACTGCGCCACAAACTCGACAAACAAGGGAATCTCTCTCAGAACAAGCATTCCTGTTTACTAGCTGCACTGTCGACTGTATCTTTAGAATACACCGACGGTAGCTCTGCATAGGGTGTACAATCAACACACACCCTCAATAGAGCAACCTGTTGGTCGTGGGTGGCAACCTGTAATGCTTACGGATGGTTTCTTGGTGGCCCATACTACTTAGGCAATCAGTTTGTTACGCCAAGTCCTAGCACCTATATGATTTTCTCAACCCTGTTGCATTATGGAAACCCCCAACCCTTTAACATATATGTGCTATAAGACAGTGGCTGAGGGCCTTAGTGTCCTCAAAATGACGTTAAACTGTATCTAGTGGTGAAATTCAAATTCTGGTTCTCTGGAGAATGTGGAGTATCAGTTTAACGCCATCAATTCCAGGTCCATGGAGTGGTAGTACCTGTAATGGACACGTCGCCCCGAGTTCAAATCCTGGACGTGGTAATTGTATTTCACTTAGCGCTAATATACTTAGGAAAGGTATGAATCCTACTCTCCCTCCAGCTATGAGTAAATAGTAGGGCAGACTGGACTCTTTAACCTTGGTTAGGCAACCGGTCTATCATTGTAGTATCTGTTCCCTTTGCAAAGAATCAGATATCGCTTTGTGTCATATAAAATCTGTGCCCCCTGACAAAAATCAGAGTGTCCATATTCGGCTTTTTTTATTGGGATCAGTGACGCTTCTAATTAGTTTCAACCGCCCGGTCGGCTTGAGAAGTAACATATCTTGGCTGAGGCGCGTGGTGTAATGGTTAAAGTCATTGGGAAATGGACTCGAGCTCAAATCATTTCACTTAGCGCTAATACCTTTGGGAAAGGTATGAATCCTACTCTCCCTCCAGCTATGGGCAAATAGTAGGGCAGACTAGGCTCTTTAACCTTGGTTAGGCAATCGGTCTAGGAGAAGGAAAACTCTGAATTCAAACCTGTTAAACTCCGCTTAAGAAATTGACCGTGTGTCGCTTCCTGCTCGTGCGGAGGGGTTGGTAAATATATATATATATATATACACACTTATTACACACTTACATTGAAAGCTAAAAATTAGATTTTATGGTTGTCTTTTGTTATCTTCGCAAGAGATACACGTTGGTTGTTTGTTGGTTGGTTGGTTAGATTTTACGGCATGGCAACCCTTGTTGGGTTATTCTAAATTTTAATTTCTAACTCGCTCTCCGGGGCGGGGGTCCGGTGGCTTCGGTCACTGGATTATTAGTGTTAAATTAACGGCGTTGATCCCAGGGGACTATCCATCAGGCAATACCTACCCCCTTGATTTAAAGGGGTAGGGCTGGGTTTATTGCCCAGTGCCTGAGGCGACCCCTTGAGGTGGAATGCCGACGGGATCAACGCATTTTGCACCTACCATCCCATGAGTCTCGGCTCATGGGTGATTCCACATTAAAATGTCCTTGTGTCACACTCGTATACGTGAGATACGCGGTAAATACCCTTGTTGGGTTATTTTATGGCGAAGATATTTTGTCTTATTCATTCCCGATGGGTACTCAATTTTTTTAAAAACATTTCTAAACTCATTTTTTCTATCTAACCCCTACATGGGATCCTAACAGGTACTCTCACTCCGATTCAGAGTGGACCTGGGAGTAATAGTAATTAAGGGTGCTCCACTTTCCCAGCACTGGAACTTCACTATCAGATAGTTTAACCTCATACACGGGACAACGCCTTCTTGTACATATATGATAAAAAGCGGATTTCCATAAGAGGTATAGGATTGGGACAATCATATAGGTGCTAGGGCTTGACGTGATTAGCCGATTTATCGGTGGTGCCTCTCCGATCGCCCATCTAGCCTAAGTAAAAGCCAAAACGGAGTGTTGCATGTCATGAACTGTGCATTCACTTGGATTCCATCCTCAAGCATCACGAGTCACCACCCACGGCCACGATGCAGTCGGCGTATTCTAAAGCTCCAGCCGACAGATTCAATAGTAAAGTTTAATTAAAATATATATAATATATATAATAATAACGGCTGGGGTGTGACACAAGGTCGCATGTATGGAGCATTCAGCAAGTATTGAATTCGCTATTCAGTGGATCAGCGAGATGAGATTGCTAACCATTACACCACGATGGGACGCCCACTGAGTGAGTTTAAAGAGATATTATTTACCAAAGAATACAAGTATGAGGCATAGAGTGAGTATTGAACTAGCTATTGTAATGGATCTGCGAGATTAGCTTGTAAGCTATTAGATAAACTCGACATTAGAATGATCTCAAGTGCTTTGGCATTACCCCTGCCAGCTGGGAAAATTTGGCTCAGGACCGCCCTTGGTGGCGTCAGGCTCTCCGTGGCGGACTGTTCATGTCTGAAGTCGCCTTGGTGCAACACCATAAAGCCAAGAGGTTCAGAAGAAAGTGGTAGCAACAAAGCACTGGCACATCAACATCTTCAGGGAAAGCCTTCACATGCGACATATTTGGTCGAGAATGTTTTTCTAACATTGGACTTCACAGTCATAAGAGACGCTGTAACTTCAGGGACACAAGAATTATATAGTCTTCCGAGACTGCAATGCCAATGATGAAACTTGACAATATTTCTTCAAAGCTGGAGTTAAGAATATTCTTCCAGATTGCTATGTTAACCAAAATCTTTAATAAATAGAAAGAAAATTCCATTTATATTTGTTGTTTTTTTGTTGTTTTTTGTTTTGTCTTGTTTGGTTTGGTTTGTTTCACGGCATATCGATGGGTCATTTAATGCCGACAAAGTTTTGAAATAAATTAATTCTTAATTGATACACAATTTTTTATGAATAAATTTTTCTATTCAACCCATAGATGAGACCCTAACAGGTACTACCACTCCAGGTCAGAGCGAGCAATGGTGATGGAGGGGTGCTGCACATTCACAAAACCTACAGAACTGGAACCTCACCATCAGATAGGATTTAACGTAATTCCCAGGGCAGGAAGATCCTCAGCCACCGTCTTCTTGCACATATATGATAAAAAGGGTAGGGACTTGCCATAAAGAAAAAAGGGTTGGGGCAATCATATAGATGCTAGGGATTGACGTGACCTGCCGATAGATCGGAGGAAGCCTCTTCGACCGCCAGTTTAGCCCAAGTAAGATCCAAAGTGGAGTTTTGCATGTCATGGACTGCTCAGCCACCTTGGTTCCATCCTTAAGTATCACGGGTCGCCACCCACGTCCACCAGGGGGCCTTATTGGGGAGATCTTAGCATTCTGTAGAAGGGCAGTCGGTGTATTCCAAAGTCCCAGCCGACAGAGCTCTCGCTTTTTATGAATTTTGCTTCTAATTAGCAAAACGCGTTGTTTCACTTCTGAAAAAAACCAAAAAAAACAAAAAAACAAAACAAAAAAAAACAAAACAAAACAAAAAACAAGCGCACGAAAGCTAAAAATAAGACTTGATGGTAGCCATTTTTTCTTTTTGTGACAGACGCTAGTATATATATATATATATATATATATATATATATATATATATATATAATGAATAGGCGTGATGGTTGTGATGGTAAAGTTCACTTTCCGTCAGTGTCATTTGCAAATTGGTAGTCGAAAAAGGGACGACGCAAACTGGGGGGGGGGACGAGCGAACAAATGAGACGAAAATAATAAAAAAATTTAGCTCGCTCGCTGCAGTAGCCATTTCAAACATTCACTCAATAACCAGCCTCCGCATCTTCTCCGCATTCCGGACGAATCATTGGCTGTCATTTTTGTTTAACTTCATTTCTTCCATGTTGCCATATTTGCTAAATTGCCGCCAAAAACGGTATTAGGCAACCGATTCGCTTTGCACACAACAACGCAATTATATCATTGCCAATAACACCTTCTTCTTCTTCTTCTTCTTCTTCTTCTTCTTCTTCTTCTTCTTCTTCTTCTTCTTCTCTTCCAAGTAATAGTCTTCTTCTTCTTCTTCTTTTCTTCTTCTTCTTCTTCTTCTTCTAAGTAATAGTCTTCTTCTTCTTCTTCTTCTTCTTCTTCTTCTTCTTCTTCTTCCAAGTAATAGTCTTCTTCTTCTTCTTCTTCTTCTTCTTCTTCTTTGTATTATTATTTCCATAAATTATTATTATTATTATTATTATTATTATTATTATTATTATTATTTTCACTCCTTTCAGTTGTTCACATCAGCGTTAGCTGATGGTATTTCACTGGAGTCTGAGTGACAACAAGTCTCCAGGACTCTTCTGAGTATTCTAGTCGATTGAAGCAGTGCAGTGGTCTGGATGGTCTCAATTCTTCCTCTGATTTCTAGATCCTCCAGTCTTTTTTCCAAGTTTATTGGGACCGTTCCAAGTGCACCAACTACAATTGGTAACATTTTCACTCTCATGTTCCACAGCTTTTTCAATTCTCTGGCAAGGTCCAGGTATTTATCCATCTTTTCATTTTCCTTCAGCTTCACCCTACGATCTGCTGGGACCGCAAAGTCTACCAGTTGACACGTTTCTCTTTTTTTTGTTAATCAACACTAGGTCTGGTCTTCTATTATTATTATTATTATTATTATTATTATTATTATTATTATTATTATTATTATTATTATTATTATTCATTAGAGTTTTTCACACCCGCTTTAGCCGGTGATTCACTGGCGGCTGGGTGACAGCAAGACTCCTTATGTCTCCAGAACTCTTCTGAGTATTCCAGCCGATCTCAACAGTGTTGTAGCCTGGATGGTCTCGATTCTTCCTCTGATTTCCAGTTCATCCAGACTCTTTTCCTGATCCATGGGGACCGTTCCTAGGGCACCATTTACAATGGCACGATCTTCACCTTCATGTTCCACAGTTTTCTTAGTTCTCTGGCAAGGTCCAAGTATTTGTCTATCTTTTCACTTTCTTTCACTTTCACTTGGTGATCGGCTGGGACACAGCAAAATCCACTATATGACAAGTTCTCTTCTTCATGAAGTCTCTGGTCTCCTGGCTGGGATTAGGTGATCCGTCTGTACCTCAAAGTCTCAAAGAATTTTGCTTGTCTCATTTTCCAGAACATATTCCGGTTTGTGCATATACCATTTAGTTGAATGGTGAAAATTGAATTTCTTCTTCTTGTTCTTCTTGTTCTTCTTCTTGTTCTTCTTTGTATTATTATTATTATTATTATAGTTCTTAGTTTTTCACACCAGCATTAGCTGATGGTGTTTCCCTGGAGTCTGAGTGACAACAAGTCTCCTCAGGTTTCCAGGATTCTTCTGTATCGAGAATATTTTACCTGGTGTCTAATGGCTTTTACACATCACCATTTACCTTTTACCTTTTTATTCGTCAATTCACTGTTGATAACTGGGTTAATAAGAGAAAAAAAGTGTTGCAACGTTTCTTCTGGTGGAATAAACCCGCCATGTATATAGATTGAAAAGAAAAAAGATTCACCTAACTCACACCTTTACATTTCTCAATCTTTTGATCATCAGGTAAGTGTTAGCTACACACACACACACAACACACACTAACGCACACACGCATACATATATATATACAAATATAAATATATAGACGTTATATATACTAGCAAATATATGCACCCTCCGGGTGCAAGTATTTAAGTTTTAATGTAATAAAATATTATATTAAATTAGAAAGGATAATGAAACTAAATAAGAATACAGATAAAAAGATTTGAAACAGAGGGAGTATAATAAAAAATGGAACAACTGAAACTTACTCTTCCATCACTCTCGTCTTTCATTGATATTTTTTCTAATTTAAGTATTTAGTTATAAGAAGAAGTAAAGAATAAAATGACAGTTATTTTATCTTGTTAATGGATTTCATTTAAGATTAATTGAAGAGATTTTTGCTTATATTCATTAAAAATAAAACCAAACAGTTAGAAATCAATAATACTAAGCACATATTTATTAAATTTGATTTTTAAATATTAATATGCAATTAGCCTTCCGTTTACACTGTAAACCGCTATTTTGTTGTATATATAAATATAATTGCATGTTGTCAGTATGTAGACATAGTTAACAGTATTAATAATGTAAGACAATTTTTATTAATAATTGAGGTTAAATAAAAATAAAATCATGGAGAATGTGATGTCAATAACTAAGAGAATTGTGACTTGAGTAGGAATATAGTTTCGGTTACAGACAGAAAAACACACAATCTCCATTAAAATAAGATATTTATATTTATATATATAGGCGTTATATATATATATATATATATAAGGCCTTGATTATTCTCATCAGTGGAAGCTTTCTAGCCGATTCTAGTAATGCAGTAATTTGGGAGAATATGTGCTTAATTGAAGTCATACCTAATTTGAAAATTAATTAGTTGATAATTAATGAATTAGACGAATATATCTGTTCAAATGTAAGGCGTAAACAAATCGAGAAAAAGTCAATCTCTGTATGTACATTTCGGCCTATTATGCCTCATCAGCAGAGTTATAGACAGGGAGCCGCTTTGAGTGTGATTCGAACCCTAACTGATACATACACACAAAGCGGCTCCCTGTCTATAACTCTGCTGATGAGGCATGATAGGCCGAAATGTACATACAGAGATTGACCTTTTCTCGATTTGAATAAGAATTCAGTGGATAAGCATCATCAGGATTTAAATTTGCATTACATCTTCGAGGGTCTCATTTTTAACCAGAGGGTGCTGCAAGAGGATAACGGTCGTACAATTAAGGAACACGAGTATTAATATATAGATTTTAATTAGCTTCACACTGGGAAAATAAAATAGGACGTCTTTTTAGAAATATTTAGTACTAGCTGTGTGTTCCCAGGTTTGCCTGAGTTCTATAGCATCCTGTTTAATTTATGTACACACTTTTTAAATCCCATATTACTCACCATTAGATAGCAGTACCTATCGCTAACAGAAAGAATGTGAAGAAAAAGGACATGCTACACGGAAAAGATAAATTAAGAAAGAGATTATGGGAATGTTAGAGAGAGGGGGTGGGCGTGTGGAAGCGATACCACTAGTCACGAGTATTAATATACAGATTCTACATTAATCCATTCGGACTAGTGCCGTCACGTTGGTTTTTATAGTCACATTAAATAGCTCAGTCGGTAGCGCGTTCGGCTAGAAACCACAAGGTTCCTAGTTCGATACCTGCCCTCGCCAACTAAGCGTTATGAGTAGCACAAGGATTTGTGCGGTAAAGTAAGGAGCTGATGGTAGGTGTGGCGCTCTACCTCAGATGCCAAAACAATTTCCTTGATCTAGCGCTAGTGAAAAGTGGATAGACTCCATCGCTGATTGGCTGATACCGACTTTAGGCCACCCGACAACTTACTTTTAAATACATTATCGTGACACACGTTTTTACTTATTAAACGTTAATCTATTCGGACTAGCGTCTCGACTGCACCTCTACAGAGGGGAAAGACCCCCCCCAATAACTTTTAAATTCAGTTTCAGTATTGTCAGGCATTTGTTGGTGTGGGTGTTATTATATAATTCAATATCCCATAGACTATATATTTACTTCATGCGTCAATTGCGCGGTATATTAAATGCCAATTGGTGGCAGCATATTTCAAACAGGACCATCCTGAAGAGAACTGTACTCCCTGGCATGCACGACATACTTGTCCAACGCAACCTGAGATGGGCTGGTCATTTAAACAGACTACCAAAGCAGATTTTGTACTCTCAACTGAGAGAGGGATCACGTAAATCGGTAGACCAAAGCTCACGTATAAAGACAACATCAAGAGAAACCTGAAGGTTAACATCCCCATAGAGTTTAATGTCATTCCCAGGACATGAAGACCCTCAGCCACTTCCTTCTAGCCACCATATGATAAAAGAGTTTGGGGTTGCTATAAGGGCAATAGGGTTGGGGCAATCATATAGGTGCTAGGGTTTGATATAGCCAGCTGATTGATCATGGGAGCCTCTCCAATCGCCCGTCTAGCCCAAGTAATGGCCTAAGGGAAGTGTTGCATGTCATGGACTGCTTATCCATCAGGATTCTATCCTCAAGCATCACGGGTTGCCACCCATGGCCAACAGGTGGCCCCATTGGGTGGGAGGGGGTCTTATCCCTCTGCAAAGGTGGAGTTGGTTTATTCTAAAGCCCCACTGACAGGGCTGCCATCTACCCAGATGTCGCTGGGTAGTCACTTCTGGTTTAATTATAAAATAATATTCAAAATATCATATCCCCTATTTTTCATCTATCACTGGAAGATAGCATAAAAGGAATCTATATGCACAGAAATATTTGCATTTTTCCTAGCACTAATACCCTTGGGAAAGGTATGAATCCAACCAGACGCAACCAGAAATCGAATAGATGGGAGGAAAAGGATTTGGGTGGTGTCATCATCGAATACGATAGACAGCAACCCTCTTCCTCTAATATTTCATGAATGTTCAGTATTTTGTAAAATCCTTAATCCTGAAACCGAAAACTTTAAAAAAATACTAAGCCTCTCGTCATGGCCTTCAGTGAGACTATGAACAATTATTGATTTTAAACAAATCAATAATTGTTCTTTGATTTCTTTGGGGGTGGAGGAAGATTCAATTTGGTTACGAGGGATGAATCGAGTAAAAAGTTTGATAAGCTCTGATTTAGACTGATCCCATAGACCAGGGATCACCAAACTTTTTTCACGGTGGGCCAGATAATTATTCTGTTCAATACTTGCTAGCCAGAATGAAAACTCCGAGAAAAAGATGTAAAACAAAATGTATCTTTCCATGTTATATTCATGGATGAGTGGCATAAGATGTACAAAAACAAATTTAACCAACATATTCATTTTCAAAACATCATCAAAGAACGCAACATTAGCAGAAAGGTTTAGGGAAATTTTTGAAACTGAAGTTTGCCTTTCAAGATATCATCAATGTTTGGTTTGGAATTGCTACATCCAATCAAGAGAATTGCTTTCAAATGTTTATCAGTCAATTTCGTTTGATAAGTTGATTCTGTAGTCAAGTCCATGAGGATTTAGTAAGCTTAACATGATATCTAAATATAGATGGTATCAGAATGTCTCACTTTCCGTACGTTTTAACAAACAAATTCAAGTACCGTCGGTGGGCCTGATAAAATCCCTTCACGGGTCGGATTCGGCCCGCGGACCGTAGTTTGGTGACCCTTGACCTAGACTGAACTGTATAATGATAAGTTTAAAAGAGTTATGCAATGTGCAGTTCAGTGCATGTCTATTACTTAGCATATGCAAGGTAAGTGTGCGAGAACTAATTGACAGTCTTAGGTCATCCTTCAGTGAGAAAAAGGAATAAACTATTTTTTATTAGAAGTGACACGAGTTCAAATCCTAGATGCGGCTGTTTGCATTTCACACGGCACTAATATCCTTCAGAAAGGTACGAATCCAACTATTATCCCTCCAGCTATGGGTAAATAGTAGGAAAGACTGGACTCTTTAATTTTGGCTAGGTGACCAGACTAGAAGAAGGAAAACTCTAAATTTAAACCTGTTAAATTCCGCTTAAGAAATTGACCTTTTTATTCTTTCTTCCTTTCTTTCTTTCTTTTCCTTCTTTCTTTCTTTCTTTCACAATTTTGAATAGAACTTCATATTTCTTTTTCTTTTTTGTCTATTTACTCTTTCTTTATTTATTTATATCTTCACCAATTAATTAATTACACCAATTAATTAATTCTTTCTTTCTTCTTTCTTTCTTATTACTTTCTTCCTTTCTTCCTTTCTTTTTTCTTTCTGTCTTTTTTCTTTCTTTCTATCAATTACACCCTTTTTTTAATTTATACTTTTCTTTCTTTCTCATGACTGTTTACACTTTCTTTCTTTCTTTCTTTCTTTTTGCTTTCTTTCTTTTTTCTTTAAAAGTTTCCAATTTAAATTGTTTTCCGGTTTTAACAGTCAACCAAAACAGAATCATTTAATTAGACTCAAAATCTCAACTATTCACCAGAATTCATCTTTTAAGATAAAAAAAAAGAAGAAGAAGAGCTGTGTAGATATCTATCTATTAATAATGGAGATTCGCTTCCGGTTTTTGTTGTAACAAAAATTACGTCACTGCTTACATCACATTACCCAAAATCGTCATAACATAGAATAAAATTTATTCTACGATTTTTGGCATGTTCAAATTTTGAGTGTATTTATTCAATAAATACACTCAAAATTTGAACATGCAACATTAGACAGTCTTCATTGTTTTTTAAAACAAGTTTTAATAAATACATGACTGGTATTGTATATCTATATATAGTTTGTTTTATTTTAATACATATTTAAAGTTTACATTTCAAATTGTTTTATTTTTTAATCCTTTAATGAATTTGGTGATTTTACTTACTTAGGGTACAAACTCGCTGACATTGAATTTTTAACTCCCACCCCTCAGGCAATATGTTTCAAAAATGTATTTTTACATCGCCCGAAGGGTGTTTATTATTTTGTACTAGTAATTTTAAATTATCTTTCAAATTCAATAATTTTTCATATCTTTTAACACTGACAATAGAAATGTCAATTAAAAAAAGGTGAAAAAGTTAAAACGTATTCCTTTCTATTTCGGTCTTTTCTTTTTCAATTCAAAATTCTAAATAAAAAAAATAAATAAAATAAATAAATCAATATTGAAAGATTCTTGTAGAAAATTAGATTACTTGTAAGCAATACATGTTTGAAATATGCGAATATTTTCATTTTTTCATAGCAACCAATCTAGGAGAAGGAAAACTGAATTCAAACCAAAGAAGCACTCTTCTCATTAATCAAAACTACTTAGAGAACCCCTTCTCTCCCGCCACTACTAAAAAAAAAAACAACAACTTTCAGTCCCAAAGTATTTCCTATGTTTATTTTCCTGTGTGTGTTTTTTTTTATTTCTGTGCTTGGCCTGCTCGTAAGATTGCCGTATATATATTTACCAACCCCTCCGCACGAGCAGGATGTGACACAAGGTCAATTTCTTAAGCGGAGTTCAACTGGTTTTAATTCAGAGTTTTCCTTCTCCTAGACCGGTTGCCTAACCAAGGTTAAAGAGCACAGTCTGCTCTACTATTTATCCATAGCTGGAGGAAGAGTAGGATTCATACCTTTCCCAAGGGTATTAGCGCTAAGTTAAATGCAATTACCACGTCCAGGATTTGAACTCGGTAAGATTGCCGTAAAGAAAAATAAATGGTGGCGTGTGGTGTAATGGATATTGCCGTAAGAAATGGAAACGGCGAGACGAGTTCAAATCCTGGGCGAATCTGTCTGCATCTCATATAGCGCTAATACCCTTGGAAAACATGCATTCAACTATTCTCCCTCAAGCTATGGGTAAATAGCATGTCAGACTGGGCTCTTTAACTTTGGTTTGGCAACCTGTCTAGGAGAAAGAAAACTCTAAATTCAAACCTGTTAAACTCGGCTTACATGTGCCACATCCTACCCATGTGCTGGGGTTAATATATATATATATATATATATATTTATTTATTTATTTACAGTATAATAAACGTATAATATATAGAGCTCAATGTTTATTATACATTGAGCTCTCTTTAGTGATTTAAAGATCCGCTGTGTTTATACATACTGGATCATACAATATTAATGCAGTGTATCTTAGAAATCACATATATAATCATCCCTAACTACCAAGTTTTGATTAAATCTCATATATATATATATATATATATATATATATATATATATATGTGTGTGTGTGTGTGCAAGGCTCTCCTATTACGGATGGTGGTTTTTCTAATAGACTTTAACATATATACATATGTATGTATTTATCAGTTGAAATATTTATATAGTAAAATGTTATTGACAGATAATTGGTTATCTGTATATAATATTCTACTAAATCCGCTCTATTAACGTATTATATTCTTTATAACCGCGATTTATTCGGTTAATTATGTTATCGACGGTCGAAGTGGCGACTAACTCGATATTATATTCCCCGATAAGCCACCCACTTTTCATATATATATATATATATATTTACACACACACACACACACACACACATATATATATATATATATATATATATATATATATATATATATATATGTGTGTGTGTGTGTGTGTGTGTGTGTGTGTGTGTTGTGTGTGTGTGTAAATATATATATAAATATATATATATATATATATATATATATATATACGAGAGTCTGTCAAAAGGTAATGCCATTTTTTTTATTTCATGGGAATTTTAAAAAAATCAAACTAAGGCCTACATTAAGCCCCTAACGATGCTCAGAGCAAGGATCCAACGAGTAAGACCCAACTTACCAAACGACAATGTCCTCCTTCTGCATGACAATACTCGACCACACACAAGCATCAGGACCAGGGAGAAAATCGCCTCATCCTCCATACTCACCAGAAAATCGCCGCATCCTCCATACTCACCAGAAAATCGCCGCATCCTCCATACTCACCAGATTTAGTGTTTTCAGACTATCATCTCTTGATCGCTATTAGTTAGTAGGAGTTCTGATATATTTGACATAACTCATGACCAGATGTCACCTGATCAATGATAGGGTTATGTTCAGATGCGGATTTATCTATTAAAATAAATAGAGCGCTTCCTTTTACACGCTGTCAAATTCGTCTATCTCTATACATAATTCACTAAATCTATTTTAGGTACCTATCCTTTTCGGCATACTATAAAAATGCATTGAAAATGATTTTTTTTACTATAAAAATGCATTGGAAATGATTTTTACTATGAAAATTCATTGGAAATGATTTTTACTATAAAAATGCATTGGAAATGATTTTTACTATAAAAATTCATTGGAAATGATTTTTACTATGAAAATGCATTGGACAATGATTTTTACTATAAAAATGCATTGGAAATGATTTTTTTCACTGTAAAGATGCATTGGAAAAGATTTTTACTATAACAATTCATTGGAAATGATTTTTACTATAAAAATGCATTGGAAATGATTTTTACTATAAAATGCATTGGAAATGATTTTTACAATAAAAATTCATTGCAAATGATTTTTACTATAAAGATGCATTAGAAATGAGTTTTACTTTAAAAAGCTTTCGAAGTGATTTTTTTTACTATAAAAATGCATTGGGATGATTTTTTTTTACTATAAAAATGCATTGGAAATGACTTTTACTATGAAAATGCATTAGAAATGATTTACTATAAAAATGCAATGGAAATGATTTTTACAATAAAATACATTGGAAATGATTTTTATTATAAAAATGTATTGGAAATAACTTTTACTGTAAGAATGTATTATATTTACTTTGATAGCAGTATAGAAAAAGTGTATAAAAGATACAATACGTAAAATATCAACTCTGTACAATTTTCTTTGTTTAATCCAGGGTTGGGGGCTCAAAGTTTAGGTACCAGATATGTATGCCGAAAAGGTCGGGCCCCTTAAGGAAATGTTGTGACATTATAAAAAGTACCTGGCCCCTATTACTTAAGCATAACATTTATTATCAAGATGTATATATAATATAAATAATCTATTTATATATATAGAGATAATGAATTAAAATAATTCATAATAAATTATTTCATTTTTAATGCATGTCATCATGTCATTTTTTCATTAACTACTAATGCATTTTTATAGTAAAAATAATTTCCAAGGAATTTTTATTGTAAAAATCATTTCCAATGCATTTTCATAGTAAAAAAATCATTTCCAATGCATTTTTATAGTAAAAATAATTTCCAAGGAATTTTATTGTAAAAATCATTTCCAATGCATTTTCATAGTAAAAAATCATTTCCAATGCATTTTTATAGATTAATTTTTAGTAAAAATAATTTCCAAGGAATTTTTATTGTAAAAATCATTTCAATGCATTTTTCATAGTAAAAAATCATTTCCAATGCATTTTTATAGTAAAAATTACTTCCAATGCATTTTTATAGTAAAAATAATTTCCAAGGAATTTTTATTGTAAATCATTTCAATGCATTTTCAGTAAAAAATCATTTCCAATGCATTTTTATAGTAGAAAAATTACTTCCAATGCATTTTTATAGTAAAAATAATTTCCAAGGAATTTTTATTGTAAAAATCATCCAATGCATTTTCATAGTAAAAATCATTTCCAATGCATTTTTATAGAAAAATTATTTATGAATTTTTATTGTAAAAATCATTTCCAATGCATTTTCATAGTAAAAAATCATTTTCCAATGCATTTTTTATAGTGCATTTTTAAAAAATTTTTTGCCTCCAATGCATTTTATAGTAAGAAAAATTACTTCCCATTTTTTAAAAAAACAAACATTTCCAACATTTTTATAGTAAAAATCTTTTCCAATGCATCTTTATAGTGAAAAAACACCTGAAGAAGACCGGAGATCACCCGAAACGTTTGTTTATAATAATAAAGATGAGGACAATAATCAGAATAATCCAAATAATAACGATTATCAAAACTCATCTAAAAAAATTTTATCAGCCAATGAGAATCAAGATTTCGCCGAGATGAAGGATGATTAGTTTGGTTTGGTTTGTTTTACGGCATATCAACCTAGATGGGTCATTTGATGCCGATAAAGATTTGAGATAAATTCATTCTTAATGGATAATCAATTTTTTTTATAAACACATTTTTCTATTTAACTCATAGATGGCACACTAACAGGGACTACCACTCCGGGTTAGAGTGGACCAGAGAGCAATGGTTACTAGGGGGGTGCTCTACATTTCCAAGACCTCCAGAACTGGAAACTCACCATTAGATAGATTTTAACGTCATTCCCAATACTATAAAGACCCTCAGCCATCGCCTTCTAGCACCCATATGATGAAATGGGCTGGGTCTTGCCATAAGGGCAATAGGGTTTGGACAATCATATAGGTGCGAGGGCTTGACATGACCAGCCGATTGATCGTGTGAGGGTCTAAGTAGAATGCTGCATGTCATGTTCATGAAGGATGATTGGACAACGCATTTTCGAATCACATTGAGAAAAGGTTGAGCAACGAGACAGCATTGAGCTCTTTCGTCTGGTCGGTGACATTTCGTGGTCAACCGGTGCAATTCTCTGGATTTAACAAATGGTCATCTAAGTGCATTCGACTTGCTCGTGAAGCAAGTCACACATGCGACTTTTGACAGTTTTGATAAATTCATCAATTTAGAATAGTTGTTTGTTTGTTTTGTTTTACGGCATATAAACCTCAGTGGGTCATTTAATGCCGATAAAGTTTTGAAATAAATCAATTCTTAATGGATAATACAATTTTTTTATAAATACATTTTTCTATTTAACCCATAGATGGGACCCTAACAGGTACTACCACTCCGGGTCAGAGTGGACCAGGGAGCAATGGTGATGAAGTGGTGCTCCACATTCCCCAAACCTCCAGAATTGGAACCTCACCATCAGATAGAGTTTAACGTCATTCCCAGGACATATATACCCTCAGCTACCACCTTCTAGCACCCATATGATAAAAAGGGGGTGGGCTTGCCATAAGGGCAATAGGGTTGGGGAAATCATATAGGTGCTAGGGCTTGACGTGACCAGCCGATTGATCGGTGGGGGCCTCTCCGACCGTCCGTCTAGCCCAAGATAGGGCCAAAGTGGAGTATTGCAAGTCATGAACTGCTCATCCACCTGGGCTCCATCCTTAAGCATCACGGGTCGCCACCCACGGCCAACAGGTGGCCCCATTAGGGGAGTCTTACCTCTCTGCAGAGGTGCAGTCGGTGCATTCTAACGCCCCAGCCGACAGGGCGGTTCATCAATTTAGTAGTTGCAGTAACCTTTGATTAGATTTATGCACTCTGTCAGAAGAATTAACCTTTTATCCAATATTTTGGATTCAATATGTTTCTCATTTTAACAAATTTGCTTCTTCTGGCTTACAAAATGAAAACGACTTTTCTTTTCTTGTTAATAAAACCTCGTTATGTCGCAGTTTAGATAACAAATAGATTTTTTGCCCAATTATTTTCAATAAAAAATCGATAAAAGTGTCTGTATATTGACCATGCCCCAATTTGTACCTTTCTTCATCATCAGGTCACGTGGGCAGCACGTATATCTTTGCCCCCGAGACAGTGGGTCAACGTTTAGGTATACCGAAAAACGGAGGTTGCCTTAATGAAAAATTGCGAAATTGTGAAAAGTATCTGGTACCAATTAAGCATAACATTCATTATCTAGATTAACAACAACAAAAAAACCCTCCGGGCGGTGTAAATAGGTGAAATAAATGAGAAATGCTGTTGAATGCTAAGCGTTTAGTTTCATTATATTTCCTTCAAATTTTCGGAAGTATATCCTTCCTTTATCAAGAAATTTAGGCTGTTTTATGTCGTTTTGAAGGAAATAAAAAGAAACTTAAAACTTAACATCCAAGAGAGTTTCTTATTTATTTCACATCTGATGCTTCACACAAAATTCCCCCCAAATATATATTATAGACATATATATATATATATATATATATATATATATATATAATATATATAAACACATATACAATATAATATATTCACACTAAAAACTAGACAAACCAATAAAGAAGCCTAAGTGGACTTCACACACACACAAATATATATATATATATATATATATAGTCATCCACAGACACCGTTTACGTCTCATCAGTGTGGCTAGACATAACAACTACTTCTACCCGGAAACGAAACCTGAATGAATTTTCAGCAGTCTGACATCCTCCCTCTCGGCCGTCCGTAGCTGTCAGTAAGAGGCAACATTTTAACATGTAAATGAATGCATTAGTCGATGTATGTTACGATCATCTAGCGATCTCTAGTCTGTAAACAACAGACGAGTAATGCCTTACGCTAAACGGGTGAAAGTTTGTTAAAGTCTTCTCTAGTGAGCTCTACCGGACTCCGGATATATATATATATATATGTTGTATTTTAGGTGTTCTCCGTATGCTTCTCTCGGTATATATATATTTTTAAAAATGTTTTGGTTTTTTTAAATTAGGCGTTATTGTGAAGCATTAAAAATAAATAAATGAATGAACTCGAT
>CM042158.1:45534526-45542317 GCA_023376005.1 Doryteuthis pealeii
TAGTAAATGAAGAAAAAACTCTAAACTTGCTTCATTACAATAATTTATTTCAACCGTATTACTACGGCGTCTTCAGGTAATTACAAGAACATGACTCTTACTGAGAATTTCCCAAAGTAAGAGTCATGTTCTTGGGATTACCTGAAGATGCCGTATTAATACGGTTGAAATAAATTATTGTAATGAAGCAAGTTTAGAGTTTTTTCTTCATTTACTAAATATCTTGCTCTCTCCTTTTACTCACTGGTATTAGGCACATTGAGCTCTCCTTATGGTCTACCTGGATCAGCTTGGTTAAATATATACAAACCTACACCTAACACCTGTGGTATCATTACAATATAATGAAAACATGAAAAGAAGGAATGAAAGGAAAAAAAAGTGAGACAGAGTTAAATCAAGATTATTATACGTTTTACATATTGAACTATTTAACAATAGCTCTTAAGTAAACATATCAAACGTTATAATAGTTAAATTATCATATTGTGATATATCCACAGGTCCAGCAAGTATAGTCTTGTTGTATACAGCATTCAGTATACTAGTACATTCAACTACATGTGCGCCAGACATATAATAACTCGCTAAGTGCAAAAAGCATAGGGTAGACAGTTCGCGTAATGATTCCATAATCCTTGCAGTCTCAGGGTATTTGCCTCTCATTCCACTTATGAGGGTGTGACACAAGGCCCACCCACAAGCCCAAGCTCATGAGTAGTAGGCACAAAAATGCCTTGATCCCGTCGGCATTACCCCTCAAGGGGTCTCCCAGGCACTTTAAATAAAGGAAGCAGGCATTGCCTGGGGGGTTGCCCCAAGGATCAAAGGTGTTAATTTTACTTAGCCGCTCCAGAGGCTGAAGCACTCTGAAGCACTCTGAAGCAGGCTAAGGGTATTTGCCCCACATCCCACTTATGAGGGCGTGACACAAGAACATTTTATATGGACCACCCACAAGCCGAAGCTCATGAAAAAAACAGAACAATTTACCCACTTTCCCTTACCACCTCTCACTTTTCCTTCCCCCACAAATTACACCCTTCCACTAAAGAAAATTTCAGAAACATAGCTATATATGTTCAAAAATTCTGAAAAATCAGTATTAACCATATTTTGCTCTATGCCTTAAGATGCAGTTACGACTTACTGCAGTTGAAATAAATTATTACATGAAACAAGTTCACTCCTTCATCCCTCCATATATATATATATATATATATAAAGTAAAGTAAGTAAAGTCATCGGCGGCTTAATGTCGGTATCAGCCAATCACCGAGGGAGTCTATCCCCTTTTCACTAGCGCTAGACCAAGGAGATTATTTTAGCGTCTGAGGTGGAGTGCCACACCTACCATCAGCTCCTTACTTTACCGCACAGATCCCTGTGCTACTCATACGCTGAGTTGGCGAGGACCGGTATCAAATTAGGAACCTTGTGGTTTCTAGCCGAACGCTCTACCGACTGAGCTAACCCTTATTTCTTTTCGACAAGTGTTATATTTTTAATCGATTATTTTGGATTGGTGCGACTCTCTTGGTATTTTCTTTATTTTTTTTTATTTTCATTTTTTTTTTTCATTGTAGTTTGGTAGTATATTTTTATTAACAAATTATTTGCCGGGTTTTTTCTTACCGCAAGGGTTTACTAATAGGATGAATATATATATATATATATATATATATATATATATATATTAATAAATAAATAAATAAAAAGACACACACACTTTTAACCAATTCTTACAATCTAGTATATACAAGCCAAACACCTGCGGTACCATTACCATTCTGACACTCCCTATCTTAAGAGAAGAAAATCCACTACGCACCCCCAACCACCCCTCCCCCTACTGACGACCTCCTGTTTCACCATTTTGAAAATGTCCATCATTGAAGCAAGAACTATATGCAAGTCCTGAAGAAGGTCTAACAGACCGAAACGTTGCATCGTCGACATCACCACCTACAATAAACATCCATTTTCCATAACACCCCGTGTTTGTCTACCTTTCCTACACACACACACACACACACACACACACACACACACAGACATACACACACACACACACACACACACACGCATATATATATATATATATATATATATATATATATAAATATGTATATAAAATTACAAACGCACGTGAAGGGATTAAACGCAGATATCGGAATTCTCCGTTATTACAAATATTTCACAAACAATGTCGATAACAACAGAGACAAAGAAACCGTTGAACAGTAACATTTGACAAAGGGTATCTAACGAACCTGATAATTTATGAAAAAAAAATAATTAAAAAATAAGTGAATCCAATACTCCATATATCGAGTTCATTCATTTATTCATTTTTAATGCTTCACAATAACGCCCAATTTAAAAAAAAAACATTTTTTAAAAAAATATATATATATATATATATATATATATATATATATATATATATATATATGTGTGTGTGTGTGTGTGTGTGTGTGTGTGTGTGTGTGTGTATAATATTCTCTGAATTAATTCGCTACACGTATTTAATTTTATTAGACTTTCTAATTTAATATAATGTCTAATTATATCAAAACTTAAATGTGCACAGAGGGCGTATATTTTTGCTAGTTCGTATTTATTATTAGATATTATCGTTCTTTCAATGAGAAAAACACCCACCCAGATATCAAGAATCAAATGCAAAAGAGAAATTATTTATTTTGAACCGGAAATAAATCTCAAGTCTTCTGGTTTTATTATAGTCCTATACAATGGACGAAATCAGACAACACTGCAAACATAACCTGCCATTTGAAATAACGAATAAAAGCGACAAAAACTTCTTTTTTAAATATCTGAGGTCGACAACAAAAAAAATGTCCTTTATTATTTTCCCAGCATGAAGTTAATTAAAATAGAATTATTAATATTAAGAATTATTGTGAACATCTGTTCGCTGGAAAATCATAGATATTCGCTGTCGAGTATGTATTTTATGTTTCATAATCGAAGTCATATTTACATTAGTTGGCTAAATCAACAATAATAAGATTTCACACAAAAGTCAACACTGTCCTCTTCCATCATATTTAACAAAAGATTACATTAATACTAAACAAACTTGGATTATTTCAATAATACTATGAATGGATGATAAGAATCTGAATTGATTATACCAAGTCTTGTACTTAAGTAGTAATATCTCATCTACAGAAATACTGTCCTCTTTCATCATACTTAACAAAAGACCACATTGAAACTGAATAAACTTGGATTATTACCAAGTCTCATACCTAGGTAGAAGTATCTCATCTACAGAAATACTGTCCTCTTTCATCATACTTAACAAAAGACCACATTGAAACTGAATAAACTTGCATTATTTAATTACTGGAGGATAAGCCTCTGAAATGAGTAGACTGAGTCTCATACATAGGTAGTAATATCTCATCTACATAAATACTGTCCTCTAGCATCATACTTAACAAAAGACCATATTAATACTAAACAAACATGGAATATTTCATGGTTGGAGGATAAGCCTTTGAAATGAATAGACCAAGTCTCATACATAGGTAGTAATATCTCATCTACAGAAATACTGTCCTCTAGCATCATACTTAACAAAAGACCATATTAATACTAAACAAACTTGTATTATTTAATGATTGTGGAATAAGCCTCTGAAATGAGTTGACAAAATCTCATACCTCGGTAATTAATACTAAGCAAACTTGGATTATTTCAATAATACTATGAATAGATTATTTCATTAATACTAATGAATTGATTATACCCAGTCTCATACCTAGGTAGTAGTATCTCATCTACAGAAAGATTGTCCTTTAGCATCATACTTAACAAAAGACCACATTGAAACTGAATAAACTTGGATTATTTCAGTAATACTATGAATGGGTGATAAGACTCTGAAATGATTAGACCAAGTCTCATACCTAAGTAGTAGTATCTCATCAACGGAAAGACTGTTCTCTTTCATCATACTTATCAAAAGACCACATTAATACTACACAAACTTGTTGTATTTAATGACTGGATGATACTCTCTGAAATGAGTAGACCAAGTCTCATACCTCGGTAGTAATATTCCTCGACAGAAAGCGGTATCAGTATACGTATAAGAAAGGCATGGACTGCTATGAACATTAGCGATCATGTGGAAAGTTGATCTCTGATAAGATAAAGAGATAATTCTTCCAAGCTGTAGCCGTATCAGTGCTAATGTATGGTTGCACCACTTGGAATCTAACGAAACGCTTAGAGAAAAAGCTACACAAGGAAGCTGCGTGCCCTCTAGAACAAATCCTGGAAGCAGTACACCCCAAAGCAGCTGTACGATCACTTGCCCCCTGTCACACAACCTATTTTGGTAATACGACAAAGACATGCTGACACTGCTGGAGAAGCGAGGACGAACTCCTAAGTGATGTTATTCTGGATAGATAGATAGATAGACAGATAGATGTGAGAGTGTATATGCGTGCAGATTTTAACAGACTGTGATAGATGTGTTTTGTATTATCTGTAATACTCTCAATTCATCAATGTGAATATATGTTTATCAATATACCACGCACATCCGCGAAAACACACGCACACACAAACATATATCTTATTATAATGGAGATTGTGGATTTGTCTGTATGTAACCGAAACTATATTACTATACAAGTCACAATTCCCTTTGTTATTTACACCACATTGTCCATGATTTTATTTTTTATTTAAACCTCAATTAATAGTAAAATTAAGACTGTTAAGCATATCTACATACTAATAACATGCAATTGTATTTATATATACCACAAAATAGCGGTTTACAGTGTGAACGAGAAGGCTAATTTGCATATTGATATTAAGAATTTTATTTTAATAAATATGTGCTTAGTATTATTGATTTCTAATTGTTTGGTTTTGTCTTATTGAATATGAGTAAAAATCTCGGGGATAAATCTTAAAAGAAATCCATTAACTAGAAGAAATAACTGTTATATTATTCTTTACTTCCTACTTTAACTAAATAGTTAAATTAGGAAAATTTACCAATGAAAGACGGGAGTAATGTAAAATGATGGAAGAGTTAGTTTCAAAGTTGTTCTATTTTTCAATCATACTCCCTCTGTTACTAATCTTTTTATCTGCATTCTTATTCAGTTTCATTTGCCTTTCTAATTTAACATGATATTTTATTATATTAAAACTTAAATACTTGCACCCGGAGGGTGCATATATTTGCTAGTATGTATAAATACATATATGTTTGTGTGTGGATCTACTGATTTTCCATGAATATATAAAATATATATATATATATATTATATATATATATATATATATATATATATATATATATATATCCTGGAAGATCAAGTAGATCTACTCTGACTATATTGGTTTTCTACAAATGTATTAGCAATATATATATAATTATATATATATATATATATATATATATATATATATATATATATATATTATAATTATTATTAATTTATATATATACCATTGTATATTGCATATATATATTATATATATATATAATATATATAATAATATATATATATATATATCATTATCATTATATTATCTTATAAATATACCACTGTACCAGATAGAGAGGGAGAAAGAGAGAGGGAGGGAGATTGGTTTGGTTTGTTTTGTTTTACGACATATTAACCTCTGTTTTACGACATATTAACCTCTTTGTTTTTGTTTACGACATATTAACCTCGCCAACAAAGTTTTGAAATTAATTCATTCTTAATGGATACTTAATTTTTCGTAAACACATTTTTCTATTTGACCCATAGATGGCACTCTAACAGATACTACCACTCCGGGTCAGAGTGGACCTGGGAGCAATGTTGTTGAAGGGGTGGTCCATATTCCCCAGACCTCCAAAACTGGAACCTCACCATCAGATAGAGTTTAACATCATTCCCATGACATGACGACTCTCTGCCACCGCCTTCTAGCACCCATGTGATAAAAAGGGGTTGGGGCTTGCCATAAGGGCAATAAGGTTGGGGTAAACATACAGGTGCTAGGGCTTGATGTGACCAGCTGATTGATTGAAGGGGCCTCTCCGACCGTCGTAAGGACCAAAGTGGAGTGTTGCATGTCATGGGACTGATCGCACACGAGCACCTGGGTTTCTCAATCCTTAAGTCATCACGGTGCGCGCATCGCCACCTCACTGCCATAGTGGCCGCCATTGGGAGAGTGTTACCCTGCTCTGCAGAGTAGAAGTTAGTGTAATTCCTAACCCCCAGCCCACAGATCGAGAGAGAGAGAAAGAAGAGAGATTCCTTATTTTCCCAACACTATTGCCTTAATGGCAAGCCCCAACCCTTTTTATCATCATAGATGTTACTAAAAGATGGTGACGAGGGTCTTAGTATCATTGGTATGACCGTTAGGACATCTTTCATAAAGTTAAATTTTACCTTTAACTCTTTACTTACCTTAATTCCCCACGGCTGTACCAAAATTTTCTTGTATTTGTTTACCTGTATGTGGGATATTTAAAAGTTCCTCAATCAATTCACCTCCAAACTCATTTCTATTCAAATAAATTAATATATTGTAATCTGAAGTCCTTGTGCTCAATTATAATAAACTAACCATTCAGTCTTTGTAATTTACTTGTGTATGGTTTGCGTAGGAACAGTTTACGTGGGAGAGCTGCTATGAGAGGCTTAAAGTAAATAACGGGTCCAATGCAATGGTGGCATATTTTTGTTATCATATTACAATGGAGCCTCAGTGTCTGTTCTCTCTGTAACCGAAACTATCTTACTTATTATAGATGTTCTATGAAAATCTGAGTTAGATTTGCTCAAGACAGCCCATGTTATTAGTCCGTTTAAATTCTGTGATATGTCTTATATATCACTAAAAAATAAAGGTTTACAAAATATATTAGGTGTGGTTAATTTGTACACTGGGTTTAGCCAAAACTGGGTTTAATAAATAATTACTTGGTGTTATTGATCTCTAATATTATTGTTTTATTCTCCAGCATATTAAAATCAACCTATAAATGAATGTTATATAGAAACCAATTAAAGTATAAATAAGTAAGTGTAACTTTTTAAATGCTTCTTATTCATTTCGCTTAGTCTTTCTAATTTAATATATTTCATTACATTAAAACTTAAAATAACTTACGCCCAACTGGTTGTCACTCAACTTCAGTGAAAATACCATCAGCTAACGCTGGTGTGAAAACTCACATAATAATCAATAATAATAATAATAATAATAATAATAATAAATAATAATAATATCTGTGATACAAACGGATCCCCTAATCCCGACCAGAAGACTAGACATAGTGTATTTATCAAGAAAAAAAAACTTGTCATCCGGTGGATTTTGCCTGTAGCAGTAGGCCTAGAGTGAAAGTAAAAGAGAAAATGCTTGGATAAATACGTGGACCTTGCCAGAGAGCAGAAGCGGAAAAAAGACTGGCATGAATTAGAGATGTAGAGGGAGAATTGTAACCATCCAGACATTTACCCCTTCCAAAATGATCCCCAGTTTTCATCATATATATATAGCTTCGCGCTAGAAACCACAAGGTTCCTAGTTCGATACCCGCCCTCGCCAACTCAGCGTTATGAGTAGCACAGGGATCTGTGCGGTAAAGTAAGGAGCTGATGGTAGGTGTGGCGCTCCACCTCAGACGCTAAAATAATCTCCTTGGCTCTAGCGCTAGTGAAAAGGGGATAGACTCCCTCGCTGCTTGGCTGATACCGACTTTAGCCGCCCCGATGACTTACT
>CM042158.1:45542327-45547327 GCA_023376005.1 Doryteuthis pealeii
AAGAGATACTTTTACTTTATATATATATATATATATATGTGTGTGTGTGTGGTGTGTGTGTAAGTGCGTCAATATATATATATATATAGTGCATAGTGCTAATACCCTTGGGAAAGGCATGAATCCATATATTCTCCCTCCAGCTATGGATTAAATAGTAGGGCAGACTGGGCTCTTCAGCCTTGGGTAGGTAACCAGTCTAGGAGAGGGATAACTCTGAATTCTAAATTCCTGAGGTCGGTCGTTGATTGGGTATGTGGCAACCTTTGATGCACCAATTCTTTCCTATCGACTGTGCCAAAAAGTGTGGATGGTCCAACACAAGCCTTCACCGCTATAAACAAATCCCTGTGTGGAAGTTCATTGTGTGTATGAACCCTCATACGTCGAAAATCGACGGGAGAGTCCATTATATATATATATATATATATATATATATATATATATATATTTCTTTGTAACGTTTTGGTAATATTTGAAGCATCAAAAATATAAGGAGAACGGAAAAAAAACAGAATTATAATAGATGAAGGTTGTTTTGCCTTTGGTGTACTCATTTTCTTTTCTTAGACCTCTAGGTACCACGAAAATCATGTCATGTGACCAGTTTAGGCAATATTGAACACAAACGTAAATATTGTAAGACATTTTTTTTAAATTGTGCACAAAAAATAACGAACATAAAGAGCTGTTACAAAGAAAAACAAATAATTCAAAGATCAAATATCCGGTTGGGAAAAATTACTCACCGTTATCTTGAAAAATAAGTAAAACAGTCCGTTTTTTTACAACAGGGCCGATTTCTTTATTCATATTTTTAGCAGAATTCTGTATTCATGGTTCTTTTACTAAAACAATCTTGTATAGAAACGTATAAGGATCTTCTAATATAATTATTCAGACTCGTATCTTTATAGAAAAAAATTAAAATATCGTTTTTTATCGATTCATTTTTGCAGATTTCATAAAATAAAATAGAGAGGGAAGACCACGTTAAAAATATTTCCCCTAATATATTTTAGGAAAAACTTATTTTAAACATAATTTCATCAACAGGTAAATAATTACCGAAATTTTCGTGAAAATTTGACTGTTAGTGGATTTTTCATAGAATATTTTTAAAAAACCGGTAGTAATAACTTGTTCTTGGCTACGTTAAATTTCAAATGATTTAACGGTGCCAAAATGTAAACATTGTTTTTGTTCATAATTTTCATTATATCCGAAAGCTGAAAATTATTTTTTAAAATCACCAGGAGTTTTTTTTAAGGTTTCTTCTTTTGAATGGTACAAATGTTTTAAAGATAATATTAATCTTTATGCAAGTTTCATTGTGTTAAATATAGGGGGGGGGGTAAATTTGACACGTCAAATCGAAGATTGCTTTAGACATCAACTCATAACATTTTTTTTTTTTTTTTTTTAAATAAAAATGAAACAGCTTACCTGAAAGTTTGAAAAAGAGTAAAACATTCCAAATCATATTTTTTTTACGGGAAACAGATGTTTATAAATATCAATAGTTTGTTGACTTCAAATTTCTCCCCCTCCACCTCCTCCGCCACGGCCGCCGACTCCTCCTCCTCCACCTGCTCCGATTCGAACTAATGTTTATCAGAGGTAAACTCGCAGAAATTCAGATAATTCAGATAATAGTCAATAATGCACACAAAAAATAATAGTTGGTCAGCGAATGGTTAATACGGTCGCTGCACTAAAATCTTTGAAAATTACTAAACATGATCTACCCCGGGTAATGGTGAGGCATCGATCCCACAAAGAGCGCGATGAGTGTCGTCTGCTGGAAGTTGTTGGAACAAAAAGCCCTTTTACAGCTGACGTTATTCTGTTCCGTCAGTTTGAATGGCGAACAAATTTTGATCTTTGCCGTAAGGGGCGGAGGAGGGAAGAAGAGAATAACATGTTCGAATGAATGTAAATAATGAAATGTGTGATAGGAAGTAGGGATAGAAAAAAATGGATATTTTGTCCGTAGGTGGAGGGAGATAAGAGAAGGAAATATTAAGAAACGAAAAAGGAAAAAAAGGAGAAAAGTTTGTTATTTTTTTTGTTGGGGGGTGTAATTAGAAGAAAAGAAAATCAAACTTAGAAGAAGAAGAAGAAGAAGAAGAAGAAGAAGAAGAAGAAGAAGAAGAAGAAGAAGAAGATGGGAGAGGGAAAATAACTTTCAAAAAGAAAGAAAATGAAAGAAAGAAGTTTTAAAAAATATATAAAAATCAAACGAGAGAGAGAGAGAGGGGGGGAATAAGCGAAACAAGAAAATTATTATGGAGAAAGAAAAGAAAAAAGATTGTTATAGAAGAAGAAGAAGAAGAAGAAGAAGAAGAAGAAGAAGAAGAAGAAGAAGAAGAAATGAAAATAATGATGTAGAATGAAAAGGGTAGAATTCGAAAGAAAAACATCAAAAAAGCGTAAAAAAGAAAAAGAAAATAAAGAAAGTAAAAGAAAAGTCCAAGAATAAAAAGAGAGAAAAGGAAAAAGGTAAGGGGGAAATTAAGATCTAAATAAAAGATAAAACAAGCAACAAAAGAAAGAAAGAAAGAAAGAAAGAAAGAAAGAAAGAAAGATAGATAGATAAATAGATAGAAGAAGAAAGAAAGAAAGAAAGAAAGAAAGAAAGAAAGAAAAGAAAGGTAAGGAAAAAAGGTAAGAAAGATAGACAGGAAGAAAGAAAGAGAGAAAGAAAGAAGAAGGGGAGAAAGAAAGCTAGAAGAAGAAAGAGAAACAAAGAAAGAGAGAAACAAAGAAAAAGAGAGATAAAGAAAGTAGGAAAAAAGAGAGAAATGAAGTAAGAAAAAAAGATAAAGAAAGAAAGAAAGAAAGAGAGAAAGAAAAAAGAAAGAAAAGTAGATAGGGAGGGAAAAAGGAAAGAAAGAAAAAAAAAAGAAAGAAAGAAAGAAAGAAAGAAAGAAAGAAAGAAAGAAAGAAAAATATATGAACAAAATGAAAAAAAATTATATGAAATACCAAAATTGAAAAGAAGAGATTTGAAAAAAAAAATTTTTTGTTTTTTTATTTATTCATTTTTTATGATTTTTATTATTTTGATTTTTTACCAGATGTTACATTTAGACACAAACTAAAAAATATCCACTCAAGAGAAAAGAATAGATTTGAGAAAAAACATTTATTTTTCTTTCTTTCTTTTTTTTTATTTTTCACTGAAAACACCCTCCTTCCTTCTTCACTAGCTGCAGTACCCGGTAATACCCGGGAAAGGGTAGTCGCAGTTCCCGGAATGCAGCTGAAAATGCTAGCGAACTAGGGCACCCATTTGGACTTTTCCATAGCAACCTTTACTTGGTGTGATTATGACAAATATGGATAAGATTTTCGATACGCAATCTAAAAAGAGAAGATTATCTTTATGAAACAAACTAGCAGCGACTACCCAGCGTCGCCTTGGCAGGAGGGGGGTAAAATTAGTCATTCATTATTACTAAATCGTGAGTTGAATCCTCATGGGATGCCCATTTAAATCCCTATATAAAAAAATAGATCTCCCACTGATCCAGCTACTCTGAAAAGAAATGTTAATGTCTACTATCTAAAATATTAATGAAAAAAAAATCGATGCTGTTATCATTTATTTTTTAATTATCTTCATAATATAAATCAAATCTTCGTTATTTTTGCTCAAAAACCAAGCCCTGGTGATATTTAATGTGTATATATATTTACTTTGTCGTTAATTGTTTTATTTTCGTAGTTTCCCCCGGATATACATATACACACAACTGCCCTTTATATATATATAGATTAAGTAAGTAAAGTAAAGTCATCGGGCCGGCCTAATGTCGGTATCAGCCATGCAGCGAGGGAGTCTATCCCCTTTTCACTAGCGCTAGACCAAGGAGATTATTTTAGCGTCTGAGGTGGAGTGCCACACCTACCATCAGCTCCTTACTTTTACCGCACAAATCCCTGTGCTACTCATACGCTGAGTTGGCGAGGGCGGGTATCGAACTAGGAACCTTGTGGTATAGATTAAACAAACCGCCAATTGTTATTGTTTTTGTTGAATAAAATTTGTTGAAAAAAAAAAACTGCAATAATTATGCACCAACCAATAAATGTTATTTGCTTTGTTTATTTATTGTGATAATGTTAAATATTGCTTCTCATTTTGTATTATTTAGAGTTTTCGGTTTGTTTATCAGTCGACATGTCCTTCAGCATTCTCCATGTGTTTTTTATCGAACTTGAGAACCCTCGGGTCGAACTCGGAAACCTACTTGTCGAACACGGGAGCCTTCATGTCGTAATCGGGAACCTTTACGGAATTCAATTTTTTGCGTGGAATTATCAATAGTTATAACTCATAAGGCATTCGTTCGGACATCTGTTTCCTGGTCGTGTGTTCTATCTGACGGCGAGATGAATTCTGTGTATATGTTGATTCTTCTCTGTCTTTTATAATTACCAAATAGGATCAGATGGTAATTAATTTTTTGAGCGCGAATGCGCGGACGTAGTAGAGAACAATGCTAATCTAGCCAATCGAACCTGACTTGTGTATAAAAATTTGTTTTAATCTTTTTTCTTTAAGTTTGGGAAAAGGATTGTGCTCGTGTGTTTGTTTTAATCTCTTTTCCTTAACTTTGGGAAAAGAAATGTGTTTATGTGTTTTTATCCTTATTTGGGTATAAAATATAGGATTGTACTCTATATCTTTAAATTAAATGGAACTAAAATTAAGATGAAAGGAATGCAGCGAAGAATTAATTATAACTAACCAAAGATCATGTGGGACCACCTACTAACCGAAGATCATGGGATGGTGGGTGCAAAAAATGCGTTGATGCCAGTGGCATTCACCCTCAAGATGGGCACTGGGCAATAAACCCATCCCTGCCCCTTTAAATCAAGGGGCAGATGGTGTTAATGTAACACTGGTCCACTGGCGGGTTATCAGTGCGTTTAAAACGCTTCAATGAGAGAGAGAAAGAGAGAGAGAGAGGAGGATATGGCGCCTCAGG
>CM042158.1:45554827-45578154 GCA_023376005.1 Doryteuthis pealeii
TGGTAAAAATATAAGAGTTATTAAGAACCAAGGACTTTTTTCTTTAATTGGCCTTGGCGCCAAAAACTATATTTTTTTCGGGGGTTGAAGAAATCATTTTCTTCTAATGACACAAGTGATTAAAAGCTTTTCTTTCAGAGAGACAACAAAGACACTGGCAATTTTGCGAAATGACTCAACTCTAAAGAAGCGTTATATTAATTTGCTTCGACATAAACACATAATTGGTCGCATGCGTCATATTTCTACTTTGCATAATTGCAAGAATGGAAAGTCGTAAAGGTGGAGAATTCACAAGGACCACTGGTAGATAGATAGATAGATAGATAGATGTGAACAGATTGAGATAGATATAAACAGCCTGAGATAGATAGATAGATAGATAGATAGAAACGAACAGATTGAGATAGATATAAACAGTCTGAGATACATAGATAGATAGATAGATATGAACAGAGTGAGATAGATATAAACAGCCTGAGATAGATAGATAGATAGATAAATAGATAGATACGAATAGATTGAGATAGATATAAATAACTGAGATAGATAGATAGATAGAAACGAACATATTGAGATAAACATAAACAGACTGAGATAGATAGATAGATAGATAGATAGATATGAAAAGATTGAGATAGATGTAAACAGCCTGAGATAGATAGATTGATAGATAGATAGATACGAATAGATTAAGATAGATATAAAGACTGAGATAGATAGATAGATAGATAGATAGATATGAAAAGATTGAGATAGATGTAAACAGCCTGAGATAGATAGATTGATAGATAGATAGATACGAATAGATTAAGATAGATATAAACAGACTGAGATAGACAGATAGATAGATAGATACGAATAGATTGAGATAGATATAAACAGACTGAGATCGATAGATAGATAGATAGATTGAGATAGATATAAACAGACTCAGATAGATAGATAGATAGATAGATACGAATAGATTGAGATAGATATAAACAGACTGGGGTAGATAGATAGATAGATAGATAACGAACAGGCCAAGATAGATAGATAGATAGATGGATAGGATAAGCAGAAAATGGGTTATAAAATCCGATAGTGTAATTAAGTATTGTTGTGAAAAAAATTATGTCAAAAATTGACTTACAGAAAGCCGACGCTAAAACGTTTCGGTTTTAATCAAACCATCATAACTAAGGCTTACAAGCTTTTGCTTGTTTATACATATTTCTTTTCACATGATTTACAATTTTTAAGTTGAGCGCCATTGATGGTTTGATTAAAACTGAAACGCTTTAGCGTCGGCTTTCTATAAGTCAATTTTTGACTTAATTTTGTGTTTTCAAAACTTTATACTTAATAGATAGATAGGAGAAAATATTAATATATAGATAGATAGATACATTAGAGAAAATATAGATAGATGGATAGATAGATAGATATATGTCACAAAGTTGTGTTACAACAAGTGATGTTTAAAATCTTCACCTTTACCTGGTTTCGAACTCCAACTATTGTGATATGTGGAAAATCCTTATCAATTTTATAATTATATTATATCATATATATATATATATGCATGTGTGTGTGTGTGTGGTAACAGGTAGATAGATAGAGACAGACAGACAGACAGACAGAAACGGGTATTTGTAGGTTTGTTACACAAATTCTCAAAAACATATTAACGTGTGTACAGACACATACACACACACACACACACGCAAATTTTATAAGCACATAAAGTTGGCCAATGAATTTGATCTCTCGTTAGATGGCATGAGGTGCGTTTAGTTTTAACAAACTTCCTTCTATACTGTTGCATACAATTGTACTGATGCAACAGTGAAAATTGTTGCAATTTTGTTTGTTGATTCTAACATTTAAAGAGGAAGAAAAGAAACCTCTTTACATTTAATTTCAACTGTTTATGGATAAGGTACTGTGAATAACTAAACATATCAAAAGTGGTTTACAAAGGGTATATTTCGCGAAACAGTGCTTTACGGTCAAATCAACAAATTATAATTGGCAAGGAATAGTGGATACTTTACAACAACGAGGAATACAAGTGATCGTGGGTTGAGCAAAATGAATCACTTTAAATATACGCTCCTTACTACATTTTGGGCGCCGGAGGGCATCGTCAGTGATTAAAAACTTGGGTCAATAGGGAGTTTCGGGTCTTTCAGCATCATACTATTCTCACCAGGCTGACACTATCATAGAAGATCAGTCTCTGATACATTCTCTAAATTTGAAACGCTAGGAGGTTGTTATTGATTTTGGACGAGTGTAGACCACTCCATTAGGCATCTGATTGGCTGTTTCAAATAACCAATCAAATGTGCGGCACAGTGTTACGTTGTAATATTCACGGCACTAAAACGATATATGTACCGTAGTCCTTTTCTTTCTTGGTACTAAAACTATAACCGTAAGGCGGCGGCAGCGGTGTATACTATGTAGCGGGCCTCGTCCACGTGCCTCCAAATTCACCGTGCTAAAATGGTGCCGATAGAAATTATAACACGAGAAACATATCGTCACAACTGCCAGCCTTTATTATCGTGCTCGTATAGTGGGCTCGTACCAGAGAGGAGGAAAAGCAGAGAGAAAGAGAGAGAGAACACTACTAGATTACTGTGCTCTCATGAGGGACCCAAGGTCAGGTCCGTACCCTACGACCGCCGCAGGCAAAAAGAGACCGATAGCTTTCTTTTTTGTTCCACGTCACCACGTGACTTCCGGTCAACACCCGACTTCCGCTTGCGGTCAACACCCGACTTCCGCTTGCCACTCAATTCTCCGTTCGGGGTCACGCTACGGTCAAACCATCGTTCATACTCTTTTGGGTCATCACTATTTTTAAACCTTTATTATTTCTTCCTCCTCCTTCCATTAGTAGTCCTAGCTCACACAAGTCAGGAATATACCCATCTTGCAACAACAGTCTATTTAAATGGTGTATGGAACATTGTGCCTTTCCTTATCAAATAGATTAAGAGCATTGGAAAGAACTGTAACGTAACCAAACATTATTACAAAATTAAGAAACCTATTTTTATTACTAATTTTTATAGGTTTTGTTTTATTTTCACTTTATTTTCTTATTTCTGTTGTGTCCTTAAAAAGGCTACACTCAGACAAAATTGAAGTCGAGTGGAAAGACTTGTCAACGCGTTCGTAGATTTAAAAAAGAGGGTTTTATAGCAGAGAGATACAATAAGACAGACAAGGAATAGTGAGGCACGCTAATAATCCTCCAAGCCAGCCCAGCATAATGTCGTGCTCACTATATATATATAGTCAGACCACATGGATGAGAGAAAGTGTGGAATATTCCATTGCAACAATTTCATTAATAAATTATATTGGGCAAGGAGTAGTGGATACTTTACAACAATGTGTAAAACAAGATATTGTGGGACGAGCAAAATGAATCACTCACCGTATGAAATGCCAGTATTCAGCCAATGAATGTGATGGAGTATATATGGTCTGATCGGAGGACGTCCTCTGCCATTGAGATTCCTATAGCGAAACAAACAATTCAAACAAGTTTTTCTCCCAGTTATACAAAATAAAGTCAGCAAAGATAGAAAAAAGTCTAAAATTAACAAAAATGATTTTTGCTTTTTTGTTTTGTTTTGTTTTACGGCATATCAACCTCAGTGGGTCATTTAATGCCGATAAAGTTTTGAAATAAATCAATTCTTAATGGATAATACAATTTTTTTATAAATACATTTTTCTATTTAACCCATAGATGGGACCCTAACAGGTACTACCACTCCAGGTCAGAGTGGACCAGGGAGCAATGGTGATGAATGGGGTGCTCCACATTCCCCAAACCTCCAAAACTGGAACCTCACCATCAGATAGAGTTTAATGTCATTCCCAGGACATGTAGACCCGCAGCCACCGCCTTCTAGCATCCATATGATTAAAAGGGGTGGGGCTCGCCATAAGGGCAATAGGGTTGGGAAAATCATATAGGTGCTAGGGCTTGACGTGACCAGCCGATTGATCGGAGTGGGCCCTCTCCGACCATCCGTCAAGCCCAAGTAAGGACCAAAGGTGAGTATTGCATGTCATGGACTGCTCAACCACTTGGGTTCTATCCTTAAGCATCACGGGTCGCCACCCACAGACAACAGGTGGGTCCATTGGAGTAGGCTTACCCCTCTGCAGAGGTGCAACCGGTGTAATCTAAAGATCCAGCCGATTTCTCAAACGTTACTGCTCACAATAGTTAGCAGCAAGAGTCCGTACTACATTCTAAATTTCCTAAGCTTTCAACAGAATCTTGTAAACAACTATTAATATGATAATGGCGGTAAAATAATAAGGATCTTCACAACATTATGATAATCCAATTTAAATATTCATAATATTGATTCTTTCTTTTTGCTTTCTTTCAACGAATGTCAGTCAATAAATATATAAACTAGTAAATATAAGCATCCTCCGCCGGGTGCAAGTATTTAAGTATTAATGTAATTAAATATTAGATTAGATTAGAAAAGCTAATAAAACTAAATAAGAATGCAGATAAAAAGATCTGAAACATAATACAATAACTGAAACTTATTCTTCCATCACTCCCGTCTTTAATTGCTAATTTTTTTCTACTTTAAGTATTTAGTTAAATTAGGAAGTAAAGAATAAAATGACAATTATTTCTTCTTGTTAATGGATTTCTTTTAAGATTTATTCTCAAGATTTTTGCTTATTTTCATTAAGTTAAAACCAAACAATTAGAAATTATTAATACCAAACACATATTTATTAAAATCAAATTTTTCATATCAATATGAAAATTAGCCTTCTCGTTCACACTGTTGACCGCTATTTTGTTGTATATATAAATACAATTGTATGTTATTAGTATTAGCATGTTATTAGTATTAGCATGTTATTAGTATGCAGTATTAATAATGTAATAAAGTAAGTAAGCAAAGTCGACGGGGCGGCCTAAAGTCGGTATCAGCTAGTCAGCGAGGGAGTCTATCCCCTTTTCAATAGCGCTAGACCAAGGAGATTGTTTTAGCATCTGAGGCGGGGCGCCACACCTACCATCAGCTCCTTACTTTACCGCACAGATCCCTGTGCTACTCATACGCTGAGTTGGCAAGGACTGGTATCGAACTAGGAACCTTGTGGTTTCTAGCCGAACGCTCTACCGACTGAGCTAACCTGAATTGTAGATAAAAGATAAACTCACGGAGAATGTGACATAAATAACTAAGGCAATTGTGACTTGAGTAGTGATATAGTTTCGGTTGCAGACAGATAAACACACGGTCTCCATTATAATAAAGATATCAACCTTGCAACTCCATAGTCAAATCAAGTGATTGGATTCGGTGCTATAAGGCAAATATAAAGACTAAATCTATTGGACTCCACTAAACCTAAACCCAGCTCACGGTCAAGTCCCGTTAAAAGCACTGTTTCCCGCTAAATCACCGAAATCAAGCAGCGATGAGCCAGTTTAATTCTTAATTGGGTGACCACTTATCTATACATATATAAAGGGCAGTTGTGTGTGATTAAAAGAAGAGTAAAAAAAATCATGAAAACATTAGAGGGGAGGAGAGAGAGAGGGGGAGAGAGGAAGGAATGAAGAGAGAGAGAGAGAGAGATGAGCTAGCTGACTAGTTTCGTTCCTCGTTCACCTCGAGTAAAATAGAGTCAACTAAGAAAGATTAAGAACAAGACAATAGGACAAGTAAGCAAAAAAATCAGTTATACAAGAAAAACAAACCGTCATTTGAGTATTATTGCTCTGTATATAATCTATCTATACATAGATAAAGGGCAGTTGTGTGTGTATATGTATGTCTGGAGGAAACTTCAAAAATAAAACTGTTGCAAGTTTTTGTGATATAAGGCGTGTGATAGATGCCTACTCCTAAATATAGACTCGTTGACTACCACGTGACCTGGGGTAGATTTCTATTGTCCAATCACTGGCACTGCTGCTGCTGCTTCTGCTGTATTAATAGAGACCCCATTCTAAACTTACGTCATTGACACTTGGATTCTCTTGGACGTCGGACTTACAAAGAATACTCTAACACCGGATTCTTATTGGCTTGCTTACTTACTTATTACATCTGGAACTAAGGATGCCGACCAGATACTTAACAAAAACAATTAACGACAATGCAAATATATATATACACATTAAATATCACCAGGGCTTTGTTTTTGAGCAAAAATAATAGAGATTTGATTTATATTCGTGAAGATAATTAAAAAATAATATCTAAATAATAACAGCGTGGATTTTTTTTTCATTTAATATTTTAGATAGCAGACATTAACATTTCTTTTCAGAGTAGCTGGATCAATGCAGGGTCTATTTTTTTTTACATAGGGATTTAAATGAGACATACCACGAGGATTCAACGCACGATTCAGTAATAATGGATCTGCGGGACTAACTAAAGAAAATCCCCACTAGCCAGGCGACGCCGGGTAGCCGCTGCTAGTATATCATAAATCTTTGTCGTCTTGAGAAATGAGAATTTGTTAACATTGAATTTATCATTCTAAAGACCATCGATTTCATCAGACAAATTATATATATATATATATTATATATATTATATTATATATATATATATATATATATATTCGAGAGACAATCTCCTACGGCATATTTGAATTCATACACAACATTGGTCTCATTAAGAAATGTAGTTTTGGGAGAGGAGTTGTTGCATGTGACGAGATTTGTAGTTTTTATTTTTTGTAATAAATGATCAGATTTACTTTTTTCTTAGTGTCGGTGGAAGAGACATTGTTACGTATTAATTGTTTTAACGCATTTTCATCCAGTTTATAATTTTGGTGCATCTGATTACAATAATATATGTTTTGGTTAGGGCTATTGGTGTGCTATTGTTTTCCTTATGGTAAATATTATGGAGGGTTTTTCGGATTTGTTCATCAACAAAATAGTTGGGGAATTCATTATTGATAAGAGTTTGCAAAACTACAAATCTCGTCACATGCAACAACTCCTTCCCCAAAACTACTCGTCTTAATGAGACCAATGTTGTGTATGAATTCAAATGTACCGTAGGAGATTGTCTCTCCAAAATTAATAACACATATATTGGCCACACGACGACCACATTATCACGCAGATTAACATTACACTTATCTGATTCCAGCTCCATTAATCAACACCTTAAAACACATTCATGCCCCCTCTACCTACCGCAAAATTCTAACCGAAAATACACACACGCTACATAAAGAAAAAAACAAACAAAAACTTCAAATAATCGAAGCTTTATATATCTAACAAAAAAAACCCTACCTGAAACAAAATAAACTTTGAAATGAGTCAACATGTTCTTAAATACTTATAATTTCCCGCCTATCCTCCTTCCACTATAACCTTCCCCTTCTCACAACGTGTGCCCCCCCCTCCCACAAAAAATCACTACTGCATCGCTCGCTCGAACCACTACCATTCCTACAACCTCCCACTACCAATTGTTATTACCTCCCACTTCTAATTCCTTGCTACTACTCCTTCTCGTTAAAAACGAGACACGAAACCATACCATCGTTTCCTACCTGATGATGACAAACTGTATTGCCGAAAGCGCTCGTTTTGAAACCTTTGGTGGACTGTTACACCAGTTACACTCCGACACCAAAAAGATGGCCTGAAAGTTAGAAAGGATCAACCAAAAACTTGTCCGACAAGAATTGTCTGTACAGTTCAACAAAAGGTCTATTTCTTAAGCGGAGTTTAACAGGTTTGAATTCAGAGTTTTCCTTCCCCTAGACTAGTTATTTAACCAAGATTATAGTGCCCAGTCTACCCTTTGGATGCATACCTTTCCCAAGGTATTAGCGTTATGTAAAATGCAATCATCCTCGTCCAAGATTTGAACTCATGTCGACGAATCCATTTTCTACGATTCTATTACACTACGCATCTCCATGATTCTATTTGGAATCATCAAAATCTCACTGTAAATCCACACTATATGCTCATGTTGATGCAAACTTGTAGATTTTTACAAGGATTTTTATAAATCCCTAAGAGAGCTCAATGTATTATAACTAATAAATTAATTATATAGAAAGCAATATTTATACTTTCAAAGAAAGTAAAACTTAACAAACCGTTATTTGGCTATTATAATATTTTTCGAACATGAGCCTTGATAAAAAGAAAAAATTTAATGTCCAGAACTCAATATGCGCCTAGATAAATAATAATAATAATAATAATAATAATAATAATAATAATAATAATAATAATAATAAAAGCTTTTGATGAGACTAGACTCATATTGACTTCTAGTCGAAATAAATTTATAATAGCCAAATGCCAGTTTGTAAAGTTTTTCTTTCTTGGAAAGAATATATGTATATATATATATATATATATATATATATATATATGTGTGTGTGTGTGTGTGTGTGTGTGTGTGTGTGTGTGTGTGTGTGTGCCTGCGTGTGTGTGGTGTATTTGTTTTTACCCATTATAACTCACCCATTTTTAAAATCGATCTCCAAGTCTGACGCAGATTTTGAAAAGAAAGATCTTTGTTCCTATCGATTTCTTGAAAGACATTAAAACTGAACCATTTGAAACTGTCAGTGCTTGACAAGAAATAATAGGAGTAAGGAAGAAATTAATTTATTCTTCTATAAGGACTGATTGAAAAATCTATATTTGGACTATCATACATAAACAAACGCACGCACGCACGCACACACACACCCACACCCACATACACACACACACACATATATATATATATATATATATATATATATATATATATATAGAGAGAGAGAGAGAGAGAGAGAGAGAGAGTAAAGAAAAAAAGCTTAAAATCGCCTATTATGCGGTTATGGTACCATTTCCACTCACAGGTAACTGAATATACCTGTGAGTGGAAATGGTACCATAACCGCAAAATAGCCGATTTTTAAGCTTTTTTCTTTACTAATTATATTGCTCTGTTTATAAAAAATCAAACATCGAGCTCTCAAATCGAACCTGAACTCTCTAGCATTTTACTGTTGGAAGAAAGGACCAGCTTAGAATCATCCTAATACCAAATTACCTGGTAACCCACCCACGAAAAAAAATAAACGTATATATATATATATATATATATATATATATATATATATATATATTTCCCCTACGGCTGTACCAAATTTTCTTAGTATTTTTACCTGTATGATGGGATATTTCAAAGTTCACTATTTATTCACCTCAGAACTTACTCTATTCAAATATTATTATTGTAACCTTGTTTATTATTCTTATTATTATTATTTACTCCTTTTGAGTTTTCGCATCAGCATTAGCTGACGGTCTTTCACTGGAGTCTGAGTGACAGCAAGTCTCCTCAGATCTCCAGGACTCTTCTGAGTATTCTGGCAGATTTCAGCAGTGCGGTGTTCTGAATGGTTTCAACGCTTCCTCTGATTTCCAAACATTCCAGACCTTTTTAATCCTTTTGGGATGTTCCAAGTGCACCACTACAATTGGTATCACTTTCACTTTCATATTCCATAAGTTTTTCAGTTCTCTGGCAAGGTCAGATATTTGTCCATTTTTTTTATTTTCCTTTAGTTTCACCCTGTGATCTGCTGGCACTGCAAAATCCACAGTGACAAGTTATTTCTTTTTTTGTTAATCAACACTAGGTCTGGTCTTCTTGCTGGGATAAGGTGATCCGTTTTTATATCAAAGTCCCAGAGAATTTTATGCGTTTCGTTCTCAAGAACAGATTCTGGTTTATGTATATACCATTTTGTTGTATGGTCAAAATTACATTTTTTGCATAATTCCCAGTGGATCACCTTCCCAACCCAGTCGTGTCTAGTTTTGTATTCTCATTGTGCTAGTTTGCTACATTCTCGTTGTGCTAGTTTGCTACATTATTATTATTATTATTATTATTATTATTATTATTGTAACCTTGCTCTGTTATGAACTAGGATATGTAGGATCGTAGTGGTGGGAGAGTCATTGGGAGTGGTTTAAAGTAGGCAGGAAAATTGTTTATGATCTTCACTCAGTGAAATTGCGAATCAGTTTCTTTTTACTAAAAAACGGAGAGTATAAAAGCTTTTTGAGGAGTGTATCTAAAGTGTGTTCCTAAATCCTTTCACAATTCAGTCAATTGACTTGACGTTTGCCTAACTCTTCCTATTTTTGATTATCTATCAACCGAAGTCTGCTGCAATATCTCATAGTTCTCTCTTTCTCTCCTTTCTTTTTTTCTCTGTCTCTATTTATATTTATCTATATACAGAGTGTTCATATCTATCCATCTCTATCTGTATTTTTTTTATCCACCGTATATATATATATATATATATATATATATATAATTGATAATTTTGAATCATATTACCACGACCAGACAACTCGGCAAACCCCATTTGCGACATCCGGAGCACTGGACAGCTGTTTCGACCTCCTTTGGTCTCATCAGCAGTGCATACCACAATCTCCGCCACTAGAGATTGAACCAGTGGACCACAGCGTGAAGAGCGGGGACTTAACACACTGGGCCACCAGCCCATGCCACAAACGGAGAATGCAAATCATCTAGTCAATGGTAACATTAATTCAAATGCGCAGTCACTTAACCTATATTGCCATGTATCCTAACGAAGGATTACAGAGAGCAAGGGCACCTCTAGGACAACGACTTCCCAATTCGGGGCCTGCATCCACAGAACGAAACATATATATATATGACTAAAAAGGTATAAAATACCATGGGTATCGTGATTATGGACCATTTCCTCTTGTGGGTATCTGGAGCCCACCGAGCTTCGTCAGACCACGTTTTTATTTTATTCAATTTATAATAATTAATTTATTTTATTCTGTTTATAATAATTAAACATTGAGCTCTCATACGGAACCTGAACTCTACAACAAACTACTGTTAGAGAATAGGACCAGCCTAGAATCACCTTGTACCAAGAAACTTGGTAACCCAACAAAGAATATATATATATATATAATATATATATATATATATATTATATATATAATAAAATAAATATATAAAGGTTTTACATATCTATTTATTAGGTGACAAAGGAACATTCACGACCATATTGGTTTCACGCGATGCAATCATCAGGTGAAGATGTTTGAAATGCCTTTGAAACATCTTCACCTAATGATTGCATCGCATGAAACCAATATGGTCGTGAATGTTCCTTTGTCACCTAATAAATAGGTACGTAAAACCTTTATATACTTATTTTATTATATTATATAACAGCTCTATTTTATATTGAGCACTCTACCAATAATATTGCCTTTGGTACGCAATTCCAGCAAAAGCTGAAATAGTGACATCTCACACTATATATATATATATATATATATATATATATATATATATATATATATATATATATATATATATATACAAGTATGTATACACGGTGGTACTTTTCTGTACTTTTTGACACACCTAGTATTCTAAGTAATAACTATAAACTATAACTTATAGTTAAATAACTATAATTGAAACGACATAACCTGTATAAAATTTATTGGTTTTTATTTTTTTAATTTAAGCTCATAACATTAACCTATTTTAATTTAGTATTTTAATCGTTTTTGCGTTTCTTGGCTAAACTAAAGATATAGCTGTTACATTATTACAGTTTAGACGTGTATCATAAATCATAGACCCAAATCATAAATTAAAAAACCCTACAATTTATTAAGAAACTTAAGTTGGGACCCTTATATTTTGCTGGGGACTCATTCAAAGAAAATATGTGTGTCCCAGGATGCACTATATCAAAAAGCTATCAGCATCACTGATTAAAGAAGGAAATCCTATTTTACATAAAATGAAGGGCAAAAGAATTATCAGAAGGGATTATCTTTTTTTTCATAAAAGTACGGAAGGAGGCATTCGTAGCATAATGGTTATCATCATAGGAAGTGGACTTGGCTATCCCTGAATTTTCAGTGCTACACAGCAACTCCTACAACACTGCCGTTGCCAAACTCCATTGGTTTCTTACCTTTCCTTCTTAAGTTTTTAAATGCCATCCTTGGCCAGTTGAAAAGGGCTTAAAGTAAATAAGTCCTGAATTATGGAATCCTTTGGTAAGTCAATAAGTCCTATCCTGCGTATTGTTAAAGATCCAGTGATTTAATCCTATGTCCGTCGTCCACGAAAGTCGAAGTAGTTAGTGGCCAGTTTTTTTAACGTTTTAAACAATTTTTCCTTTTTTTATTTTTTTTTTTTTTTTTTTTTTCATCACTGGAACACTTCGAAAACTAAACAAACTAAAACATAAATATTGAATTACAGTTTTAAATGATACAACCGACTTACTAAGGACCGGCTTAGCTCAGTCGTTAAAGTGTTCGACTAGGAACCACAAGGTCCTGTGTTCGATACCAGCCCTCGCCAACTCGGTGTATGAGTAGCACAGAGATCTGTGCGGTAAAGTGTGGAGCTGATGGTAGGTGCCAAAAACAATTTTCTGGGCCTAGTGCTAGTGAAAGGCGGATATACTTCCTCGCTGTATGGCCGATACCGACTTTAGGCCACCCCGACGACTATGAATAACTAATAAGTTTAGTTTAGTTTAGTTTGGTTTGGTTTGTTTTGGTTTACGGCATGTAAACATCAGTGGGTCATTTAATGCCGACGAAGTTTTAAAATAAATTTATTGTTAATTGATACTGAATTTATTTTATTAACACATGTTTCTATTTAACCCATAAATGGGACCCTAACAGGTACTACCGCTCCGGGTCAGAGTGGACCAGGGATCAATGGTGATGAAGGGGTGTTCTACATTCTCCAAACCTCCAGAACTGGATCTCGCCATCAGATAGAGTTTAACGTCATTCCCAGAACATGAAGACCCTCAGTCACCGCCTTGAAGCACCCATATGATAAAATAGATTGGGGCCTGCCATAAGGGCAATAGGGTTGGGGCAATCATATAGGTGCTAGGGCTTGACATGACCAGCCGATTGATCGAAGGGGTCAATCATATAGGTGCTAGGGCTTGACGTGACCAGCCGATTTATCGAAGGGGGGAATAAGTTTAGTATTACTAAAAATATACGTATAGGGAAGACATGGTCAGCTATTAAAAGATTACACTGGTCAACAAAATTTTTGTTGCATTGGTATGCTGTTATTATCTATTTTAAATTTAAATCTTTTACACTACATTACAAAATGAATAGGCTAACCATTACATTGAAATCTTTTACACTACATTACAAAATGAATAGGGTAAATTTAAATCTTTACACAACATTACAAAATGAATAGGGTAACTGTTAAATTCAAAGCTTTTTCTTTTGCTATCGAGATATTTAAATATATCAAAATTTTACCTTCGTCATTGTCGTCTATCAAAAGAGCCACGTGATTGAAAACTCATTGAATTAACTGGTGAATAAAAAAGATGTTATATAGTTTAACTTTATTTGTAACACAATTTGAAACATGTTGATCAATACTAAGGATAGAAACTCCTTGTTTGGTAAGAAATTGGTTGCTATGAAAATACAAAATTTAGTTACATTTTAATCAGGCAGAAATTTGTGCTTTAAGCTTTTTTTATTTTGTGGACTGTCTCAGGATAATCTCGCTTAATGTTCCAGCACAAATCTGACATCTGCAGGCGTCTAGCCAACCCTGTCTGTTGGAGACCAGATCTTCCGCGCCTACCACACAGGAGCTAAGTAGCTCAATATCAAGATAAACAGGACTGCAGAGCGGCGATGTCTTCGTCGTCATGAACAACCAAATGTAGATGAGAATTTCCCCTTCAATGTGTGTGACAGAATCTGCAAGTCCAGAATTGGACTACTAGCCATCAGAGGGTCCACAACTGAAGATATGGAGTGACGTCATCGTCTTCTGTAACGGACTTCCAAAAGAAAGAAAGAAGTCTGCAATCATATGTTTGTCCCATCTCCCTTGATAGCGCTCCTTCATGGTCTCCTGATGGAACCGCTCCCCTTGCTTGTCACTTATTGTCCCTACATTCCCAGGAAATCTATTTTATTAAAATTTGCTGTTTCTGATCATCTAAATTAAACTGAATCTCCAATTCCTACAAAATGACATGAATCCTAATTTTTCTTTTTAACTTTTCAAATTTCTAACTAAAATAAATCTAATCTTTTGTTAAAATATTTTGGTTTTGTATGAAAGGCAATTTTGAAATTTTATTGAAATTTCAAAATTGCCTTTCATACAAAACCAAAAAATGTGCTTTAAGCTTTTCATATCATTTTTTTAGGGAATTGGAGATTCAGTTTGAAGAAAATAGTCTTAGTTTAGGCAATTTGACATTATTTTCATGACAGGATTTTATTTTTTATTTATTCTTTTTTTCTCTTCGAAATATGAAAAAATTAAGATTGGTAGAATTTTGGACCATATTACCTTTAGCACCCCTTTTGATCTCAATTAAGAAAGGACATGTTTTTCATTTACACCGTCAATATCCAGTTGTTTTAACAGACGATTTTTAGATTTATTTTTTAAAATTATAAAACTAATCCCTAACCCCTAGCCCCTAACCCTAACCCTAAGTAGAGAGAACCGAGACTATGTGTTGGAAGCATTCACCGTCAATATTTAATGCTCTGACAAACTGTTTCATCAGGCCAATCTTGTGATATGCAGAAATATGATCTTTTCCCGACTGACGATTCGAGTTTTACGTAAAGGCCATATTTTCTGGTTCCAATGCTTGTCTCTTGCTCGACTGTCCCAAAGGGATTCTTTGTAAATCCTCTTTGATGACCAAGGAAGAAATTCACCATTTTGAGGTCCACGCTAATTGTCCAGTTGTGCTAGTGGTATTTTAGTATGTATATATTTTATATAGTTTTAATGTCATTATGTTCCTATCGTAAACACGCAGAATGACCAACTAGAACAGCCACATAGACATTACCATTACATTAGTAGAACACACTGTACGCTTCATTTAGAACTATCAAGGAATAATCTCCAATCGGTTGGATTATACAATCGAATTCCTAATTCCTGGAGAAGACCTGTGATATTATGACTATAAACAAACTTATTCTCCTCATTAAAAAAAAAATTCCACCAAAATCTGTTCACGATTTCGGAAGTATAAAACTTTTGTGTTTTTTTTTTTTTTCAGTAGAGCCTTTTCTTGATCATATGACCTTTAGGCACCCTTTTTGATCTCGATTAAGAAAGGACATGTTTTTCATTTACACCGACAATATCCGGTTGTTTTAACAACGATTTTTAGATTTTAAAAAAATTATAAAATTAACCCCTAACCCTAACCCTAACCTAACCCCTAACAAACAACCAGATATTGACGGTGTAAATGAAAAATATGTCCTTTCTTAATCGAGATCAAAAAGGGGTGCCTTAAGGTCATATGGTCATATGCTCCCCATTTCTTGCGATCTAGTAGCTAAAATTTCAGCTGCATTTTTGGAGAGACCCAAATCACGCACTGGGTCATTCAACTCTGGCTGGCTAAACTGATGAGGAGTTGAGGAGTTTGATGTAGCATAAGAAGGGTCGTTGGAATGTCAGTATTTCTTGAGTTAGATCATCTCTTAAATTTCATCGATACTCCCTTCTTCAGATGAAGACAACTTAGTAAAAATTGGAACTGGTAGCTCATCAGAGTGCAGAGTAAGTTGAATTGCTGATGGAATACTAGTGTATGGTTAGATGATATATACTTGAAGATACAAACTCCGACAAGGGTTGTTAGACAAAACATTTAATATGGTACAGCACATGGATATAACAAGATACATAATGCATAGGTGTACATAAACATACATACAACAGTAGAAGGGAAAACATAAAGGTACAGACATGACACTAAGAATAGTCCATGCTGTATAATTCACTTACAGTAATGTAGGGGGGGCAAAAAAACCAACAAGAGGGGGGTAGACCAGAGTCTAACCCATGTGTCTCGTGGGTCGAGGAACAGGAAAAAGAGAAAGAGACGTTCAAACCAGCCGCTTAAATATAAAACGGCCCCTAGCGGGAACCAGCGAACTAAACGGGCAGACAACTCTTAGGCAAATACGAAACTAACGCTACACTAGGATAAGTGGATTTTATGTCTGTTTTTCTTGCCAACGCTTTTTTGTATTGACTAGACGGAAATAGCAGTCAGTTGTATAGTCCTTGGGTTCCCACCAAGTCATGAGAATTCCGAAAGGTAAGCTCTTGTGTTTCCCTTTCGTCCAGTCACATAGTATTTCTTCACAGTTATGACACACAGAATGTGGTTTGGTTTGTTTGGTTTGTTTTGTTTTACGGCATATAAACCTCAGTGGGTCATTTAATGCCGATAAAGTTTTGAAATAAATCAATTCTTAATGGATAATACAATTTTTTTATAAATACATGTTTCTATTTAACCCATAGATGGGACCCTAACAGGTACTACCACTCCGGGTCAGAGTGGACCAGGGAGCAATGGTGATGAATGCTCCACATTCCCCAAACCTCCAAAACTGGAACCTCACCATCAGATAGAGTTTAACGTCATTCCCAGGACATATAGACCCGCAGCCACCGCCTTCTAGCACCCATATGATAAAAAGGGGTTGGGGCTTGCCATAAGGGCAATAGGGATGGGAAAATCATATAGATGCTAGGGCTTGACGTGACCAGCCGATTGATCGCAGGGGGCCTCTCCGACCGCCCGTCTAGCCCAAGATAGGGCCAAAGTGGAGTATTGCATGTTATGAACTGTTCATCCACCTGGGCTCTATCCTTAAGCGTCACGGGTCGCCACCCACGGCCAACAGGTGGACACATTGGGGGAGTCTTACCACTCTGCAGAGGTGCAGTCGGTGCATTCTAACGCCCATTCCTTGTGGTCCCTAAGAGTAATTTCTTTTTTTTTCTGATAGAAATATACAAACAAAATTAGACATCCCTTTCCACCACGAAATGATTGAAAAAAATAGCTAGATGGCACGTGCTGTTCTGAACAAATCATCGAAGCAGCATCACACAAAAAAAGCAGCTGTATGGCCGCTTACCTCCTATCACATAAGTAAGACAAATTAGAAACGCTGGACACTGCTGGAGAAGCAAGGACAAACTCATAAGTGAAGTTTTTTTTTCTGTGGATATCTAAATATGACGCAGATTTTGAAAAGAAAGATCTTTGTTCCTATCGATTTCTTGAAAGACATTAAAACTGAACCATTTGAAACTGTCAGTGCTTGACAAGAAATAATAGGAGTAAGGAAGAAATTAATTTATTCTATAAGGACTGAATGAAAAATCTATATTTGGACTATCATATATATATATATATATATATATATATATATATATATATATATATATATATGAAAGTGCGTAAATAAACACTGTGTTTATTTTATATGGCTTTTAGCCGACAATTTTTGGAGGATATGTGCTTAATTGAAGTCATACCTAATTCTTGAAAATTAATTAGTTAATAATTAATGAATTTAGGCGGGCATATATATTCAAATGTAAGGCTAAACAGATCGAGAAAAAGTGCGTGTGTGTTTGAGTCTGAGTTTTGTTTAACGGCATATCAACCTCTGTGGGTCATTTAATGCCAGAAAAGCTTATTTTTTTATTTCAGTCTTTAAAGTAGTGGTTCTATGGAGATATTCGGTTATGTTCTGTTATATCTTGTTGAAAAGGTTGCTTTTTTTTAAGAAAATTAAAAATGTTTTCAGGGTTTGTATTCTTAAAGATGTCCCTCAGGTTTCTTGCTTGATAGTAATTAGTACGGATATGTTTAAGGCTGTTACAATTTAGAAGGATATGTTTGGTTGTAAGTTGTACTTTGCATGTTTGGCACACTGGAGCATCCGCCACTTTTAACTGGTGAGAATGGGTGATGTGGATGTGCCCAATACGCAATCTGTCGAGTGTTACTTCTTCTCTTCTGGTACTTCTGTGGCCTACCGGCCACTCTCCAATAGCTTTTTGTATTTCATGGAGTTTGTTTTGGGTCTGATTGTCCCATGATTTCTGCCATTTATCGGATATAAATTTGTTTATGGTTGGTTTCAGATCTGTATATGGGAATTTTTATTTGCTCATATCTGTTTAGAGTGCTTTTTTGTGGCCTTATCTGCTTTTTCATTTCCTTGGATACCAATGTGACTTGGTATCCAGGTAAATATAATGTTATTATTTTTAGAGAGGGTGTTTAGTTTGTTTAGGAGCTTGGTACTCAGAGGAGGTGATGTGTCTTTGTTCGATAGAGCTAGCAGGACTGATTTAGAGTCTGTGTATTATAATACATTTGGAAGCTTTTTGATTTGCTATAATATTCATAGTTAGGTCAATGGCTGTGGTTTCTGTGGATTGAGGCTTCATTTGGTAGGCATTTTAAGGATTCTTTTTTTTGGGGAGAGGATAGCAGCATAACCTACATTTTTCCCTTGTTTGGGTCCATCTGGATCCATTTGGATCCATTTGTATAGATGTGATAATGATCTGGGGACTTATTTTGTATTTTAATGAATTTCTCTTGGTAAGTTATAGGGTGTGTTTTTGTTTTAGGTAGTTGTATGTATGAATGTATGTATGTATGTATGTACGTATTGAATAAAAAGTGCTAAATATCGGTGATAGAACTTATGTAGATATAAGAGTAGCGTACACAGAGTAAACGGCTATCGGTGACTGTCAGTTTCTTCCCTATATGATCATCAGGTCCAATATATATATATGTGTGTGTGTGAGCGCGTGTGTATGTGTGAATACTGTGATAGGTTTCATCTAAAATAGAGAACTCAAACATACATATAAATTTAGTTTACATATATATATATATATATATATATATATATATATATATATATATGAGTAAGAAAAGGTGGAATGAAAACATCACACAATGCTGTTAAAGAAGAAAACAATTTATAATATAATCATAGCTGATATTGATCAATATTTCGATTTTACAAAAATCATCATTAGAGCTCATTCACTCCCGTAGTTGTTTGGGTCGGAGAGGAAAGTCAAATGAGTTTTCAAAACAAAAACCTTAATACTGCAAAAAACGAAAGACGTTACAATATTCACCAACGTGGGCATTCGCGCCATATATATGTCGGTCATGTCTCATATGTATATCTTTTGTCAACCAAATGTAGCGAATTTTTGAGATGTTGGCAACAAGACGAAACAATTTAAACGGAAGGGGATGGGTATTAAGAAATGTTATAACCCGTCGGTCGCTCCCGAGCTAAAGGGCTCACAGAATCTCCGAAATTGGCCGTCAAGATCGGATTTTCTGCATCAACCAAGGATTGCAGGGTCTCTATATTTGCGGGAAGTCTAGCCGAATGCCCCACGTTGTGCTAAGATCTCAAACGACTAGAAATCTGCTATAGAACTGATCTCCGAGGTTAATGGCGGCTGATTGGTCACATACAAAAAAGAATAACGACTCTTTTTCTTCTTCAAAAATCAACAACATTTATATTCAAAAATACAGGAATACAAATAATTACTTCTCAAGGTTTGTGGGAGTGATGTGCCCGTAATTAAATACTTCTGGTCTTCTGCAAAGTATTGTGCAAAACAGTTCGTAAGTTGACTAAGTTTTCAAAATGGTCTTAGCTGAAGTCAGTTACTCTCGGCTCTCAGTATTGCGTTAATCTTGTCAGCTAGCCCGGTTCTCAAGCACGCCCGGCTTCATTCTCAGCCACCGTTCTCAAGCACACCCGGCTTCATTCTGATCTTTCGTCAAGATCGTCTCAGTTTAAATAATATTTCAATCGGAAATTCTTATTTCCGGTCAGCGTGGAGATATTAGGAATTTTCTTTACTTCCGATTTTCAACAAGAGTTATCTCCATTCTCAAGTAGTAAGGAAACATAAAAACAATAGATTCTCTTTAATTCCGGTTTCTTCATTTTCCGGAAATCTATAAAACAAGATTTATCTTTTCCGCGCGACCAAAGTTTGTTTACATCAAAGACTCGTCTAGGAACGGCTTCTCTCACTTCACTTCTGGGAGTTCCGACCTACTTGAGATTTTACTACCGGCCACTATCGCCTCGACTGCCCAGTCGGGGTCATTGCCGGATCGCCCATCTGTTTGTCAGCCGGCGAATTATATTTCCGTTTTTTTTTTCTTTCTTTCTTCTAATTTCAAAACCTAGATCAGGTCACAATGTGACGGTTGGAATTCAAAAGATTTTTAGTAAAGGAATTTTTTACGATTAATTGTTTTTATTATTTAAATTTTATTTTTAAGTTCTGTAATTCATAAATGATTAGATATTTACTGTATTTAGTTTTTATATATAAAGTGAAAAAAGTTATGGGCGGAATATGTTAATATTTAGAAAAGGAATATATATATATATATATATATATATATATATATATATATATATTAGTATTATCTGCGTTATTCGGACTATTGTCCTCATCTTCATTGTTATCTGTACAACGTTTCGGCCGATATGCCCTCCAGCCTTCTTCAGGTATTTCTTGTCGGACTCTGGAACCTTCTCGGACTCAGGAACCTTCTTTTCGGACTCGGGAACTTTCTTGTCGTAATCGGGAACCTTCTTGTTGTAGTCGGGAGCCATCACGGTACTTTGAACCATGTGTCCAATTGGACAATCCTGTGTGAATTTTGGGAACTTATAAACCTAATGTCTTATTTTGATTAGAATATCTATCTATTCATTTTATGTATGATTTTTTACCTAGACTCATATTGAGTGTTTTTTTTTTTTTAATTTTTAATCTGATCTAGCCTTTTTAATTATGGGTTCCCATATTGTATTCATTTCTATGCTCGGTCTACTTAACAACCCACTACAACCTATCATATGAACTGATTCTTTGAGGCCTCTTCTCTCCCAATGTTCTTCCCTATCTATTATCCTAACTTTATCCCATAAGGGCAGATGGTTTATCTTTTCATTCCATATATGGTCAGCCATACACGAATTTTCTATTTCTCCTCGGACCACTACTTTACGATGTTCTTCTAGTCTTACTTTCAGTGGACGGCATGTTTCACCTTTGTATACTTTGCCACAGCTGCATGGGATGGAATACACGCTCTGTGTGAGTTATTAACACATCTAGGAAGGACAATTTGTTGTCTTGTTCTTTCTCCATCGTGAACTGTATAGATGAACGGCTATGGGATCACCATTGTCCCCAGTGTTAGCCAATATATACATGAAATACTTTGAAGGGATGGCCTTAGGTTCTACACCACTAAAGCCATCAATGTGGCTTAGATACGTAGATGACACATTCAAGATATATATATATATATATATATATATATATATATATAAGATTTTTGGATGTTTGTGTTTTTATAGAAGCAAGTTGAATAAATTATTATTTATATTTCTGCTTGAAGGCAATTATAAATGTATACATCGCTGAAGAGACTTAATAAAGTCGAAACAGTCTGTACGGTGTTCTACATAGCGAGCCATCCTTTGCGGGATTTACTTGTCAAGATTATTTTCTATAATTATCGAATCTTATTCGATACATGCATTTATAATTGCCTTCAAGCAGAAATATAAATATGATATTATATATATATATATATATATATATATATATATATATATAATAAATAAGTAATCCACAGACACGTGTTTCGAAGTATCACTTCTCATCAGTGTGGTTAACAGCTACCCCTGGCCGGGTTTGAGACCCGAATGAACTTTCGTTCGCCAATCCTCTTACCGTGCGGCCAGAGGCAGCTGTCAAATATAGGAGAATATTTAATCGCTACATTTCTAAGCAGAAATGAATTCACTAGAGGCCTAAAACATTTGTAAACAAAGCGAGGTTTAGCTACACGCCAGAACGGTGAATCTGCAATTAAATCCCTATTTAAAGTATTCGACCAAAGTGTGAGTATATATATAATAAATAAGTAATCCACAGACACGTGTTTCGAAGTATCACTTCTCATCAGTGTGGTTATACTTAACAGCTACCTGGCCGGGTTTGAGACTCGAATGAACTATTGTTCTCCAATCCTCTTACCCGTGCAGCCAGAGGCAGCTGTCAAATATAGGAGAATATATATATATATATATATAATAATATATATATAATATATATATATTATAGTCATCCACAGACACAGTGTTTCGACGTTTACATCTCATTAGTTTGGCTAAACTTAACCGCTACTTCTAGCCGGTAATGAACCCCGATTGAATTTTCGTCAGTCCGGCTCCTTACCGTCTCGGCTCTCGGTAACTATCAATAAGAGGCGAACATTTAACTGATACATACTTCCGTAGATGTATGTTTTTACTATCACCAGAGAACTCAAGTCTGTAAACAACAGACAAGTAATGTTTTATGCCCAGCGGTGACAGTTCAATTAAAGTGTCCTCTCGAGAGCATTACCGGCTTTTGGGAGCATATGGAGCAGAATAAATAGATAGAAACATTATATCTAAATATAAATATATATTATAAATATATACATGAAATACTTTGAAGAGATGGCCTTAGGATCTACACCACTAAAGCCATCAATGTGGCTTAGATTACGTATATGACACATTCAAGATATATATATATATACTATATATATATATATATATATATATTATATATTGTATATATATATGTAAAGCAAGGTATGTTTTGGAATGGCTTTTTTGCCGACAATTTTTTGGAGAATATGTGCTTAATTGGATTTTTCTCGATTTGTTTAGCCATACATTTAAATAGGCATTCCCGCCTAATTCATTATTAATTAATTAATTTTCAAAATTAGGTACGACTCCAATTAAGCACACACACACACACAAATACACACACATATATATATAATTATATATATTTATATATATATATATATATATAATAATATATATAATAGTCATCAACAGACACAGTGTTTCGACTTTACATCTTATTAGTTTGGCTAGACTTAACATACATACTTCCGTAGATATATGTTTTTACTATCACCAAAGAACTCAAGTCTGTAAACAACAGACAAGTAATGTTTTATGCTCAGCGGTGACAGTTCAATTAAAGTGTCCTCCAGAGAGCATATGGAGCAGAATATAAATAAATAGATAGAAACATTAAATCTATCAGATATAAATCTATTTCAGCTTTTTGACTTTTGGGAATTTGATTTCAAAATGTACAAGAGTTACATATATACATATACACAATGGAACACAGAGAAAGAAAGCAACCACCACAACTTTCATATACGAAAGAAAGAAAGAAAGAAAGAAGAAAGGAAAGATTAAATGATTAAAAACAGAAGAAAGAAAG
>CM042158.1:45578254-45595754 GCA_023376005.1 Doryteuthis pealeii
TATGGTCCGAGGCGACCCCCTTTTACACAGCAAAGATGACGGCGTCGTTGACAGAAAAATGTTTTCCGTATCGTCCATCTTTCAGCGGCTCGATTCGCGCGTATAAGTTCATTATTTTGTGGATCGATAGCCGCATTGATACATATCACCAGAAATATTGAACTATTGCAATAGCTCTTAAGTAAACATATCAAACGTTGTAATAATTAAATTATCACACTGTGGTATATCCACAGGTTTTGCTAGTTTATATAATGTTGTACTTTTTATTTTCATATTTAGAGTAGCCTCGACAGCAAAGAGAGCCAGAAAGAGGGAGAAAAGACAGGAGCTCCAGAAAGCATCACAGTTTGTGTGCATTTAGTGCACCAAAGACTGTCACTCAGGAATTGGCTTGCAGAGTCACTTGCAAAGATGCAGATAATTTATTTATTTATTTATTTTATTTATTTATTTATCTAATTTTGGACACTATGCCATCGTCTTTAGTGGACGGGAAGGTGTCAACAATTTTCATATTTTTTCATTTTATTGGATTTTATTTATTTTCAATCCCGACAATTCTCTGGGCTGACATACTCACTTGGAAGATTGGTGTCATACTCCTAATCTAGGCTTGGGGATATAAAGTTATAATTAGGGAATACTAAACTGTGTATAATACGCATTTAAAATTTTACCAAAAACAAATAAAGAATTGATTTTTTAAACATTTTACCCCCACCGCTTACAAAATTAAACCATTTCTAAAGCTAAAAAAATGTTTATCAATACAAGGGAAATAACTCTAGTAAACTTGAATTATCTCCCTTGGATTAGAATTTTTTTCTATTAATTCTATTATTTATTTGGGATTTATTTTAAACTAGAAGCGGAAAAAAATAAATAATAGAATAAACGTGATGTAATGGTTAGCAATTTAGTCTTGCAGATCCATTACTACTGATTAGATTTTATTTTGCAGGCAGGTCTTATATCGGGAAAACACAGTAGTTATATATATATAAACATTGAAAAGAAGAAGAGAATAGAAAAGTTGTCTCCCTTGTGTTGTAACATTTCGTGATAATTTTTTTTTTATCAATCAAATCCCTTTTGGAGCAGTGGCTGGCGAGAGATCGGTGACGAAGTAAAGGATGAGTTATAGGTGTAATTTCGATTCCAATGGTCCCAATTGTTCTTGCAGTTAAAACAGGTAGTAACAATAACCAGTCTACCCTGCGATAAAAAGAGGCGTGAGTTCGAGTCGCAAAAAAAATTATTGTTGCTTTTGATTCACGTTGTTTTTTCCGTTGTAGAAATAATAATATGATTGAATTTGCATTTTCTCAACCCCTCCACCATGGAGACACAAGGTCACTTTTTAAGTTGAGTTAATATATTTACCAACCCCTTCCGCACGAGCAGGATGTAACACAAGGTAAATTTCTTTGGTGGAGTTTAACAGGTTTGAATTAAGAGTTTTCCTTCTCCTAGGCTGGTTACCTAGCCACGGTTTAAGAGTCCAGTCTGCCCTGTTATTTACCAATAGCTGGATGGAAAGTAGTTGGATGCACACCTATGCGCTATGTGAAATACAAACAGTTTCGTCCAGGAATTGAACTTGGGTCGACGAGTCCATTTCCTATGATTCTAACCACGCGCCTCCGCAAGTTGAGTATAGCTGGTTTGAATATAAAGCTACCAAAGTTAAAGAGTGTGGGGTTACAAGGGTTTTAATGTTTAGATTAAAATGTATTTCTGGTGCGTATTCATAGGGTTTCCTTTTTTTAACCACATCATTGACGGTGTAAATGAAAAACATGTCCTTTCTTAATCGAGATCAAAAAGGGTTTCCTAAAGGTCATATTGTCCCAAATTTATTTAAATTCTTATTTTATTAAATTATTTCATATATATTTCTTTTTTAAAATTTTAAAATCTTAATTTTATTTTAAATTCAATTAGAATTAATTAATTAAAATAAATTAAAAAATTAATCAATTGATTAAATAGGATAATTTTAGTTAATATCTACCCCCTTATTGGGTGGGGGTGGAAGTGTATTAGTCTTTTTGAATGGGTGTGAGAGAGAGAGAAAGAAGTGCGTCTTATCGACCAGCAAACAGGAAATAGCCCCCCTCTCTCTCTCTCTTCTCTCTCTCTCTCTCTCTCTCTCTCTCTCTCTCTCTCTCTCTCTCTCTCTCTCTCTCTCTCTTCGGACAGTCATTTTCAAGATGCTTATCATTTCCAATTGGTTTGGACTGGCGTTCCGATCTTGTGACTGAATAGCAGTTGTATGTGGGAGGAGGGAGAAGAGAGAGAGAGAGAGAGAGAGAGAGAGAGAGAGAGAGAGAAGAGAGAAGAAGATAAGTCACTGTGTGTTGAGTGAAAAAAGAAAGAAAGAAAGGGAAGTAACAATAGCGCCATCGTGAGACAAATAAAAAATAGAGAAATAAAGAGAGAAAGAATGGGTATGTACTGCGTATCCTGCGTGTACGGGTTTGGCACAAGGCCCTATTAATGTGGGACCACCCACGAACCGAAGCTCATGTGTGGCGGGTGCAAAAAAGTGTAAATGAATCATTAAAAATAATTCAACTTGATTTAAAATTAAATTCATGAAATTATATAAGGAATGTTTTCTTGAAAGTTTTGGTAAAATTCATGCTGTTAATTTGGTGTTAAATGACAAAGCTGCTTATCAGAAAAAAAAGTATTGAAACTAGCTGTATATGCACCCTCCACCGAGTGCAAGTATTTAACTTTTAATGTAATTAAATATTATATTAAATTAGAAAGGTTAATGAAACTAAATAAGAATGTAGATAAAAAGATTTGAAACGGGGCTGTGGTATAATCGACAAAAACTGAAACTTACTCTTCCATCACCCCTGTCTTTCATTGCTAAGTTTTCCTAATCTAACTATTTAGTTAAAATAGGAAGTAACGAATAAAATTACTATTATTTTTTCTTGTTAATCAATTTCTTTTAAGATTTATCTCCGAGATTTTTGCTCATATTCATTAAGATAAAACCAAACAATTAGAAATCAATAATACTAAGCAAATATTTATTAAAATCAGATTTTCAATATCAATATACAAATCAGCCTTCCCGTTCACATTGTAAACCGCTATTTTATTGTATATATAAATACAATTGCATGTTATTGCAATTGTATTTATATATACAATAAAATACACGCTATGTTATCGGCGTGTACATAAGTCCGCCCTAGTGATGGGGATCCAGTGGCTTCGGCCCTGGATCTTTACAAGTTAATAGCGTTGATCCCAGGGAGCCATGCCCTCAGGCAACACCTGCCACCTCGATTTAAAGGGGCAGGGCTGGGTTTATTGCCAAGTGCCTGAGGCGCCCCTTAGGGGGGTAATGCCGACGGAATTAACGCAATTTTCATCCGCCACCCATCAGCTTCGGTTTGTGGGTGGTCCCACATTAATAGGGCCTTGTGCCTAACCAGTACACGTGGGGTACGGGGTAAATACTGTGTAGATAAGGCCAACAGTATTAATAACGTAAAACAATTTTTATTAATAATTGAGATTCAAATGAAAATAAAATCATAGAAATTGTGACTTGAGTAGTGATATAGCTTCAGTTATAGAAAGACACTCTCCATTATTATAAGTTAGATCAGTTCTGTAAATCTATACAAATATAAAGAGCAGTTGTGTGTATGTATGTCCGGCTGAAACTACGAAAATAAAACAACTAACGACAGAGTCAATATATATAGACATTCACTATCACCAGATCTTGCTTTTTGAGCAAAAATAATGAAGATATGATCTATATTCAAGAACATAATAAAAGAATAAAAGGCTGAACGTGCTCAAAGATGTCAAAATTAGTGTGACCCAGAAAAAACAGAACCCAAATTATTTATTTATTTTCCCATTAAACTAACCTTAAACCTCAACCCCAACCCTAACCCTAACCCTAACCCCTAACCCTAACCCTAACCCTAACCCTAACCCTAAACCCCTTAGTTAAGATTAATAGTTTAATTACAAAATGTGTGGGTTCTGTTTTTTATGGGTCACCTGTATACAGGGTGACCCAGAAAAAACAGAACCCAAATTATTTATTCATTTTCCCATTAAACTAACCCTAAACCCCAACCCTAACCCTAATCCTAATCCTAACCCTAAACCCTAACCCCAGAACCCCATAGTTAAAATTTACAGTTTTATTACAAAATTTGTGGGTTCTGTTTTTTCTGGGTCACCCTAATTTTGACACCTTTGTGCAAGTTCAGCCGAATAAAATTGCAAAAGTAACAGCATGTATTTTTTTTTTTTGTATTTGATATTTTAAATAGGAGACACAGACTTTCTTTTCAGAGTGTCAGTGCATTTTTTTCCTGACGCCTCACCAAGCCAAATCAACACAAGGTCCTTTTACATAGGGAATTTTTTGATAAGGGCATACAGTAAGGATTCGGTATAATACTCGCGATTCAGTTATAATGGATCTACGAAACTAACTAACCCCTTCTACACAGGTGACGCCGGGTTGCCGCTTCTAGTAGAGAATAAAGATAAAACTACAAGAGTAAGAACTGTCTGTTCTGCAGAAACTACCTATATCTGTATTACAGGTAAAATTAAAGAGGACATATTTATTGGTTTGGGGAGAATAAAACATTCTAAAAATCATTTTTCAATAATTTATTTATCTAAAACAAATAGACGCTTGATCAAAGAAAGAGTAAAACAATTACTTTCAAAAATTATCTGATGAAGAATGACTAGAACACTTTCAGAATACGTGTGTCATAAAAGTGCCGAGTTTGAAACTGTATTTACCAAGATAGAAATGAACAATGAATGGAACGTTAATTTTTTTTCATTATACAAAGAGTGTCCAAAAAGTACCAAGTTAAAAGCTGTATTTACTAAGATAGAAATAAACAGTGAATGGAACGTTGATTTTTTTTCATAATACAAGGTGTATCCAAAAAGTACCAAGTTTAAAGCTGTATTTACCAAGATAGAAATGAACAATGAATGGAACGTTATTTTTTTCATAATACAAGGAGTGTCCAAAAAGTACCAAGTTTAAAGTTGTATTTACCAAGATAGAAATAAACAATGAATGGAACGTTAATTTTTTTTTTCAGAATACAAGGTGTGTCGAAAAGCACAAAAATTCTCCATACACATTTTTTGACACACCTTGTATACGCCAATACATTTTTCAAAACTGGAACGAAAATCTCGCAACTTTCCAAATGTTTATTTCGCTCTTCGGTAAATCAAATGTACGATTGTACGATTGTTTTTCTTGTGACTGTGGGTCATTTTATGTGGCTAGTGCCACTTAACGGACAATAATTCATTGTCCTTCAAAAACCTTTTTATTGCTTTACAATTGGCTCCTTCACCCAGACAAGCACCTGTCAATATTTGCAACGCGCTGTTTATTTCCTTTCTCTCTGTTATTTGGGCCGACAACGTCATTGTCGTCGTCGTCGTCGTCGTTGACAATGTACAATTGTGCACTTAGCCTCAGCACCTTTACAGTAGAAAAATTGGACCATATGACCTTAAGGCACCCCTTTTTGATCTCGATTAAGAAAGGACATGTTTTTCATTTACACCGTCAATATCCAGTTGTTTGTTAGGGGTTAGGGTTAGGGGTTAGGGTTAGGGGTTAGTTTTATAATTTTAATCTAAAAATCGTCTGTTAAAACAACCGGATATTGACGGTGTAAATGAAAAACATGTCCTTTCTTAATCGAGATCAAAAAGGGGTGCCTTAAGGTCATATGTTCCGAAAAATTACTTAAGTCCTCGCATATTTTTAGTGGTGTAAGTATGTGCAAGTTTTATCAATACAGATATAAGAACGGATATATATTATAGTATTATTTAGATTATTCGGACTATTGTCCTCATCTTCATTGTTATCTGTAGAACGTTTCGGCCAATGTGCCCTCCGGCCATCTTCAGTTATTTCTTATCGGACTCGGGAACTTTCTCGAACTCGGGAACCCTCCCCTCGGACTCTGAACCCTCTTGTCGTAATCCGAGAAATGGATATATCATCATCATCATCATCATCATCATGTTGCGTATTTAGCACAGATATCCATGACAATCTCTCGCCAACATCTTCTATCATTCATTGTCGCAGGAAGATCCTCTGCACAGCATCCAGTATCCGCGCAGAGTTAATCAATGTAATTCCTTGCTGAGCGGCCTATATTAGCATGTCCATGTGTTGGCTTCCACTGGAGAACATCGCATATGAGTTCGTCCTTGCTCCTCCAGCAGTGTCCAGCATGTCTTGTCCGTCTCACTCGGATAATTTGTGAGATAGGAGGCAGGTGGCCGTACAGCTGCTCTCTTGAGGGGTGCTGTTTCCACGACTTGTTCAAGATCGCACGCAGCATTCTTGTGCAGCTCCCATCTATCTTATCTTCAAGGCACCTCGTTAGGGTCCAAGTGGTGCAGCTATACAACAGCACTGATATAACCACATCTTGGAGAATTGTCGTTTTAACTTGTCAGTGAGAGCGAATTTCAATATGACTAATGAGCCTAATGAGTCAGAGAATATCTGCCTAGGTTTCTCCTAATGCATCATCAGGATAATTCTGACTCAGAATTATCCTGATGATCCGTTAGGAGAAATCTAGGTAGATATCCTCTGTTTCATTAGGCTTACTTTATTATCATTTATTAGCTCTACTTTTTGTATTGAGCACTTTAGTATATTTAACTGAGGCAACTCTTACAGTATTTTTTTCTTTTCGCCATTTTTATGGTACCATCTGAAGATTAAGATTTTGTTTTGTCTTTTTTTCTCCAGGCAAAAGTTTGTATTGTGTAATTACAAACTATAAGGCCGGGAGATTTTTTATACAGTCGGAGTTTAGAAATATATATATATATATATATATATATATATATATATATTATATATATATATATATAATAAAGTAATTGGTAATTTGCTTGAAGCATTGTTAAGTATGTTATAATATATTAATAATTTGAAGGCAATTACAATGCGTATAAAAATAAAAACAAAAAGATGTTATTTTTGTCTTATCGATTTCAAAGAAACTTTATATTCAGAAACGAATATCAGAAATGAACGTGCTTAAGTTTTTTTTTTTGCGTTGTTATACTTTTTTCTTCTTTTCTTTTTATATATTTATATGTATATATGTATATCAGTTCCTCTCTCTCTCTCTCTCTCTCTCTCTCTCTCTCTCTCTCTCTCTCTCTCTCTCTCTCTCTCTCTCTCTCTCTCTCTCTCTAACTAACTAACTAACTAACTAACTAAGCAACTGGGGACTAACTGTTGGTAGTAGTAACTGATCTGCGAGACTAGCTTACAAACCATTAGAGCAGAGTAGTATGCCACGGTATTTGCTCGACCCGTTTACCCTGAGTAGGATGTGACACAAATCGAAAGTATGGGAGATCCAGCGAGGGTCAGACTCGTTATTTAGTAGAAATGGATCCGCGAGACTAGCTTTGCTAACAATTTCATCACGACGGGATACCCTTCCACATCTCGAGTAAGTAACCTTTATGCTCCAAACTGCAAATATTAGTAATCTATCTATCTATCTATCTATCTATATATATATATATATATATATATATATATATATTATATATATATATATAAAAGGGCAGTTGTGTGTATGTACGTATGTATGTATGTATGTACGACTGAAACTACGAAAATAAAACAATTAACGACAAAGTAAATATACAGTGTGTTCGAGATAAATTTGACAGTTTCATAAGGAAAAAGAAAAAGTGTTTGGTAAGAACAAAATTTAATGGATTGTAAAGAAATTCAACAGGCATGGAAATTTCACTACTGTCAACAAGTTTTACTCCAAATAACCGCCATTAGCGTTAATCACAGCCTCAATCCTACTCCAGAACTTGGAGCAAGCTGATGTTACAGTTTCCCTGGGAAGGGTCTCAAAAACTACCTAATTCTGTCGATTAACTGGGCTTTTGTAGTATTGGCACGGCGATTGGTGTCTTTCTCAACAGCGCCCCATACATAATAATCCATGGGGTTAAGATCTGGGGAGTTCGGAGGCCAAACATTGGGACTGTTGTAGTTATAAAAATTCGACGACAACCATTTTTGACTTTTCCCGGAGGTGTGGCAGGGGACTGAATACTGCTGCCATATATATGGCCTACCATTGGCTACCCTTGTTATCCAGGGCTTGACTACAGTGTTTAGCAACTCAACGTAGGCATCCAACACTTTTTCTGCTTTACGAATGCAATCAGATCGTCTTTTATGTTGCTTTCTTCTAGCCACAGCCTCGTAGTCTCCTTTTGCAATTCTCCAGTTGATGCCTGATTGTTTTTACAGTGTTCAGGGAGCATTGGGTAGCAACAATAATCTCCTTATTTTGATGGCCGGCGCAGATGATCATGATACAAGTTATTCTCTTCCATGATTCAGGTGGGTTCCAATCATCCATTTTATCTGTCATCACGTATATGAATGAAGAAGGGTCCAAGCTTTTAAATGATGCGTAGTGTGCGCCAATACCTCCAACCTACGGAAAAAATAACCAAATATAAGTATATCAAATTTATCCCAAACACCCTGTATATACACATTCAATATCACTAAGGCTTGTCTTTTGTGCAAAAATAACGAAGATTTCATATATATCTTTGGGAAAAAAAAAATTTCTAACGTCCCAGCAGGTCTTTTTTACGTGGGGATTTGTATGGGGCTTCCTGCAAGGATCCAACCCGCAATTATTAGTAATAATGGATCTGCGAGACCATTTTTTGGTTATTTCCTATAAGTTTAACATGATCAAAGGGGAACCACTCTTGACTGATAAATTATTTATTTATTTATTAATCTACTAGGAAAAGAGAAGACCGGTTTAGGGTTAGGGTTAGGGTTAGTTTAATGGGAAAATAAATAAATAATTTATCAGTTCCCTTTTGATCATGTTAGACTTATAGGAAATAACCTTTTTTATCGTTCCCTCTACCCAGGCGATGCCGGGTAGCCGTTTCTGGTGAATAGGATTGCGCGGCGGCGGCGATAGGGGTGGGGTGAGTGTGACTCTTCCTCCGCCCACACAACCAAACAATGACGGCAATTATTTGTCATAATAATAATAAGAAGGTAATTGAAGGTTAGGTGAATTTGTAAAGAGACAAGATGGTTTTAAAATAGATTTGAGCAGGAAATGACCTGTGAGAAAATACAGGACGCCAGCGGTGATAACTGCCGGGTTTGAAATTGGAGACCAGTTGCTCGTTAGCAGTCATGAATTAAGATCTTTCTAAAAAAGAAATAAAGGGTTAAGGGGATCCGATTTCGCGTGTCGCAGTGAGTCGCACACATACACATACGCGCACACACAGACACACAGACACACACACATATTTCGAGTCACACACGGAGCAGTCTCCCATGTCTATAACCTTGCTGATGAGACCTAATAGGTCGAAATGTACATATAGGGATTGACATTTTCTCGATTTGTTTAGCCTTACATTTGAACATATATGCCCGCCTAAATTCATTAATTATTAACTAATTAATTTTCAAAATTAGGTATGACTTCAATTAAGCACATATCCGCCAAAAATTGTCGGCTAAAAAGGCCATATCAAAAATAAACACATTGTTTGTTTACTTACTTTCATATATATATATATATATATATATATATATATATATATATATATATATTATATGTATGTGTGTGTGTGTGTGTGTGTGTGTGTGTGTGTGTGAAAAAACGATAAACACCTGTAAGTATTGTTTGTTTTGGTTTCTTTGTTTCATTAATATATCAACCTTCAGGGGTTATTTAATGCAAAAACCATCCTTGTAAAAGATCAGTAGTGGTACAATTTAACCCATCGGCTGGTGGACGAAGGGGTTCATACCGCTTAATCTAGTAAGATATTCAAGATATTCTTGCTATCTGTTTAGTAATGCTTGTAGAATGACTGTTCAGAGAGTTGCAGTGAAAAGAGAGTAAAATTAAGATGAAAGAAATATTAGTCATACATTAATTACAGATGATCAAATGTTTGTGTCTTTTCATATCAGATAATTAAATCCTAGCATCGGAATCTCATTACAGATATTTTCTTTTAACGATCTTATACGTCCACTCCTCTTTTAACCAATATATATATATATATATATATATATATATATATATATATATATTTATGAGTAGTGGCTTACCGGTGGGTACGGGTACGATCGTTGGGAGCGCACATGGTGAAACCCGAGTAGGTTATCACTTGGACCTATATATATATATATATATAATATATATATATATATATATAGTTAGTTAGGTTAGCGTATATACAGAATCAACAGTTTGTTTACTATCAATTTCTCACCAGCGTGATCATCGGTCATGCATTCTTTAATTATAAAATAGCAAACTATATATATATATATATATATATATATGAAGAGAGAGAGAGAGAGAGAGAGAGAGAGAGGAGTATAATAAGGAATCAAATCCAACAATATGTAGAAAATAGAAAAACACCAAGTATTTCAAAAGATGAGTTTTATTCCTGATGGTACAGTCGACGTTATAACGTTTCTGTTTTTGCAACCTTCATCGGGGCTTGAGGTGGGTGAATTGTTGTATTGGGATATTGGAGGAATTCCGAAAAATAGGATAAATTTACACACACACACACACATATATATATATATATATAATAAATAAGTAATCCACAGACACGTGTTTCAAGGTATCACCTTTCATCAGTGTGGCTATACCGTAACAGCTACCTCTGGCCGGGTTCGAGACCCGAATGAACTTTCGTTCGCCAAACCTTTTAACCCGTACGGCCAGAGGCAGCTGTCAAATATAGGAGAATAAATAATCGCTACATTTCTAAGCGGGAATGAAATTCACTAGAGTCCTCAAACGTTTATGTAAACAAACGCGAGGGTTAGCTATACGCCGTAACGGTGAATCTGCAATTAAGTCCCTATTCAGAGAACTCAACCATTAGTCAATGGGAGTATATATATATATATATATATATATATATATATATATATATATTCGTATGTGGTTGAAAATAGAGGGAAAAGTGGATATAACAACACAAACAACTAAATTCAATTGATATTTCGCCTTAGTGTGTAGTGAAGCTTCTTCAGAATTTATTGTGAAGACAAATGCTTTTTACGGTCCGCTTTTATACTGAAAAGGTATTTTGTCGGACTTGCTCAATCCTTCACTCCACATATTCGTACGTGTGTGGTGGTGAGGTGGGCGTCTATGCGTGTGTGTGTGTATGTGTGTGAGTGCGTGCATGTGTAACAGATCTATTAACTCCACAGTAAAAGGGTTTGAAAAGGACAAAGTATTCAAAATGTAGAAACTGAATGTAACTTTTATGTAATTCCCTGTAGTAATCTCTATTTGTTTGCACGGTTCTATTGTAACTGCGTATGTCTCATTGTCAATGTGCACTGGGGCGACTGAATTGTTTACCTTGAACAACTCTGGAGGACAAAAGTCATATTCATGAACATTATACTTCACGATACACTTAACCTGAGTAATTCCCCTATTAAGGATAAAAACAAACCTTGCGGTCATCCTGAAAGATTGTATCTTTTTCTGTCAATCGCCCCCTAGATAGTGAGTCAAGAAAACACTGTGGAAGATGTACAAAATCTTCTTAAAATGATTTTTTATTATCTTCAAGATACGTACTCCCATATTTTTCAGCTTTAATCTTTTTTTTTTTTTTTTTTTTTTTTTTTTAGTAATGCATTCTTCAAATTAGTAGATGGAGCTAACCTCGTACGATTTGCTTTTGGGGGAAAAATTAAATTGTTGTTTTTAATCTGAATTCTGAAATAAGTTAATAGAATTATTTCATTGTTGAAGTGTAACATTATGCTCTCGTTGTCGGAGGGGAGAGATGTGTTAAAACCTTTGTTTACTTGTCGGAATGGTTGAGATGATGACGTGTCAACACTTCATTACGTCTTGTACTCATTGCCGAATGGAGAGATTTACGTTGCTTAACGTTGCTTAACGTTACGACTCTTTCTTGTAATGGAATGAACAATTTGTAGATAAGGAAATATATCTATCAAATTAGGTACACATATATATATATATATATATATATATATATATATACATATTGACTTGTTAATCCAAGTAATAATGTTCTTCATAATGTTTTGAGATATACAAGGACCTAAATACATTCAAGCTTATATTTAACACTTTTACAACCAACCAACCAAAACAGTGTCAATGAATGCTTAGAGGGTCCGATATCATCATGCTGATCAGGTCGGGTTGACAGCATGGATTCCCATGACCCTTCCTCGGACCCATTCCTATCAATTCTTACTCCTGGTGTAACACTACGCTCTCCTTGTCGGACTGGAGAGATGTGTTAAACGTTTGCTTACTTTACCTTCTCCTTGTCGGAATGGCTGAGATGATGACGTGTCAGCTCTTCGTTGCGTCTTGCACTCATTTGTGAATAGAGAGATTTACATGTCCACATTGCTTATGGCACGGCTCTTACTTCTAATGGAGTGAATGATATGTGGATAAAGAAATATTCAATATACTTATCATTGTACTGGTACTACATCGGAGAAGGCTGGAATCCTGGTTGTTGGGCAGCTATTCAATTGATTGGCAATTTTATGATGTTATGGAGTCTGGACGCCAACTTGGAGCTGTGGGTTATCTTGCCTTGTGCCATTTGGAGTTTTTAGTAATAACACAAGGCCGTTTATTTTCACTCATGAGTATTTCCCTCAAATTACAACAGCCAAGAGCAAGAAATTCCATATCTTGCTCCGGTAACGCATTCTCCCAGACTCAATTTACACTCTGGCCTCTCACTCCTCCTTTCTCTCCTTCGCCACGTATCATTCGACGTCCAATCAAACCATGCCATGTGTCCAAGCCAAATCATCACTTAAACTTTTCCGTTCTAATCCACACATCAGGCCACCCTCACGACTCCACGTTTCGCCCATTGCATGATAGAAAGAAAAGTTTTCAAATTTTATTATTAAAAAAAAAGAAGACAATTCAGTGTTAAAAAAAGTTCACATTTATAGAAAAATGCTCATTTCAGAAGGAAAAAGACAATTTCGTCTTGCTGTTCAGAAAATATAGAAACAGGGAGATATCCAATTTTAATTTAAAAACCTCAACAAATATTTGTTGTGTAAAATTAATGTATTTGCCCAAACTCCCCACTTAAGGATGAAATCTTGGTGGCTGAGCAGTCCATGACAAGTAACACCCCACTTTGGTCCTTAGAGTGAACGGGCGGTCGGAGAGGCTCCCTGCGATCAATCGGATGGTCACATCAAGCCTTAGCACTAGGGGTTGACATGCCGTAAAACCCAACCAACCAAACAAACAAACAAACAAAGTCGGGAAAACACAGTGGAAGCTCCTTTTGTAATCTTCAAGATATGCACTTCCTTTTTTTTCATATATGTTTTAGTATATATTTATTTGTATGGAAACAAGTTTGCTACCATTAGTTTCATGCTATCCAAAACTTAATCGGATCAATCGTCGAGCAGCGAAAATTTTTAAAAAATGATAAAAATATGATCAAATTTATTGTTTCCATACAAAAAGACATACTAAAATATATATTTATTATTTATTTATTTATTAACGCTCTATCACAGATATTGAGCACTCTCCTAATAATTCTGTTTGTTGGCTCATTACTGCCTCTTTAAGTGTGATAGTGACAACCATATACATGGATATATATATATATATATATATATATATATATATATGTGTGTGTGTGTGTGTGTGTGTCTGTAACGAAAATCTTATTCAATGAACATACGTGTGATCAGCTGCAATTAATCGGTAACTCGATTAATTCAGTGGATTTAACCCTGATGATTCTAGCGATGAAACTCGAGTAGGTTTTTATTGTATCCATTTCTTCAATATATATATATATATAGTTTCTCTATGCGATCATCAGACCAATGATGGATGGTCGCGTTGGCGAGAAAATGGCAGTCACCAAGCGCCGTTGACTGGGTTTCTATGCTATCTTACAACGAGAACCGTTACACGACAACCGCCTCTTGCTTTGCAATATGTATGTTTCTTTTGTTTCTCTTCTTTAGTATTCAAAGTTTTCATAGAGATTAGTACCAACTGCATCTTTTTGTTCTTGCGATCTAAATTCTCTTTCCTTTCAAAGGTGATAGTGTCGCATAGCCACCAAATTGAAATATCTTATGATAATGGAGATTATGTAAATGTCTGTCGGTAACCGAAAGTACGTCTTTTGAAAGGGTCCAAAAATTCAAGGCAATATCAATCCTTTGCAAGTCTCTCCAGCAAACGAAATGCAATTCCTTTCCCAACCGAACACGCCACTCTCACTTCAAATAGCAGTCGTCAGATTTCACTTGCCGTCCAAACACTTTCTTCCTCACTCGCCCTGTCAGCGACAGTCCGTCTTTATTTCTGCTCGTTCGGCTGCGCTCATGCAAATTCGGATATACTTTATTTGGGTCTCTACTAACAACACCTCAGCTACGAGGAGGTAGCGAGTTTGAGTATCCGTAGCCGCTCGCCACAATCTTCCCCCTCGCCACAGGCCAAACATATCCTGACGCGCTTTGTTTGTGGGGGCTGGGAATCCGCTTGTTCATAGGGCTGCCTTTCAGTCTCGTCACATTACGTCATCACTGACGTCACGGTTCCTTTCACTTATGTTCTCAACGATTATGAAATAGTCATTATTTAATCTTAATTAGCATCTTATTTATTAACGATGTCTCTATTAAAGTCTAGCTAAGTTAGATTTGTAGCAAAACCCCCCATATTATTAATGCATTTAAAATCCTCAAATATGTGATATATATCTCTAAAAAAAAAAAATATTTACATAGCATATGGTGGAAATAATTTGCATAATGATTTTAACAAAACTGGGTTTAATAAATAATTATTTGCTGTAACAGATTTCTAATACTATCATGCTATTCTCAAACGTATTAAAAGTAATCCTATATATCATTTTATGAGTATAGATAAAAGGAAATGAAAACAACACAATATGCTGTTAAAGGGAAAACATTTTATAACATATTCATAGCTAATATTGAACAATATTTCGATTTTATAAAAATCATCTTCAGGGCTTGTTTATACAATATACAATATGCTATAAAACGTTTTCACTTTAACTGCATATTGTGTTGTTTTCATTTCCTTTTATCTATACTCATACCGTCGGATTCATTTCCTTTCTTTTAACTTATATAATTTTATATAGAAATCAATTGAAATAACATTAGAATAAGTGGAGAAATGTAGACAAATACGGGATGTTACAATGGATGAATATTTATTCTTGGTGATAATTTCGACGCTATAACTTTCTGAAGAAGATCATAAAGACCGAAACGTTATAGCGTCGACATTATCACACACAAAAAAAAACATTCATCCATTATAACATTCTGTGTTTCTCTACATTTCTCCACATACTGTCGGATTGATATCCTCCTTTTACACCCATTAAAATAAGTATAATAATTTTATATTCGTTCTTATTTACTGTCGTTAGGCTTTATAATTCAATATAATATTTTATTACATGAAAACTTAAAAACTTGCGCCTAAGGAGCGTATCATTTTGCTAGTGTGTGTAAGTCACAGCGTCACATCGATATATGTCGCATCATCGTCGGCATTTCAGTCTCGGAAGACTATATAGTTCTTGTGTCCCTGTGTTGGAATTTTTTGGGGATATAAGACGTGTGTCAGAAAGCGCGTGGTGTATTGGTTAAAGTCATAGAAAATGGACTCGTCGCCCCGAGTTCAAACCCTGGACGTGGTAATTGCATTTCACTTAGCGCTAATACCCTTGGGAAAGGTATGAATTCTACTCTCCCTCCAGCTATGGGTAAATAGTAGGGCAGACTGGGCTCTTTAACCTTGGTTAGGCAACCGGTCTAGGAGAAGGAAAACTCTGAATTCAAACCTGTTAAACTCCGCTTAAGAAATTGACCTTGTGTCGTATCCTACTCGTGCGGAGGGGTTGGTAAATATATATATAAGGCGTGTGCCAGATGGCTACTTCTACATATAGACTCGCCTATAAGCACGTGACCTGGGAAAGATTCCTATTATCCAATCACTGGCAGTGCTGCTGCTGCTGCTGTTGGTGTATTTATACAGGCCCGATTCTAATCTTAGCTCATTCACACTTGGACCATCTAGGACGTCGGATCTAAAGGACACTATCCCACAAGGACTTATTGATTTACTTATTTGTTTGCTTTAAGTTCTTTTACAACTGGAACCCAAGATGGCGGCCAGTTACTCAACACCCTGAAGTTACAGTGCCTCCTGTGACCAATGTTCGAAAAACATTCTCGACCACAGATGTCGCATGCGAAGGCTATTCCTGACGATGTGCCGGTGCTTTGTTGTCGCCGCTTTCTTCTGAACCTCTTGGCTTTATGGTATTGCGCCAGGGTGACTTCAGACATGAACAGTCAGCTACGGAGAACCTTTTGCTATTATGTATAAGTCACAACGCAAAATCGATATATGTCATATAGTCCGGTATTAATTCGATATATTTGGTATAGTCATATTTTTACCATTGAATCGAAGTTTCTGATTTTCCTTTGGGTCGAACCCTTTCCCCTTTGGTTGGGGGTGTCTGGCGCTGAGTACCATTTCGTTCTGCTGCTTTAACTTTACCGGCATAGCTTTTATTTTCCGATTCGATACCTTCGACAAACAAGCTCGTTTGGGAGGGGAAGAAGAGACAGATATCCGTCCACCTGAATGGGCATTTAGCCGCAACTGAACTACTTTAAATGACTAGCCCCAACTGCTTAAAAATTCGGACTGGTTATATTGCATTCTGGTCACCCATCTAACTTTACGTGGCCACGCCACCTTCCAGTCCAAACGCCTACGTATTTAGCCTCAACTGAACTACTTTAACTGACTCTAGTCCCAACTGCTTAACAAAATCGGCTCTAAAATTCGGACAGGTTATATCGCATTCTGGATACCCATGTAACTTTACGTAGCCACGCCTCCTTCCAGTCAGAACGCCTACGCATTTAGCCTTAACTGAACTACTTTAACTGACTCTAGCCCCAACTGCTTAACGAACGCCAGCTCTAAAATTCGGACTGATTATATCGCATTCTGGACACCCATGTAACTTTACGTGGCCACGCCTCCTTCCAGTCAGAACGCCTACGCAATATTCAAGGTCACGCCTACGCACTTTCTTTACAGTCGGTCACCTGTATTGTTTCTCTTCTTTTACCAGATCTTCTGTTTACTTAAATTAACCTAAAAAAATCCTTAGATTTAATCTACTCCTGACTATCTTTTATTATCTTCAGATGTGACAAATATGGCCGCCACACTGGCCCTATTTGTGAACTTTATTTGTTGACTCGTACTTAAGATATTCT
>CM042158.1:45600754-45635673 GCA_023376005.1 Doryteuthis pealeii
CTTTGGTGAATAATGATAATAAAATTTTCGTGTAGTTTTGTAAAAGGAGGTCCTGATGTTTGTGAAGTCTACACACACACATTATTAACCAAAATAATCAGTCAGTATATTTCGTTACTGATATTTTAATAATACCAGTCCCAAAATGTGGAACCCTACTCATGTTTAATTCACAGATAACAATAAAGATGAGGGACAATAGTCGGAATAATCCTAATAATAATAAAATCATAATTCACAAACTTTTTTACTGGAGGCCCTAACTTTATCTTAAAAATAAAAGATTGTTAAAAAAATATGGAAACTTTTTATTTCGGAGAAGAAAGAAAACTATGTTCTTTACAGTAAGGAGTTTATTTCAATTTTGACATCCATATTTTGAAAATGCTGACCGTTGAAATCTTTCTAATATTTTTCATAATTTGTTTCATTGTTTCAAACTGCGATAAATTGAAAAGAAAATGGTCACCTCTGAAGCAAAAACTCTATTCCTAAAGTCCTGAAGAATGTCTAACAGACCGAAACGTTGCCTCGTCGACATCACTACCTACAATAAACATCCATTTTCTACAACATCCTGTGTTTGTCTACCTTTCTCCACACACACACACACACACACACACATATATATATATATATATATGGAAATACGGTGAGGAAATTAATCCGACAATATGCGCTTATTTATGTTAATGCATGCGTCATTATTTGATCTTCACCTTCCATTTTTGCACATGCATTGATCACGTCATTTGCTTTTCGTAAACAAACGCGCATATAAAAATTAACGGTTAATAACATCATATTCACACACTCACTATGCACTTAACATCTTTCATTTTGTCCCTCACATAAACATTTCTTAACAGCGTCCTGAAGATGGTACAATATACCGAAATGCTTAAGTATTGACACTAAAAATTGTTTCCTGATCATAACATCCTGTGTCTGTTATATTTTTAAAATATTTTCTTCTTATATATATATATATATATATATATATATATATTAGAGAGAGAGAGAGAGAGAGAGAAAGAGAGAGAGAGAGAGAAAGAGATAGAGAGGAATGAACAATTTGTTATAAAAAAGCATTATAATATTAGTCTAATCGTGGAAGAGCTTCGAGCAGAGAAAAGTAAACTTATACTTCACGAGTTCGAGGTGGGCCATAACCTTACGTAAGTAACCATAAAAATTTGTTGTGCAAAAATTGAAGATGCATTTAATCACAATACAGTAACCAGATGGTTCAAAAAATTTTCCTCAGGTTACAAAAACCTCGATGATCATGCATGGTCAGATAGGTATCAAACTATGTGAATTTTCAGACCATGCTCCAAACGATAGTGGCAAAACCGGTGAGTGGCACTTACAATTCGTCTCTTCACAATTTCGACAAAACTATACGTAGCTGCTTCACGGTTCCTAATTATTGTTAAACTTTTGATTCACCGTAGTACATGATTATTTATATTGGAAATTAAATGTATAATTTACTACAATTCGGGTGTTCCATATTTTTTTACCGGGAATTTTACGTCTACAAATGATAATTATATAATTTTACACTTTTTACAAGTTGGAGTTATTAATCCATATAACACAGTGAACGTTTCATGTATTTTCTTTTTGATCGGTTCAAAATTGGAAGCAACATTTCTGAAACTCGATAAAACATTAAAGTGTTTGTCTAATAATAGGTTCTTGATTTTACAGTCCATACAATTCAGTGTTGATTCCAGACATTTCGGTGAGGAGATAATCATGAAATCCTAAAAAGTAGCCAGCCAGGGTCGGTGACACAATACTATATATATATATATATATATATATATATATATATATATATATATATATTGTGTTTATAAATCCTTGCAGCAGTTTTAAAATATAAAATTTAATAAATCACATTGTTCAAATGATAGAACATGAGTAGTTTAACATTATATATATATATATATATATATATATATATATATATATATATATATAATGTGTGTGTGTGTGTGTGTGTGGTGTGTGTGTGTGTGTGTTTTGTTGAACTCGACGGACAATTCTTGTCTGACGATTTTTTTCAATCCTTTCTAATTGTCTAGCCATCTTTTTTTTATATCAGGGTGGAATTGGTGTATGAATCAACAAAATCTTTTAACACAAGTACTTTCTGTACTACCTAGTGCCACCATCAGGTGTGAACAGGTGAGAAGTCTCCACCAGAAAGATATATATATACATATATATATCTTTCTGGTGGAAACACCTCACCAGTTCACACCTGATGATAGGACTAAGTAATACAGAAAGTACTCATTTTAAAACGTTTGGTGGATTCATACACCAATTCCACCCTGATATATATATATATATATATATATATATATATATATATATATATAAAGCAATTGGTAATTTGCTTGAAGCATTGTTAAGTATGTTATAATATATAATATTTTGAAGGCCAATACAATGCGTATGAAAAATAAACAAAAAGATGTTATTTTGTCTTATCGATTTCGAAGGATAAAACTTCATCATCAGAGTTTCTGATACGAAACTCTGATGATGAAGTTTATGCTTCGAAATCGATAAGACAAAATAACATCTTTTTGTTTTTATTTTTCATACGCATTGTATTGGCCTTCAAAATATTAATATATTATAATATATATATATATATATATATATATATATATATAGAGAGAGAGAGAGAGAGAGAGAGAGAGAGAGAGAGTGTGTGTTCATAAAGTTTTGCAGCAGTTTTAAATATGGAATTTAGTAACTCATATGATTCAAATGATAGAACCATTTAATAAGAACCATATTCTTTAAATATACGCTTCTACATTTGGGGCGCTGGTGATTGTCGTCAGTGATGTAATCCTCAGGGTTCATTGGGAAGTTTCGGGTCTTCCAACATCAGACATGAACATGAAAGTTCAACTCATGCAGGTTTATTTTTTATGCACTTTTATCATTACATTTCAACAAGTTTGCCATCTTTGTTGTTATATCTTAAATCTGCTGCAGGACTTTATAGGCACTCTGTATATGGAAAGTGAGACCAATGTTATAGTATTACTATGTTTTGAGGTGTTCTCTTAAGCTGGTGGTGTTTTTTCTTATTTTCCATATTGGTGTGATTCAGTTTGTATTTTTGAATTTCCACGTTGCAATATGTAAGTAAAAGTAAAGTCGACGGGGCGGCCTAAAGTCAGTATCAGCCATGTCAGCGAGGGAGTCTATCCCCTTTTCAATAGCGCTAGATCAAGGAGATTGTTTCAGCATCTGAGGTGGAGCGCCACACCTACCATCAGCTCCTTACTTTACCGCACAGATCCATGTGCTACTCATACGCTGAGTTGGCAAGGACCAGTATCGAACTAGGAACCTTGTGGTTTCTAGCCGAACGCTCTACCGACTGAGCTAACCCGGCCCTCTTGCAATATGTACATATCAATTATTATTTAGTTATGTAATATAATATGTACACATCTATTCTTGGCATGTACATAATGATATGTACATATCTATTATTGTTTATGTATGTAGTTTCTCTGCTTTCTCTTTTGATATACCGGTGTATATTTTTTTTAGTTTCCTTTGAATGTTAATGTGGTTTGGTATACGACGTTGGTTTTTAGGCACGTGCCATTTAATGGGAAATCTGAAATTGTTCTGCAGTTTACAGGTGGAGGTTGTGGGGGGGTTAGGTTATGCAGCACCTGTTATTTTCTTGCTGCATGAATTATTTTAATGACATGTAACATATTTTCTGATACCAATAACATATTTTAGAGTGTTCCTGTTGAGTGTTTTTTTGTAATTTACATAATGCTGGGGAGTATTCGGCTTACTTTCATTTTTTATTGGTTAAATCGTGTCTTTTACATTTCTTGCTCTGTTTCACAATCGTCTTGGACGAGTTGTCGGATAATCCGAGGATAATGGACTGTGAGATTTGATTGGGTAGGGTGGGGGTTATTAATATTAACAATTAATTTCTAATCTTGTATAATTTTATATTGAAATCAATTAAAATAAAAATAGAATAAGGGTAATCTTTTTATATGCGTTCTTATTTAGTTTTTTTAGTCTTTCTAATCTAATATATTACATTAAAACTTAGTAACAATAAAGGTTTAACGTAAACATACTGACATCTAAAATTATGGAAAGTCGAAGAGATTTTAATTCGCAAGAGACAACGGTTCGTTAGACTATGAGTTTGTAGGGAATACTTGCCACGGTTCGCCTATTTAACGCTAGGGGACACGAAAGATATGCACCTCTTATGTCTGCCAATAGTCACTTGGTGGCGTAGCCGTAAGCATAATAAAAGAAGAAAGGGAGAGAGGAGAGAGAATAGACTTTTGGTTGGTGGTGGGATGTGTATTAATATCAACAATTAATTTTTAATCTTCGACATTTCTATTCTTCCCATGATGCACCATTAGAAACCAAGCGATCTTTACTATCCCAAATGAGAGTTATGTAAAAAAAACAGCGAGAGAGTCTATCCTCTTTTCGCTAGCGGTAGACGAGAAGGAGTATTTTTGCTGAGGTGAAGCGCTACACCTACTCTCAGCTCACCACTTTACCGCACAGATCAGATTATACAATTGTGCTACTCATACGCTGAGTTGGTGGGGACGGGTATCGAACTCAGAACCTAGCGATTCCGAGGCGGGTATTCTACCGACTGAGCTAAACCGGCCCCTTAAGTTATGTAATAATAGAAAATATGAAAGTGTCCTATTTTCTACGCGCGAAAAATGAAAAGCAAACATGAAATGATTCTTTCATTTGTAACTAAATAAAATGTTGTTTTTTTGTAATTATAAAACTTTAAATGAAAGACACGTTCTTATATTAAAACATTTTTAATTCAATCTTTGGCACCCAGGTATCATTTGAATAAATCAGAAGTTTTGCTTATTAATCAGAAGTTGACAAATATATATTTTTCAACACTTACGATAATTAAAAAAAAAATTATGAAATAATATTAATTCTTAATTTGATCATATTACATGTAAAAAAAAAAAATTAATGTTGGCAGCTGGAGTGCCTATTGGTGACTTGGTCCGAACACTCAGTACAATTAGAGATTCAAGTATAGCTGGGTAACATACATGTAGAATTATTTTATAAAATTTTAATCTATAACAGTCTGGAACAATGCATTCCTTTTACAAAAAACTAAGTAAATAAATTCGACAGATAATTCTAAAGACAACGTGGTACCACATTTCTTCCCTACCATTTTGAAGCATCTCTTCAGTTCTACGAAGGTGAGTCAGAAAGTAATACCATTTTGAAAAAATGAAGCTGGTCCTCTGTGGATCACATCCCTACTCCTCCACGTAGTCACCGTTTCTCTCAATAGCCATGTTCACCTTCTAATGAGAGCATGTATCCCTGCCCCGTGAAATTCTGTTGACTGTTCTTTGAGCCACTTCTTTACTACAGATTTCACTTCCTCGTCACTGGAATAATGTTTGTCTCTCAAATCCGCTTTCATGGGGCCGAAAAGAGGCAAACATTATTCCAGTGACGAGAAAGTGAAATCCTTTGTGAAGAAGTGATTCAAACAGTCAACAGAATTTTACGGGGCAGAGATACATGCTCTCATTGGAAGGTGGAACATTGCTATTGAGAGAAACGGTGACTATGTGGAGAAATAGGGATGTGATCCACAGAGGACCAGCTTAATTTTGATGTATGATACATGTTCCTGTATTGGTAATTATTCCTGTCCTTTAAAAATGGCATTACTTTTTGACTTACGAATAAAGTATATTTTTGGGGACTAGGACCCCCCGCAAAAATATACAAAACTCATTGGGCATCAGAATCAAGAAATTGGTGAAAACGGACAAAATCCTTGGTTATGGTAGCCCATCGATATTCGATGTTTGTTGTTATTTTGATTTCTTCACAAATTTCCAGGGAGAACATGGCGAACAGATGATACTGAACGATCCCCAACAACACGACACTTATCAACCAGACCGACAGGTCCACGGCAAAGTGGACCAAAGACTACTGGTTATTTACATACAACCCATGGTATTCTCAAAGAGTCACCCACTCAATACAGACGAGTCACACTGTTGCTTAACTTTTTCATCAAATGAAAACCGGGGTTATTAACACTAAATATTCAGACGATTACCTTGAATTCATACGTTGTTTCGGGGCTAAAAATATCGTTACCACTAGTTCAAAGGCTTCCAAGTAGCATAAATGCCACCAAACTTATTGACAGAAATGTGATTAGATATAGAAAAGTTAATTAACAAGAGACCTAAACAAGGTCTAACGTTACTGCGGCCTGAACATTGTGTTTATACATACCACAATAAAGATTAGGACAACAGTCAGAAATATGAAAATTATTCATATCAAGATTCATCTCATTAATACAGACGAACTTGGTATCCGGTACGTAATTATTCATGATGTTTGCAAAGTAAATTACAGGAAAGCAAGATTGAAATCAATTAATATTTGATTTGCATATGTGAGAGTCGGGTGTCATTGCAAATTTTCATGCTCAGTTGCGTAATCTTACCAACTTTTTCTGATGATGTAAAACAACACTGAAACATCAGTAACACAATTCCCCCTTATCTGTTAACCAAATACTGAATCCACTGGGAATTGTGCAAGAAATTACGTTGTCACAATGCTACTAAATGGTATATGCACAAACCGAAATCTGTCCTAGAGAATGAGACGCATAAAATCCTCTGGGACTTTGAGATACAGAGGGATTACCTAATCCCGACTAGGACACCAGACCTAAAGTTACTTAACAAGAAAAGAACTTGTCATTTCGTGGATTTTGCCGATTTGATGGATCACAGAGTGAAAATGAAAGAAAACTAAAAGAGACAAATACTTGGACCTAGCTAGAGAACTGAAAAGATCGTGGGACATGAAGGTTAAGGCCGTGCCACTTGTAATTGGTGCCTTTGTAACGGTCCCTAAGGGTTTGGAAAAAAGTCTTGGTGAATTGGAAATCGGAGGAAGAATCGAGATCATCCAAACAACAACAGAATTGAATACTGAGAATATTCATGAAGACCTGAGGAGACTTGCTGTCACTCAGTCTCCAGCGAACCAACAGTTAAGGCGGGTGTGAAAATCTTTCATTGAGTAAAATAATACTGAATACACAGTTAATGCCTTATTTGGGGAACCACTTTTACTCTTTTAGAGCAAAAAGTATTTTGCAGGTATCAACTTGACCGTTTGAGGCAAAGTTTGTTTTTAAATCTGATCTAAGAATTAAATACAATATCCAGATTGTACTGGAGTTAAAGCTCAGTACCAAGAAGTCTTTTAATAGAAATTCAGATTCTATGACTACCCGTAGCGTAATTATTATGGACTACAGAGAATTTGGGGATTGAAAAGAAAACGGTAATCGGATTTCTGGAGAAAGAGAAGAAAAAGAAATAAGAACAGAAAGACGTTAAAGTTTGGAAGTGTAAACACTTAACGGGTGCCAGCCATTGACCGACCAATGACTCCGGAACTAGATTTAAAAATAAAAACGGAAGTTATAGGTTTTTCTGCGAAGGAGCGGAAGTGGATGTAACCCCCCACCCCCGGGACCACAAACGGGTCGGACGTGTTTGTTGGGGCTCTGTCGTGACATATCTAGGTTAGCAGCGAACAGCGCGCATGAACGAGATTTAAGATGGAACAGCTTACCCCCCCCTCTCTCTCTCTCTCTCTCTCTCTCTCTCTCTCTCTCTCTCTCTCTCTCTCTCTCTCTCTCTCTCTCTCTCTCTCTGAAAAGGAACCCACGAGCCTAGAAATAAATAAATAACCCATTTTTGACTATACGACTTTCGTATGTTGTTACTCTGAACTAACGACAGCTACTACTACTAACGACTACTACTACAACTCGACCTTGGCCCCTATACAACACTATCGACACACTACCTTGCCAGTGTGTCAAACCCTTAAATGCCAGACTGCGATGGAACTTGTTTTACAGACATAAGCTTAAGCCAAATTTTAGTGTCAACATTATTCTCAAAAAGCATTGATAATGAATACACTCTTCAATGACTATATCATGTACATAGCCTTGTGCCACACTAAGCTTTGCACAAAAATATCTACTCTAATGGCATACGAAAAGTTCACCTTGGCATTAAATGGAAATTATTTGTATTATTTAGATTTTTCGGTCTGTTGTCCTCATCTTTATTGTTATATAAACGACGTTTTGGCCGATGTGCCTTCAGGCCTTCTTCATATGTTTCTAGTCGAACCTTTACTTAATCTATTATGATAGATTATTCTCATTCCGTTAACCTTGACCAGATACAAGTGTTAAGCTATATTATGTTTTCTATGTAATTTTCGCCCGTAGTCGGGATTGAACCTGCAACCTACAGATGATTGTCACTTTGAACTGTATTAGCTCAACCCTTTTATCCGTTGCACCAACTGGAAGGCCAGAGAGTTCCCGAGTTCAACAAAAAATACCCAAAGAAGACCAGAGGGAGCATCGAAACAATAAAGATGAGGTCAACAGCCCGAAAAGTCTAAATAATACAAATTATCAAGCTTAATCTCAAAAGTCAGACTTTCTCTATTTAGGAATCCAGAAACATTGGGAATTTTGATTTTATTAATTTTAATTTTTCGGATTTTTGTCCTCATCTATAGTGTAGTATGTATAAACACAACGTTCAGACTGTGTATCCTCGGGCCTTGTTCAATTGTTACCTGTTTACCTTCGACTGAAGTCATCATCAGATGATAACCCTGAGCGTAGTTTCGGAGCTTTAATGTCGTTCCACTAATTATAATTATAATGGTAATAATTACCACGCTTAAATTCAGGGTTATCGTCTGATTATGATTTTAGTCTATGGTAAACAGGCAGCACCTGAAACAAGGACCAAAAATACAGCAGCCTAAACATTGTGTTTATACATACCACAATAAAGATGAGGACAAGAGTCAGAAACATCAAAATTATTCACATCAAGCATCATCTAAAAGATACAGACAAGTTAATTTGATGTTATACATTGTATATGTGTTGGCCTCCCTCCGTCTACTAAAGACGATGGCGTAATGTCCACATTTAAATTGTTTTTAATCTGCAACTGCATGAGTGGCTGAACAGACCAATTTTTGAATGGCAATCTCTGGTGCAGTGACTGCAAACAAACAGTGATGCTTGCTTAAGCGGCTGTTGTCTCTCCTTCCTTCTGGCTCTCTTTTCTGAGGCGGTTTTTTCCTCACTTTTTCACTCCTTTCCGTTCCTTGTATAGTAGTATATAGTATACATTGTATAGTATCATATCTAAATGATTTGCTGCTATCAAAGCAGTATCACCACAGCGAAGGGAGTTCAGTCTCATATCTCAACAAGACAACGACTATTCCAGAGACACTTCATAACACATTGTATACGTGTATTATAGTCTTTTTAATTTAGTAAATTTCATTACATTAAAACTTAAATACTTACGCACGGAGGGTGCATAGAAAAAGGAACTTGTCAACCGGTGGACTTTGCGGTTCCAGCAGATCACAGGGTGAAGATGAAGGAAAACGAAAAGATAGACCTTGCCAGAGAATTGAAAAAGCTGTGGAATATGAGGGCAAAAGGGATACCAATTGTAGTCGGTGCACTTGTTGGAATATTCCCCAAAAGCTTGCAAAAAAGACTGGGGGATCTGGAAATCAGAGGAAGAATTGAGACTATCCAGACTACTGCATTGCTGCAATTGGCTAGAATACTCGGAAGAGTCCTGGAGACCTAAGGAGACTTGTTGTCACTCAGACTTCAGTGAAAGACCATCAGCTAACGCTGGTGTGAAAAACTCACAAGGAATAATAATAATAATAATAATAATAATAATAATAATAATAATAATAATAATGAAGGTGAAGGTCGTACAAATTGTGATTGATCCCCAAAGCTCTGGAAAAGAAGCACTATTAGGATCGGCTAGAATACTCAGAAGAGTTCTGGAGACCTGAGGAGACTTGCTGTCACTCAGTCTCCATTGAACCACCAGCTACGGCAGGTATGAAAAACTCAATAATAATAATAATAATAATAATAATAATAATAATAATAATAATAATAATCTGGAAAATCGACTGGGTGAACTAGAGATTAGAGGATGAATTAAAACCAACTAGACCACAACACTACGAAAATTGGCTAGGATACTTAGAAAAGTATTGTAGATCTGAGGAAACTTGCTGTCACTTAGACTCCAGTAAAAAAAAAAGTATTATTAAAACAACCATTAAAGCTGGTGTGAAAACTCGCAAGATAATAATCTTATAATTAACATTATGTACCTGACTGTTTGTAACTGAAACTACGTCATCACCGTGTAGAATAAACATACTAAGTTCCAATTACCGTCTAATTGGTAAGACAAGGCAACAAGGAAGCCGTAACTTAATACGGATCTTACCTTGTTGCAAACCTACTGCAGAATGCCAGAGTATTTATGAAGCCTCATAACATCATAGATTCCAAGCAGCCGATCAGAACTCAGGGAATGGAATCACCCAAATACACGAATGGACTATTCTTGAGTTCCATAAATACCAGATGTTTTGGGCACCAGTCAGTAGTGCTTAGTTGCTGTTGTTCAAACCAACAACATACTCAGCTCACAACACAGTTGCTAATCACCCAAAAAATCTTTACACACCGGCGTCACAATTCCTTTAGCTATTTACGTTAGTTTCCCAATAGTTATTAAATAATAATTAATCAATCTTAATAAGTATCTTATTTATTAACAATTAGTCTCGCCTGGGTAGAGGAGGTGCAAAAATAACATGTATTGACTTTTTCACTTTTGAGATTCACAAATGTTGGACATTTTTAAGTAGAACTTCAATTATTTCTATATATATTTTGATTTTTAATATCTTTGAATATAAATCAAATCCCCATATTTTTTAAAAAAGCAAGAACCGGTGATATCTAATGTGTATATATATATTTACTTTGTTGTTAATTGTTCTATTTTGGTAGTTTCATCCGGACATACATACATACATACATACATACAAACTGCCCTTTATATATGTAAAGATGTCTCTATCAAAGTCTAGCTGAGTCATATTTGCCTCAAAACAACCCATATTATTAGTGTGTTTAAAACATTCCAGTGTGTGTTATATATCACAAAGGAGTTCAGGTTTACATAGTATATGGTGTGGATAATATTTGAATACTGGTTTTAACAAAACCGGGTTTAATAGATAATAACTTGGGATTATTGAATTTTGTTATTATTGTTTTATTCTCAAACGTATTGAAAACAATCCTATGTATAATTTTATATTGAAATCAATAAAACTAAAATAAGGGTAATCTTTTTATATGAGTTCTTATTTAGTTTTGTTAGTCTATCTAATCTAATATAATTACATTAAAACTTTGTAACAATAAAGGTTTAACGTAAACATGCTGACATCTAAAGTTATGGAAAGTCGAAGAGATTTTAATTCGCAAGAGGCAACGGTTCTTTAGACTATGGGTTTATAGGGAATACTTGCCACGGTTCGCCTATTTAACGCTAGGGGACACGAAAGATATGTACCTCTTATGTCTGCCAATAGTCACTTGGTGGCGTAGCCGTAAGCATAATAAAAGAAGTAGCGGCAAAGAGAAAGCCCACATTTATCATGCTGCTGGCTACGCTACCCCGTGTTATTGGTAGAAACAAGAAATTACCGTTCGTGTCCCCTAGTGTCAAATAGGAAAACACGTGGTAAGTAAGGGATGTAGTCCCAACAAGTTTCTAAGCTATAATTTATTTTCCCGATCGCTAAATACTATTCTTTTCAGTAGACTTGTAAAGTTTTTTTTTTAAGTAAAGCCGTCGGGGTGGCCTAAAGTCGGTATCAGCCACACAGCGAGGGAGTCTATCCCCTTTTCACTAGCGCTAGACCAAGGAGATTATTTAAGCATCTGAGGTGGAGCACAACACCTACCATCAGCTCCTCACTTTACCACACAAATCCCTGTGTTTAAAACATTCCAGTGTGTGTTATATATCACAAAGGAATTAAGGTTTACATAGTATATGGTGTGGATAATATTTGAATACTGGTTTTAACAAAACCGGGTTTAATTGATAATAACTTGGGATTATTGATTGAATGCTTTATTCTCAAACGTATTGAAAACAATCCTATATATAATTTTATATTGAAATCAATTAGAATAAGGGTAATCTTTTTATATAAGTTGAGTTGGCGAGGGCCGGTATCGAACCAGAAACCTTGTAGTTCCCTGGCTGACACTCTACCGACTGAGCTAAACCGGCCCCTTGTAAAGTAATCAACTAAAATCGATATGAAAACATATTATCGATCTTGTGTCACAGTATGTTCTTAACTTTTTGCCTACCAAATTCACCCCATGGTTGTATCAAATTTTCTTGGTATTTTTTAACAGTATGATGGAATATTTCAAAATTCACTATCTATTCACCTCAGAGCTCATTCCATTCAAATAAAGTCCTATCATTATTGTAATCCGAGTCCTTCAGCTTAATTATGATGGACTAACAATCAATTTTTGTACTTGGGTGGGAGAGCCGCTGTGAGTGGCTTAAAGTAGGCAATAAGATAACTCTTTGTTCAGCAAATTCACCCCATAGCTGTACCAAATTTTCTTGGTATTTTCCCTGTATGATGGGATATTTCAAAGTTCATTTTCTGTTCACCTCTTATTCTATTCAAATAAAGTTATTATTGTAATCTGATCTCTTCCTTTATTAAAATGTGAGAACCGCTGTCGGGGCTTACTATAGGAATGCAGTGGCGAGAGAGCCGCTGTGAGCTGCCTAAAGTAGGCTAGTAGGAGTTAATTCTAAAACGATTTGATTTGATTAATAAGATAATTTGATTAGTTAAACTAGTAAATCACATATTCTTCATTTTAATTTATCGTCCATCCGATGTTAACAATGTCTGCCGATTCTTGATGGACAGCTTTCTGGAAAAGAAAAAAGAAAACAAAATCTCAATTGAAATAAAAAAATAACAAGACAATAAAATCTGCAAAAATATTCAAAGCGAATCTTGTAGATAATTATATCATGAAAAAAATTGAAAAACACAAGTTTATAAACAAGTAATGTTTATTTCGCCTACGCTGCAGTGTTTCGGTCTGTTTCAATAGATCTTCATCGGGGCATTTGTTAGTTTGACAGAAAAAAATAAAACTATCACAGAAAATAAGAAATCTTCGAGGCCCTTTTGTTTTGTGGTCGGTTGGTCTATTTGAAGTTGTTGATGAAAACGCGAGCATTCTTGGAGTTTGTTTGGTTTTTTTTTCATCAACAATTGAATAAAAATACGCCACGTGATCAATTTAGGTCATATTGAAGGAAGAAACGTAAATATTTTAGAACTTTAAAAAAAATTTTTCAAAAAAAAAATAACGAAGACAAAGAGTTATTACAAAGAAAGGCAGTTAATTCAAAGATCAAATTATCCGATTGGAGAAAAATTACTCACTGTTATCTTGAAAATATGTAAAATCGTCCGGTTTTTTTTACAGCAGGGTCAATTTCTTTATTGATATTTTTTTAGCAGAATTCCGTATTCATGGTTCTTTTACTTTTTAATTAAAAAAAAAAGAAATTTTCGTGAAAACCGGGCCATGGATGTATTTTTCATAGAATTTTTTTAAAAGCCTCTAATCATAATTTGTTTTTGGCTACGTTAAATTCCAATTGATTTAACGATGCAAAAATGTAAACATTGTTTTTCGTTCATAATTTTCATTATTTCCGTAAGATGAATTTTTTTTTTTAAATCATCAGGAGTTTGTTTAATGTTTCTTCTTTTGAATAGACAAAAAAATTTCAAGATAATATTAACCTCTATGCAAGTTTCATTGTGTTAAATATAGGAGGGATGAACTTCACAAGGAATGTTGGTGGTATCTACTGTAATATATCTGGATAATCTGACGCAATTATTTCACCAAGCGTCAAAGTCGAAGTCCCAACTTTGAAATATTTCGGCCCTTACTCAATCTAGACGGGCGGTTAGACAGACCATTTAAAATCAATCGCCTGGTCACGTCAAGACGTAGCACCTATATGATTGTCCAAACCTATTGCCCTTATGGTAATCCCCAAACCTTTTATCATATACAAGGTGTATACTTTTTAACACACCTTGTATTCTGAAAAAAATAACGTTCGATTCATTCTTCATTTCTATCTAGGTAAATACAGCTTTAAACTTGGTACTTTTGACACACTTTGTATTCTGAAAAAAATTAATGAATCGAACGTTATTTTTTTTCAGAATACAAGGTGTGTCAAAAAGTACAAAAAATCTCGATACATTTTTGACACACCTTGTATGTGCTAGAAGGCAGTGGCCGAGAGTCTTAGTGTCCCATGTAAGAAGTTAAAATTTATTTGATGGCGAAGTTCCAATTCTGAAGTTCTGGGAAATGTGGAGTACCCCTTCATCACCATTACCGCCAGGTCTACCCTGAACCGGAGTTCATATATGAGTTAAATAAAAAAATGACTTTAAAAATTTGTTTTATGATTTATGATGATATATTAGATGCTTGTAAAATCCGGTATTTTTCAAAACCGTAAACAATGAAAAGTGGCTAAACAGTAATGTCAATGTTGTTGTTTATTGATTTTAACGGCATATCAACCCGTCTGGGGTTATGTCATGCCTAACGGTTAGGAAGTAATACATATCGTGTATTTATATTTATACTTTTTAGTAATTGGTTTTAAAAATGTGTTAGCATTATTGGGGATTATGTTGTATGGTATTGATTTGTTTCATGTCTATATTCTATGGTATAATTTTATTTCTCTAAAAAAAAAAGGAGAATATCCTCCATGTTGAATTTTCAAACAGATCTTTCATATTGTTTGCTTTAAAATAACGGTTTCTGATGTGAGCAAAAAACCTGCATTCCATAATAAGTGTTTAACTGTCAAAAGTGTTTGACATGTTCCACATTGTGGTTGTTGTTCTTGTTTGCGTATATTGGAGTGCGTTAGTCTTGTATGATCAATGCGTAATCGACTTGTTCCTTTCTAGACTTCCTTAAAGTTGGTCTCCAGCCTCCCAAAGTGGATTTTGATTAGGAAGAGTTTATTGTGGATGTTGTTATTCCAGTGCTGTTGCCATTTTGTATGAAGGAAACTATTGATTTTAGGTTTCAAATCAGTGTATGGTATTTTTAAATTGTCGGGGATCGAATCTAGAGCCGATTTAGCTGCTCTTTCATTTCCCTTCACTCCTATATGACTTGGGATCCAGCATATCATAATCTCCTTAGAGTTAGACATCAAGTCTAATCTATTCAGGAGATTTTTTTTATTTCTTAATGATAGCAGGACAGAGTCTATAGCTTAGACGTTAACATTCAATTTCAGTGTTTGGTTTTAACAGTCATGAATTTTAAACTGACGTAATGTTATCAAAACGTGTCTTTTCTTCTTGTTCTCTCTCTCTCTCTCTCTCTCTCTCTCTCTCTCTCTCTCTCTCTCTCTCTCTCTCTCTCTCTCTCTCTCTGTCGTTTTTGTTACTTTAAGGGTGAGGTTGAATTACTTGGGCGCATATAGTTAACCACTGTTATCTCTCATTGCCGAGAAACTAACAATGTCTATGTCTTGGTTGAGTAATCAAGTTTATTTCAAAAAAACATGTTTCGCACTACGTGTTCTCGTAACAACTTCACAGAATTCCATCAAGCCCACGTAACTCTAATTCACCAGTCAAGTTTGTTTTTATTTTTATTTCTATTTATTTATTTATCTTTCTTTTAGTGAGACGCCCAAGCCTGGATATAAAGCTGAAGAAAAAAGGGACACTGATAGAAATCAAAAGAATTATGCATACGTGATTTTTAATAAAATTGTCATTAGTTACAGTGAAGTATTACTTTGTTGGACCGATTTAGCCCAGTTGGTAGAGAGGCCGACTAGGAACCACAAGGTTTCTGATTTAATACCGGCCCTCGCCGACTCAGCATATGAGTAGCGCAGGGATTTGTGCAGTAGAGAGAAAAGCTGATTATAGGTCTGGCGCTCCATCTCAGACGCTAATAAAATTCTTATTAGTTACAGTCAAGTATTACTTAGTTGGACCGATTTAGCTCAGTTGGTAGAGTGTCCGACTAAGAACCACAAGGTTCCCGGTTCGATACCGGCCCTCGCCAACTCATCGTATGAGTATCACAGGGATCTGTGCGTTAAAGTGAGGAGCTGATCGCAGGTGTGGCGTTCCACCTTAGAAGCTAAAATAATCACCTTGGTCTAGTACTAGTGAAAAGGGGATAGACTCCCTCGCTATCTGGCTGTTACCGACAGTCAAGTATTACTTAGTTAATGCAAAGAAAATGCTGTCAATTTTGAGTTCTAGTTTGACGTTTTACTTTGGTGGAAGATTAAAAAGTTCATGAATTGGCTAAAACAGAATGATATTCGTTCAGCAAAGTACTTTTCACACCTTATATTGCAACATCAATGGACTCGTCAATCCGAGTTCAATTCCTGGACGAAGCTGATGGCATTTCACATGGCGATAATACCCTCGGGAAAGGTATGAATCCAATTCTCCCTCCAGCTATGGGTAAATAGCAGGGCAGACTGGACTCTTTAACCATTGCTAGGTAACCAGTCTATGAGAAAGAAAACTCTGAATTCAGAATCTGTTAAACTCCGCTTAAGAAATTGACCTTGTGTCGTATCCTGCTCGTGCGGAGGGGTTGGTAAATATATATATTGCAACATCATTACATCCCATAAAAAAAGTCCTCACACTAAAAAAGGCAAGAAGAGGCGATATCCCGCACAGACTATCACGGATGTGGACTACGCAGGTGATCTAGCACTTCTTTAGCAAATACACCTGCACAAGCCGAATCCTTGCTGCATAGCCTGGAGAAGGCACGCGGAACATTGGCCTCAATATGAACTCCGATAAAACGGAATTCATTTTTGAAATAAGTAGGATCTCCACACTCGACGGTAAGCCTATTAAATCGGTGGAACAATTCGTGTACCTCGGGTAGTAATATCTCATTCACAGAAAGCGATATTTATAAACGTATAGGGAAGGCATGGTCTACCATAAAAATATTATCAGTCATATGGGAGTCCGATCTCACTGACAGGTTAAATACAAATCTTCCAAGCCGTAGTTGTATCAGTGTTACTGTATGGCTGCACCACTTGAATCTTAAGGAAGTGCCTAGAGAATAAACTAGATGGTATCTGCACAAGAATGCTACGTTATATCAAACAAATTGTGGAAACAATACCTATAAGAAATTAGCTATACGGCCACTTGCCTCCTATCACATAGACCATCCGAATGATGATGCTGGTCACTGCTGGAGAAGCGGGGACGAACTCATAAGTGACGTTCTCCTATGGAAACCAACACAAAGTCCGACCAGTGTGAGCCGACTAGTAAATACCAGCATTAACTAACTCTGCGCGGATATTGCTGCATAGAGGACCACCGGAGAACGATAAATGATAGGGAAGGTTATCGAGAGATTGTCATGGATATCTGTGCTACTGGCGCGACGTCATGATGATGATAATGATGATGATGATGATGATGATGATGATTCACAGTTATTTCCTATAAGTAATGATTTATTTTCCCATTATACTAACCCTAAACCCTAACCCTAACCCCGTCTTCTTTTTTCCTGGTAGATCAATAAATAAATAATTTATCAGTCAAGAGTGGTTCCCCTTTGTTTATGTTAGAATTATAGGAAATAACCGATGATCACATTGTTGCAGTATCGTCCGCCACCAGTCTCGCTGCTAAATTACCTTTTTTTTTATAAACTAAATTTTTTTAAAACATTTTTAAACTCATTTTTTTCCCGTTTAATGGTGATGAACCATTTCGATAGTAAAGTCGTTAATAATAATAATGCATCAATACATTTACATTATACGTACACTGCTTAAAAATGATTGATATTAACGGCATGTCAACACGACTAGGGTTTAATTTAATATGAGAATAAGGAATCGCGTTTATTGTACGTTTCTATTAATTTTTGAACAGTTGTTTTTTTTAGATTGTTGTGCGCATTCATATGATATCAAATATTCCCAGTTTCAAGAATTGCTATCTAATAAAATAATTTGCACAGTTGTATGGTTTCAAGTATATTTTTTTACAATTGAATATTTTTAAGTATTCCTATCTTATACAAAAAACATGTTCACAGTTGTGTAGTTTTCAAGTATTCCTTATTGTGTAGTTAAGTATTCCTTATTGTTAAGTCCTTTAAGACTTAAATGAGAGTTAAGTCCCTTTGTTCTTTTTCCGAGAAGAAGCTTGTAAACAATGGCAGCCATCTTTGATTCAATGTAATTTTTACGGAGAAAAAACGACGCTTTTCAAATCCATTTTTATGCATATTTTTAACTACAAAATATCATAAAATGTCTTTCTAATAACAATTAAGCAAATAATGCGCAAGTACAATTTTATGGTAGGAATTTAGTCACTCAACGTTCAAGAACACCACTTTTATGTTCTATCCAGACGAAGTGTTAAATTAGGCACTAATTCTCTCTCTCTCTCTCTCTCTCTCTATAATATATATATATATATATATATATATATATATATATATATCGCATCATCTTGTCAGGCAACTGCAACTGCTTCATTTATTGTCTGTTTGTGAGCCCTTGCATGACTTTTAAATCTTGCCAACATCTTGCATAACTTAGAACATATCTGGCACACATAACGATCGGTGTTGACTAAGTCGACAGGCGTTGTATACGCATAACTATGAACTTTTGTGCAACAGGAACATAAAAAGTTCTCATGTTGGGGACTATGCCGGGAATCAGAGTGTGGTATGGGAGAGAAACAATTGAAGTCGGGTAGCTCTCATGTGATTTCATATGATTAACCAAGCCTGCCTTTATATATATATATTATATATTATATATATATATATATAGTCAGGGAGCAAGGTGGCCGATCATATGAAATCACATGAGAGCTACCCGACTTCAATTGTTGTCTCTCCATACCACACCTGATTCCCGCATAGTCCCAACATGAGAACTTTTATGTTCCTGTGCACAAAAGTTCATAGTTATGCGTATACAACGCCTGTCGACTAAGTCAACACGATCGTTATGTGTGCCAGATATGTTCTAAGTTATGCAAGATGTTGGCAAGATTTAAAATCATGCAAGGGCTCACAAACAGACAATAAATGAAGCAGTTGCAGTTGCCTGACAAGATGATGCGATATAATTTATATATTAATATATATATATATATATATATATATAGAGAGAGAGAGAGAGAGAGAGAGAGATTAGTGCCTAATTTAACACTTCGTCTGGATAGAACATAAAAGTGGTGTTCTTGAACGTTCAGTGACTAAATTCCTACCATAAAATTGTACTTGCGCATTATTGAAATAAACTTAATTGTTATTAGAAAGACATTTTATGATATTTTGTAGTCAAAAATATGCATAAAAATGGATTTGAAAAGCGTCGTTTTTTTCTCCGTAAAATTACATTGAATCAAAGATGGCTGCCATTGTTTACAAGCTTCTTCTCGGAAAAAGAACAAAGGGACTTAACTCTCATTTAAGTCTTAAAGGACTTAACAATAAGGAATACTTGAAACTACACAATAAGGAATACTTGAAAACTACACAACTGTGAAAATGTTTTTTGTATAAGATAGGAATACTTAAAAATATTCAATTGTAAAAAATATTATACTTGAAACCATACAACTGTGCAAATTATTTATATTAGATAGCAATTCTTGAAACTGGGAATATTTGATATCATATGAATGCGCACAACAATCTAAAAAAAACAACTGTTCAAAAATTAATAGAAACGTACAATAAACGCGATTCCTTATTCTCATATTAAATTAAACCCTAGTCGTGTTGACATGCCGTTAATATCAATCATTTTTAAGCAGTGTACGTATAATGTAAATGTATTGATGCATTATTATTATTAACGACTTTACTATCGAAATGGTTCATCACCATTAAAGGGAAAAAATGAGTTTAAAAATGTTTAAAAAAATTTAGTTTAATAAAAAAAAAGTAATTTAGCAGCGAGACTGGTGGCGGACGATACTGCAACAATGTGATCATGGTTATTTCCTATAATTCTAACATAAACAAAGGGGAACACTCTTGACTGATAAATTATTTATTTATTGATCTACCAGGAAAAAAGAAGACGGGGTTAGGTTAGGGTTTAGGGTTAGTATAATGGGAAAATAAATCATTACTTATAGGAAATAACTGTGATCATCATCATCATCATCATCATCATCATCATTATCATCATCATGACGTCGCGCCAGTAGCACAGATATCCATGACAATCTCTCGATAACCTTCCTTCATTTATCGTTCTCCGTGGTCCTCTATGCAGCAATATCCGCGCAGAGTTAGTTAATGCTGTATTTACTAGTCGGCTCACACTGGTCGGACTTTGTGTTGGTTTCCATAGGAGAACGTCACTTATGAGTTCGTCCCCGCTTCTCCAGCAGTGACCAGCATCATCATTCGGATGGTCTATGTGATAGGAGGCAAGTGGCCGTATAGCTAATTTCTTATAGGTATTGTTTCCACAATTTGTTTGATATAACGTAGCATTCTTGTGCAGATACCATCTAGTTTATTCTCTAGGCACTTCCTTAAGATTCAAGTGGTGCAGCCATACAGTAACACTGATACAACTACGGCTTGGAAGATTTGTACTTTAACCTGTCAGTGAGATCGGACTCCCATATGACTGATAATATTTTTATGGTAGACCATGCCTTCCCTATACGTTTATAAATATCGCTTTCTGTGAATGAGATATTACTACCGAGGTACACGAATTGTTCCACCGATTTAATAGGCTTACCGTCGAGTGTGGAGATCCTTACTTATTTTCAAAAATGAATTCCGTTTTATCGGAGTTCATATTGAGGCCAATGTTCCGCGTTGCCTTCTCCAGGCTATGCAGCAAGGATTCGGCTTGTGCAGGTGTATTTGCTAAATGAAGTGCTAGATCACCTGCGTAGTCCACATCCGTGATAGTCTGTGCGGGATATCGCCTCTCTTGCCTTTTTTAGTGTGAGGACTTTTTTTATGGGATGTAATGATGTTGCAATATATATATTTACCAACCCCTCCGCACGAGCAAGATACGACACAAGGTCAATTTCTTAAGCGGAGTTTAACAGGTTTTGAATTCAGAGTTTTCTTTCTCATAGACTGGTTACCTAGCAATGGTTAAAGAGTTCAGTCTGCCCTGCTATTTACCCATAGCTGGAGGGAGAATTGGATTCATACCTTTCCCGAGGGTATTATCGCCATGTGAAATGCCATCAGCTTCGTCCAGGAATTGAACTCGGATTGACGAGTCCATTGATGTTGCAATATAAGGTGTGAAAAGTACTTTGCTGAACGAATATCATTCTGTTTTAGCCAATTCGTGAACTTTTTAATCTTCCACGAAAGTAAAACGTCAAACTAGAACTCAAAATTGACAGCATTTTCTTCGCATTAACTAAGTAATACTTGACTGTCGGTAACAGCCAGATAGCGAGGGAGTCTATCCCCTTTTCACTAGCGCTAGACCAAGGTGATTATTTTAGCATCTAAGGTGGAACGCCACACCTACCATCAGCTCCTCACTTTAACGCGCAGATCCCTGTGCTACTCATACGCTGAGTTGGCGAGGGCCGGTATCGAACCAGGAACCTTGTGGTTCCTTGTCGAACACTCTACCGACTGAGCTAAATCGGTCCAACTAAGTAATACTTGACTGTAACTAATAAGAATTTTATTAGCGTCTGAGACGGAGCGCCACACCTATAATCAGCTTTTCACTCTACTGCACAAATCCCTGCGCTACTCATATGCTGAGTCGGCGAGGGTCGGTATTAAATCAGAAACCTTGTGGTTCCTAGTCGGCCTCTCTACCAACTGAGCTACATCGGCCCAACAAAGTAATACTTGACTGTAACTAATGACAATTTTATTAAAAATCACGTATGCATAATTCTTTTGATTTCTATCAGTGTCCCTTTTTTCTTCAGCTTTATCATCCAGGCTTGGGCGTCTCACTAAAAGAAAGATAAATAAATAAATAGAAATAAAAATAAAAACAAACTTGACTGGTGAATTAGAGTTACGTGGGCTTGATGGAATTCTGTGAAGTTGTTACGAGAACACGTAGTGCGAAACATGTTTTTTTGAAATAAACTTGATTACTCAACCAAGAATAGACATTGTTAGTTTCTCGGCAATGAGAGATAACAGTGGTTAACTATATGCGCCCAAGTAATTCAACTCACCTTAAAGTAACAAAAACGACAGAGAGAGAGAGAGAGAGAGAGAGAGAGAGAGAGAGAGAGAGAGAGAGAGAGAGAGAGAGAGAGAGAGAACAAGAAGAAAAGACACGTTTTGATACATTACGTCAGTTTAAAATTCATGACTGTTAAAACCAAACACTGAAATTGAATGTTAACGTCTAAGCTATAGACTCTGTCCTGCTATCATTAAGAAATAAAAAAAATCTCCTGAATAGATTAGACTTGATGTCTAACTCTAAGGAGATTATGATATGCTGGATCCCAAGTCATATAGGAGTGAAGGGAAATGAAAGAGCAGCTAAATCGGCTCTAGATTTGATCCCCGACAATTTAAAAATACCATACACTGATTTGAAACCTAAAATCAATAGTTTCCTTCACACAAAATGGCAACAGCACTGGAATAACAACATCCACAATAAACTCTTCCTAATCAAAATCCACTTTGGGAGGCTGGAGACCAACTTTAAGGAAGTCTAGAAAGGAACAAGTCGATTACGCATTGATCATACAAGACTAATGCACTCCAATATACTCAAACAAGAACAACAACCACAATGTGGAACATGTCAAACACTTTTGACAGTTAAACACTTATTATGGAATGCAGGTTTTTTGCTCACATCAGAAACTGTTATTTTAAAACAAACAATATGAAAGATCTGTTTGAAAATGTCAACATGGAGGATATTCTCCTTTTTTTTTTAGAGAAATAAAATTATACCATAGAATATAGACATGAAACAAATCAATACCATACAACATAATCCCCAATAATGCTAACACATTTTTAAAAACCAATTACTAAAAAGTATAAATATAAATACACGATATGTATTACTTCCTAACCGTTAGCATGACATAACCCCAGACGGGTTGATATGCCGTTAAAATCAATAACAACAAACATTGACATTACTGTTTAGGCCACTTTGTCATTGTTTACGGTTTTGAAAAATACCGGATTTTACAAGCATCTAATATATCATCATAAATCATAAAACAAATTTTTAAAGTCATTTTTTATTTAACTCATATATGAACTCCGGTTCAGGGTAGACCTGGCGGTAATGGTGATGAAGGGGTACTCCACATTTCCCAGAACTTCAGAATTGGAACTTCGCCATCAAATAAATTTTAACGTCTTACATGGGACACTAAGACTCTCGGCCACTGCCTTCTAGCACATACAAGGTGTGTCAAAATGTATCGAGATTTTTTGTACTTTTTGACACACCTTGTATTCTGAAAAAAAATAACGTTCGATTCATTAATTTTTTTTAGAATACAAAGTGTGTCAAAAGTACCAAGTTTAAAGCTGTATTTACCTAGATAGAAATGAAGAATGAATCGAACGTTATTTTTCAGAATACAAGGTGTGTTAAAAAGTATACACCTTGTATATGATAAAAGGTTTGGGGATTACCATAAGGGCAATAGGTTTGGACAATCATATAGGTGCTACGTCTTGACGTGACCAGGCGATTGATTTAAATGGTCTGTCTAACCGCCCGTCTAGATTGAGTAAGGGCCGAAATATTTCAAAGTTGGGACTTCGACTTTGACGCTTGGTGAAATAATTGCGTCAGATTATCCAGATATATTACAGTAGATACCACCAACATTCCTTGTGAAGTTCATCCCTCCTATATTTAACACAATGAAACTTGCATAGAGGTTAATATTATCTTGAAATTTTTTTGTCTATTCAAAAGAAGAAACATTAAACAAACTCCTGATGATTAAAAAAAAATTTCATCTTACGGAAAATAATGAAAATTATGAACGAAAAACAATGTTTACATTTTTGCAACGTTAAATCAATTGGAATTTAACGTAGCCAAAAACAAATTATGATTAGAGGCTTTTAAAAAATTCTATGAAAAATACATCCATGGCCCGGTTTTCACGAAAATTTCTTTTTTTTTTTAATTAAAAAGTAAAAGAACCATGAATACGGAATTCTGCTAAAAAAATATCAATAAAGAAATTGACCCTGCTGTAAAAAAAACCTGGACTATTTTACATATTTTTCAAGATAACAGTGAGTAATTTTTCTCCAATCGGATAATTTGATCTTTGAATTAACTGCCTTTCTTTGTAATAACTCTTTGTCTTCGTTATTTTTTTTTTTGAAAAATTTTTTTTAAAGTTCTAAAATATTTACGTTTCTTCCTTCAATATGACCTAAATTGATCACGTGGCGTATTTTTATTCAATTGTTGATGAAAAAAAAACCAAACAAACTCCAAGAATGCTCGCGTTTTCATCAACAACTTCAAATAGACCAACCGACCACAAAACAAAAGGGCCTCGAAGATTTCTTATTTTCTGTGATAGTTTTATTTTTTTCTGTCAAACTAACAAATGCCCCGATGAAGATCTATTGAAACAGACCGAAACACTGCAGCGTAGGCGAAATAAACATTACTTGTTTATAAACTTGTGTTTTTCAATTTTTTTCATGATATAATTATCTACAAGATTCGCTTTGAATATTTTTGCAGATTTTATTGTCTTGTCATTTTTTTTATTTCAACTGAGATTTTGTTTTCTTTTTTCTTTTCCAGAAAGCTGTCCATCAAGAATCGGCAGACATTGTTAACATCGGATGGACGATAAATCAAAATGAAGAATGTGTGATTTACTAGTTTAACTAATCAATTTATCTTATTAATCAAATCAAATCGTTTTAGAATTAACTCCTACTAGCCTACTTTAGGCAGCTCACAGCGGCTCTCTCGCCACTATATTCCTATTGTAAGCCCCGACAGCGGTTCTCGCATTTTGATAAAGGAAGGGATCAGATTACAATAATAACTTTATTTGAATAGAATAAGTTCTGAGGTGAACAGAAAATGAACTTTGAAATATCCCATCATACAGGGAAAAATACCAAGAAAATTTGGTACAGCTATGGGGTGAATTTGGTGAACAAAGAGTTATCTTATTGCCTACTTTAAGCCACTCACAGCGGCTCTCCCACCCAAGTACAAAATTGATTGTTAGTCCATCATAATTAAGCTGAAGGACTCGGATTACAATAATGTAGGACTTTATTTGAATGGAATGAGCTCTGAGGTGAATAGATAGTGAATTTTGAAATATTCCATCATACTGTTAAAAAATACCAAAGAAATTTGATACAACCATGGGGTGAATTTGGTAGGCAAAAGTTAAGAACATATTGTGACACAAGATCGATAATATGTTTTCATATCGATTTAGTTGATTACTTTACAAGGGCCGGTTTAGCTCAGTCGGTAGAGTGTCAGCCAGGAACTACAAGGTTTCTGGTTCGATACCGGCCCTCGCCAACTCAACTTATATAAAAAGATTACCCTTATTCTAATTGATTTCAATATAAAATTATATATAGGATTGTTTTCAATACGTTTGAGAATAAAGCATTCAATCAATAATCCCAAGTTATTATCAATTAAACCCGGTTTTGTTAAAACCAGTATTCAAATATTATCCACACCATATACTATGTAAACCTTAATTCCTTTGTGATATATAACACACACTGGAATGTTTTAAACACAGGGATTTGTGTGGTAAAGTGAGGAGCTGATGGTAGGTGTTGTGCTCCACCTCAGATGCTTAAATAATCTCCTTGGTCTAGCGCTAGTGAAAAGGGGATAGACTCCCTCGCTGTGTGGCTGATACCGACTTTAGGCCACCTCGACGGCTTTACTTTAAAAAAAAAACTTTACAAGTCTACTGAAAAGAATAGTATTTAGCGATCGGGAAAATAAATTATAGCTTAGAAACTTGTTGGGACTACATCCCTTACTTACCACGTGTTTTCCTATTTGACACTAGGGGACACGAACGGTAATTTCTTGTTTCTACCAATAACACGGGGTAGCGTAGCCAGCAGCATGATAAATGAGGGCTTTCTCTTGCCGCTACTTCTTTTATTATGCTTACGGCTACGCCACAAGTGACTATTGGCAGACATAAGAGGTACATATCTTTCGTGTCCCCTAGCGTTAAATAGGCGAACCGTGGCAAGTATTCCCTATAAACCCATAGTCTAAAGAACCGTTGCCTCTTGCGAATTAAAATCTCTTCGACTTTCCATAACTTTAGATGTCAGCATGTTTACGTTAAACCTTTATTGTTACTAAGTTTTTAATGTAATTATATTAGATTAGATAGACTAACAAAACTAAATAAGAACTCATATAAAAAGATTACCCTTATTTTAGTTTTATTGATTTCATATAAAATTATACATAGGATGTTTTCAATACGTTTGAGAATAAAATAATAACAAAATTCAATAATCCAAGTTATTATCTATTAAACCCGGTTTTGTTAAAACCAGTATTCAAAATTAATCCACACCATATACTATGTAAACCTGAACTCCTTTGTGATATATAACACACTGGAATGTTTTAAACACACTAATAATATGGGTTGTTTTGAGGCAAATATGACTCAGCTAGACTTTGATAGAGACATCTTTACATATATAAAGGGCAGTTTGTATGTATGTATGTATGTATGTATGTCCGGATGAAACTACCAAAATAGAACAATTAACAACAAAGTAAATATATATATACACATTAGATATCACCGGTTCTTGCTTTTTTAAAAAATATGGGGATTTGATTTATATTCAAAGATATCTAAAAATCAAAATATATATAGAAATAATTGAAGTTCTACTTAAAAATGTCCAACATTTGTGAATCTCAAAAGTGAAAAAGTCAATACATGTTATTTTTGCACCTCCTCTACCCAGGCGAGACTAATTGTTAATAAATAAGATACTTATTAAGATTGATTAATTATTATTTAATAACTATTGGGAAACTAACGTAAATAGCTAAAGGAATTGTGACGCCGGTGTGTAAAGATTTTTTGGGTGATTAGCAACTGTGTTGTGAGCTGAGTATGTTGTTGGTTTGAACAACAGCAACTAAGCATACTGACTGGTGCCAAACATCTGGTATTTATGGAACTCAAGAATAGTCCATTCGTGTATTTGGGTGATTCCATTCCCTGAGTTCTGATTGGCTGCTTGGAATCTATGATGTTATGAGGCTTCATAAATACTCTGGCATTCTGCAGTAGGTTTGCAACAAGGTAAGATCCGTATTAAGTTACGGCTTCCTTGTTGCTTGTCTTACCAATTAGACGGTAATTGGAACTTAGTATGTTTATTCTACACGGTGATGACGTAGTTTCAGTTACAAACAGTCAGGTACATAATGTTAATTATAAGATTATTATCTTGCGAGTTTTCACACCAGCTTTAATGGTTGTTTTAATAATACTTTTTTTTTTACTGGAGTCTAAGTGACAGCAAGTTTCCTCAGATCTACAATACTTTTCTAAGTATCCTAGCCAATTTTCGTAGTGTTGTGGTCTAGTTGGTTTTAATTCATCCTCTAATCTCTAGTTCACCCAGTCGATTTTCCAGATTATTATTATTATTATTATTATTATTATTATTATTATTATTATTATTATTGAGTTTTTCACACCTGCCGTAGCTGGTGGTTCAATGGAGACTGAGTGACAGCAAGTCTCCTCAGGTCTCCAGAACTCTTCTGAGTATTCTAGCCGATCCTAATAGTGCTTCTTTTCCAGAGCTTTGGGGATCAATCACAATTTGTACGACCTTCACCTTCATTATTATTATTATTATTATTATTATTATTATTATTATTATTATTATTATTATTATTATTCCTTGTGAGTTTTTCACACCAGCGTTAGCTGATGGTCTTTCACTGAAGTCTGAGTGACAACAAGTCTCCTTAGGTCTCCAGGACTCTTCCGAGTATTCTAGCCAATTGCAGCAATGCAGTAGTCTGGATAGTCTCAATTCTTCCTCTGATTTCCAGATCCCCCAGTCTTTTTTGCAAGCTTTTTGTGAACATTCCAACAAGTGCACCGACTACAATTGGTATCCCTTTGGCCCTCATATTCCACAGCTTTTTCAATTCTCTGGCAAGGTCTATCTTTTCGTTTTCCTTCATCTTCACCCTGTGATCTGCTGGAACCGCAAAGTCCACCAGTTGACAAGTTCTTTTTTCTATGCGCCCTCCGTGCGTAAGTATTTAAGTTTTAATGTAATGAAATTTACTAAATTAAAAAGACTATATATAATACACGCATACAATGTGTTATGAAGTGTCTCTGGAATAGTCGTTGTCTTGTTGAGATATGAGACTGAACTCCCTTCGCTGTGGTGATACTGCTTTGATAGCAGCAAATCATTTAGATATGATACTATACAATGTATACTATATACTACTATACAAGGAACGGAAAGGAGTGAAAAAGAGAGGAAAAAAACCGCCTCAGAAAAGAGAGCCAGAAGGAAGGAGAGACAACAGCCACTTCAGCAAGCATCACTGTTTGTTTGCAGTCACTGCCCCAGAGATTGCCATTCAAAAATTGGTCTGTTCAGCCACTCACGCAGTTGCAGATTAAAAACAATTTAAATGTGGACATTACGCCATCGTCTTTAGTAGACTGAAGGATGCCAACACATATACAATGTATAACATCAAATTAACTTGTCTGTATCTTTTAGATGATGCTTGATGTGAATAATTTTGATGTTTCTGACTCTTGTCCTCATCTTTATTGTGGTATGTATAAACACAATGTTTAGGCTGCTGTATTTTTGGTCCTTGTTTCAGGTGCTGCCTGTTTACCATAGACTAAAATCATCATCAGACGATAACCCTGAATTTAAGCGTGGTAATTATTATCATTATAATTATAATTAGTGGAACGACATTAAAGCTCCGAAACTACGCTCAGGGTTATCATCTGATGATGACTTCAGTCGAAGGTAAACAGGTAACAATTGAACAAGGCCCGAAAATACAGCAGCCTGAACGTTGTGTTTATACATACTACACTATAGATAAGGACAAAAATCCGAAAAATTAAAATTAATAAAATTAAAATTCCCAATGTTTCTGGATTCCTAAATAGAGAAAGTCTGACTTTTGAGATTAAGCTTGATAATTTGTATTATTTAGACTTTTCGGGCTGTTGACCTCATCTTTATTGTTTCGATGCTCCCTCTGGTCTTCTTTGGGTATTTTTTGTTGAACTCGGGAACTCTCTGGCCTTCCAGTTGGTGCAACGGATAAAAGGGTTGAGCTAATACAGTTCAAAGTGACAATCATCTGTAGGTTGCAGGTTCAATCCCGACTACGGGCGAAAATTACATAGAAAACTTAATATAGCTTAACACTTGTATCTGGTCATGGTTAACGGAATGAGAATAATCTATCCTAATAGATTAAGTAAAGGGTTCGACTAGAAACATATGAAGAAGGCCTGAAGGCACATCGGCCAAAACGTTGTTTATATAACAATAAAGATGAGGACATCAGACCGAAAAATCTAAATAATACAAATAATTTCTATTTAATGCCGAGGCGAACTTTTCGTATGCATTAGAGTAGATATTTTTGTGCAAAGCTTAGTGTGGCACAAGGCTATGTACATGATATAGTCATTGAAGAGTGTGTTCCTTATCAATGCTTTTTGAGAATGATGTTGACACTAAAATTTGGCTTAAGCTTATGTCTGTAAAAAGTTCCATCGCAGTCTGGCATTTAAGGGTTTGACACATTGGCAAGGTAGTGTGTCGATAGTGTTGTATAGGGGCCAAGGTCGAGTTGTAGTAGTAGTCGTTAGTAGTAGTAGCTGTCGTTAGTTCAGAGTAACAACATACGAAAGTCGTATAGTAAAAATGGGTTGTTTATTTCTTTCTAGGCTCGTGGGCTCCTTTTCAGAGAGAGAGAGAGAGAGAGAGAGAGAGAGAGAGAGAGAGAGAGAGAGAGAGAGAGAGAGAGAGATGGGGGGGTAAGCTGTTCATCTTAAATCTCGTTCATACGCGCTGTTCGTTGCTAACCTAGATATGTCACGACATAGTCCCAACAACACGTCCGACCCGTTTGTGGTCACGGGGTGGGTGGTAGGTGGTCACATTCACTTCCGCTCCTTCGCAGAAAAACCTATAACTTCCGTTTTTATTTTTAAATCTATTCCGGAGTCATTGGTCGGTCAATGGCTGACACCGTTAAGTGTTTACACGTCTTTTTGTTCTCATTTCTTTTTCTTCTTTTTCTCTAGAAATCCGCTTACCGTTTTCTTTTCAATCCCCAAATTCTCTGTAGTCCATAATAATTACGCTACAGGTAGTCATTAATCTGAATTCCATTAAAAGACTTCTTGTACTGAGCTTTAACTCCAGTACAATCTGGATATTGTATTTAATTCTTAGATCAGATTTAAAAAACAAACTTTGCCTCAAACGGTCCAGTTGATACCTGCAAAATACTTTTTGCTCTAAAAGAGTAAAAGTAGTTCCCCAAATAAGGCATTAGCTGTGTATTCAGTATTATTTTACGCAATGAAAGATTTTCACACCCGCCTTAACTGTTGGTTCGCTGGAGACTGAGTGACAGCAAGTCTCCTCAGGTCTTCATAAATATTCTCAGTATTCTATTCTGTTATTGTTTGGATAATATCGATTCTTCCTCCAATTTCCAATTAACCAAGACTGGTTTCCAAACCCTTAGGGACCGTTACAAAGGCACTAATTACAATTGGCTCGACCTTAACCTTCATGTCCCACACGATCTTTTCAGTTCTCTAGCTAAGGCCAAGTATTTGTTCTTTTCGTTTTCTTTCATTTTCACTCGTGATCCATCGGCGGCAAAATCCACGAAATGACAAGTTCTTTTCTTGTAAAGTACTTTAGGTCTGGTGTCCTAGTCGGGAATTAGGTAATCCGTCTATATCTCAAGTCCCGAAGATTTTATGCGTCTCATTCTCTAGGACAGATTTCGGTTTGTGGCATATCCATTTAGTAGCATTGTGACAACGTAATTTCTTCGCACATTCCCAGTGGATTCAGTATTTGTTTAACAGATAAGGGGGAATTGGTGTTACTGATGTTTCAGTGTTGTTTTTCACATCTCAGAAAGTTGTAAGATTACGCAACTGAGCATGAAAATTTGCATGACACCCGCTCTCACATATGCAAATCAAATATTAATTGATTCATCTGCTTTCCTGTAATTACTTTAACAAACCATCATGAATAATTACGTACCGGATACTAATTCTCTGTATTATGAGATGAACTTGATTGAATAATTTTTCATATTTCGGACTGTGTCCTCATCTTTATTGTGGTATGTATAACACACAATGTTCAGGCCGCAGTAACGTTAGGCCTTGTTTGTGTCTTGTTAATGAAACTTTTCTATATCTCATCACATTTCTGTCAATAAAGTTTGGTGGCTTTAATGCTGCTGGAACCTTTGAACTAGTGGTAACGATATTTTTAGCCCCGAAACAACGGTATGAATTCAGGTAATCGTCTGAATATTTAAGTGTTAATAACCCAGTTTTTATTTGATTGCCGAAGTTAAGCAATATGTGCCTCGTCTGTTTGGAGTGGGTGACTCTTTGAGAAACCATGGGTTGTAGTAAATAACCAGTAGTCTTTGGTCACTTTGCCGTGGACGCTGTCGGTAACTGGTTGATAAGTGTTCGTGTTTTGTGGGGTCGTTCAGTGGTCATCTGTTCGCCAGTTCCCTGGAAATTTGTGAAAAATCAAATAACAACAAACATGAATCGAATGGGCTACCATAACCAAGGATTTTGTCCGATTTTCACCAATTTCTTGATTCTGATGCCCATGAGTTTTGTATATTTTTTGGGGGTCCTAGTCCCAAAATATAACATTTATTCGTCACAATACAAATATACGAGGGTAAGGTCAAAAAGTATGCCATTTTTAAAAGGACAGAATAATTACCAATACAGGAACTGTATCATACATCAAATTAGCGGTCCTCTGTGGATCACATCCTACTTCTTCCACAATAGCACCGTTTCTCTCATGCAATGTTCGCACCTTAATGAGAGCTGTATCTCTGCCCGTAAAATTCTGTGACTGTTTGAATCACTTCTTCACAAAGGTTTCACTTCCTCGTCACTCTGATATAAGTTGCCTCTTTTCGGCCCCATGAAAAGCGGATTTGAGAAGACAACATTATTCCAGTGACGAGAAAAGTGAATCTGTTGTAAAAATTTGGCTCAAGACAGTCACAGAATTCACGGGCAGGGATACATGCTCTCATTCGAGGTGGACTGGCTTATTGAGAAGAAACGGTGACTACGTGGAGGAGTAGGGATTGACCACAGAGGACCAGCTTCATTTTTTCAAAAAATGTATTACTTTCTGACTCAGCCTTCGTGAATGAAGAGATGTTCAAATGGTAGGGAAGAAATGTGTCACATTGTCTTTGAATTGTTGTCGAATTTATTTATTTATTTTTTTTTTTTTGTAAAAGGAATGCATTGTTCCAGAACTGTTATAGATTATTTATAAAGAATTCTACATGTATGTTACCCAGCTATACTTGATCTCTAAACTGTAACTGATGTTCGGACCAGTCCCAATAGGCACTCCAGATGCCCAACATTAATTTTTTTCTTTACATGTAATATGATCAAATAAGATAATAGTTATTAACATAATTTTAAAAAAAATTATTGTAAGTGTTGAAAATATTGTCAAACTTCTGATTAATAAGCAAAACTTTCTGATTTTTAAATGATACTGGTGGCCAAAGATTGAATTAAAAATGTTTTAAATATAAGAACTGTCTTCATTTAAAGTTTTATATTACAAAAAACAACAATTTTATTTTAGTTACAATGAAAGAACATTTCATGTTGCTTTTCATTTTCGCGCGTAGAAATAGGACACTTTCATATTTTCTATTATTACATAACTTAAGGGGCCGGTTTAGCTAGTCGGTAGAGTACCCGCCTCGAATCGCAAGGTTCTGGAAGTTCGATACCCGTCCTGCAAACTCAGCGTATGAGTAGCACAAGTTGTATAATCTGATCTGTGCGGTAAAGTGGGGAGCTGAGAGTAGGTGTAGGCTTCACCTTCAGCAAAATTACTCCTTCTCGTCTACCGCTAGCGAAAGTAGGATAGACTCTCTCGCTGTTTTTTTTACATAACTCTCATTTGGGATAGTAAAGATGTTTGGTTTCTAATGTGGCATCATGGGAAGAATTAGAAAATGTCGAAGATTAAAAAATAATTGTTATATTAATACAGCATGCCACCCACCAACAAAAGGTCTAATTCTCTCTCCTCTCTCCCTTTCTTCTGTTTATTATGCTTACGGCTACGACCACCAAGTGACTATTGCAAGTTACAATAAGAGGTCATATCTTTCGTGTCCCTAGCGTTAAATAGGCGAACCGTGGCAAGTATTCCCTACAAACTCATAGTCTAAGAACGCGTTGCTCCTTGCGAATTAAAATCTCTTCGACTTTCCATAACTTTAGATGTCAGCAATGGTTTACGTTAAACCTTTAATTGTTACTAAGTTTTAAATGTAATTATATTAGATTAGATAGACTAACAAAACTAAATAAGACGCATATAAAAAGATTACCCTTATTCTATTTTTATTTAATTGATTTCAATATTTATTATACAAGATTAGAAATTATTTGTTAAATATTAACACACTGCTACCCCTACCCAATCAAATCTCACAAGTCCATTATCCTCGGATATCGACAACTCGTCCAACGAAACCCAAAACGATTGTGAAACAGAGCTAAAAATGTAAAAACACATTTAACCAATAAAAAATGAAAAGTAAGCCGAATACTCCCAGCATTTGTAAATTACAAAAAAACACTCACAGGAACTCAAAATATGTTATTGGTATCAGAAATATGTTACAGTCATTAAAATAATTCATGCAAGCAAGAAAATAAACCGGTGCTGCACAACCCAACCCCCACAACCTCCACCTGTAAACTGCAGAACAATTTCAGATTTCCCATTAAATGGCACGTGCCTAAAAACCAACGTCTTATTACAACCACATTAACATTCAAAAGGAAATAAAAAAAATATACACCGGTTATCAAAAAGAGAAAGCAGAGAAATACATACATAAACAATAATAGATTTATGTACATATCATATGTACATGCAGAATAGATGTGTAATATTGATATTACATAACTAAATAATAATTGATATGTACATATTGCAAGAGGGCCCGGGTTTAGCTCAGTCGTAGAGCGTTCGGCTAGAACCCAACAAGGTTCCTAAGTTCGATACTGGTCCTCGCCAACTCAGCGTATGAGTACACATGGTCTGTGGCGGTAAAGTAAGGACTGATGGTAGGTGTGGCGCTCCACCTCAGATCCTGAAACAAATCTCTTGATCTAGCGCTATTGAAAAGGGGATAGACTCCTGCTGACATGGCTGATACTGACTTTAGGCCGCCCGTCGAACTTTACTTTTACTTACATTATTGCAACGTGGAATTCAAAAATACAAACTGAATCACACAATATAGAAAATAAGAAAAAACCCACCAGCTTAAGAGAACACTCAAAAAATAGTAATACTATACATTGGTCTCACTTTCCATATACAAGAGTGCCTA
>CM042158.1:45635683-45640683 GCA_023376005.1 Doryteuthis pealeii
TCGCAAAAATAAAAGCTATGCCGGTAAAGTTATGTTGCTCTGTGTTACTAAAAGCAGCCAGAACGAAATGGTACTCAGCGCCAGACACCCCCAACCAAAGGAAAAGGGTTTCGAGCCAAAGGAAAATCCGAAACTTCGATTCAATGGTAAAATATTGGACTATACCAAATATATCGAATTAATACCGGCCTATATGACATATATCGATTTGGCGTGTGACTTATACATAATAGGGCATAAGGTTTCTCCGTAGCTGACTGTTCATGTCTGAAGTCACCCTAGCACAACCACCATAAAGCCAAGAGGTTCAGAAGAAAGCGGCGAAAACAAAGCACCGGCACATCACATCGTCAGGAACAGCCCTTCGCATGCGACATCTGTGGTCGAGAATGGTTTTCGAACATTGGTCACAGGAGGCACTTAACTTCAGGGTGTTGAGTAACTGGCCGCCGTCCTTGGGTTCCAGTTGGTAAAAGAACTTAAAGTAAACAAGTAAGTAAATTAATAAGTCCTTGTGGGATAGTGTCCTTTAGGTCCGACGTCCTAGATGGTCCAAGTTTGATGAATGAGCTAAAGATTAGAATCGGGCCTGTATAAATACACCAACAGCAGCAGCACCACTGCCAGCGATTGGATAATAGGGATCTTCCCCAGGTCACGTGCTTATAGGCGAATCTATATGTAGAAGTAGCCATCTGGCACACGCCTTATATATATATTTACCAACCCCTCCGCACGAGTAGGATACGACACAAGGTCAATTCTTAAGCGGAGTTTAACAGGTTTGAATTCGAGGTTTTCCTTCTCCAGACGGTTGCCTAACCAAGGTTAAAGAGCCCAGTCTGCCCTACTATTTACCCATAGCTGGAGGGAGAGTAGAATTCATACCTTTCCCAAGGGTATTAGCGCTAAGTGAAATGCAATTACCACTTCCAGGATTTGAACTCGGGCGACGAGTCCATTTTCCTATGACTTAAACCATTACACCACGCGTTTTCTGGCACACGCCTTATATCCCCCAAAAAATTCCAACACAGGGACACAAGAACTATATAGTCTTCCGAGATGGAATGCGACGATGATGCGACATATATCGATGTGACACAGTGACTTATCACACACTAGCAAAATGATACGCCCCTTAGGCGCAAGTATTTAAGTTTTCATGTAATAAAATATTATATTGAATTATAAAGCCTAACGACAGTAAAATAAGAACGAATAATAAAAATTATTATACTTATTTTACATGGGTGTAAAAGGAGGATATCAATCCGACAGTATGTGGAGAAATGTAGACAAAACACGGAATGTTATAATGGATGAATGTTTTTTGTGTGTGATAATGTCGACGCCTATAACGTTTCGGTCTTTATGATCTTCTCAGAAAGTTATAGCGTCGAAATTATCACCAAGAATAAATATTCATCCATTGTAACATCCCCGTATTTTTGTCTACATTTCTCCACTTATTCTAATGTTATTTCAATTGATTCTCATATAAAATTATATAGTTAAAAGAAAGGAAATGAATCCGACGGTATGAGCATAGATAAAAGGAAATGAAAACAACAGAATATGCAGTTAAAGTGAAAACGTTTATAGCATATTGTATATTGTATAAACAAGCTCTGAAGATGTTTTAAAATCGAAATATTGTTCAATATTAGCTATGAATATGTTATAAAATGTTTTCCCTTTAACAGCATATTGTGTTGTTTTCATTTCATTTATCTATTCTCATAAAAATTATATATAGGATTGCTTTTAATACGTTTGAGAATAACATGATAGTATTAAAAATCTGTTACAGCAAATGATTATTTATTAAACCCAGTTTTGTGAAAATCATTATGCAAATTATTCCCACCAATATGCTATGTAAATATTTACTTTTTTAGGATATATATCACGTATTTGAGGATTTTAAATGCATTAAAATATGGGAGTTTGCGGCAATCTAACTCAGCTAGACTTTAATAGATACATCGTTAATAATAAGATGCTAATTAAGATTAAATAATGACTATTCATAATTGTTGAGGTGATAAGAAAGGAAACCGTGACGTCAGTGATGACGTAATGTGACGAGAACTGAAAAGGCAGCCCTATGAAGAAGCGGATTCCCAGCCCCCATAAACAAAAGCGCGTCAGGATATGTTTGGCCTGTGCGAGGGGAAGAGTGTGGCGAGCGGCTACGGATACTCAAACTCGCTACCTCCTCGTAGCTGAGGTGTTGTTAGTAGAGACCCAAAAAAGTATATCCGAATTTGCATAAGCGCAGCCGAACGAGCAGAAATAAAGACGGACTGTCGCTGACAGGGCGTGAGGAAGAAAGTGTTTGGACGGCAAGTGAAATCTGACGACTGCTATTGAAGTGAGAGTGGCGTGTTCGGTTGGGAAAGGAATTGCATTCGTTTGCTGGAGAGACTTGCAAAGGATTGATATTACCTTGAATTTTGGACTCTTCAAAAGACGTACTTTCGGTTACGACAGACAGTTACATAATCTCCATTATAATAAGATATGTCAATTTGGTGGTATGCGACACTATTCACCTTTGAAAGAAAAGAGAATTTAGACCGCAAGAACAAAAAGATGCAGTTGGTACTAATCTCTATGAAAACATTGAATACTAAAGAAGAGAAACAAAAGAAACATACATCTTGCAAAGCAAGAGGCGGTTGTCGTGTAACGGTTCTCGTTCTAAGATAGCGTAGAAAACACAGTCAACGGCGCTTGGTGACTGCCATTTTCTCGCCAACGCGACCATCTGTCATTGGTCTGATGATCGCATAGACGAGAAACTTATATATATATATATTATAATATATATATATATATATACCATCATTTTCAAAACATTTTTTTATTTAACTAGAAATGCCATAACGAGACGACTTCAGTTCCAGTGATCTTCTGAAAAAGAGATTTTATCTCGAAAATTCAAGAATAAAATACAGGTTAACACACAACACCATTGTTACCTTATTATTTTTTCTTTACCCTGCATTGTGATAGCCTTCAAAAATCAACCTCCAAACCAATAATATATATATATATATATATTATATATATATATATATATATATATATATATATATCAATGTGTATGGTTGGCACTATCACACTTAAAGAGGCAGTAATGAGCCAACAAACAGAATATTAGGGAGTGCTCAATATCTGTGATAGAGCATTAATAGATAAATGAATAATAATATATATTTTAGTATATATCTCTTTGTATGGAAACAAGTCTGCTACCATGGTTTCATGATATCCAAATTAATTGTTTAAGCCGAGCAATCGTCGGACTGCGAAATTTTTTGAAAATGATAAAAATATGGTCAAATTTATTGTGCGTTTGTAACACGCGGATACAGTTTAACACACACACATAAATTTGATCATATTTTTATCATTTTCAAAATTTTTTCGCTGCCCGACGATTGATCCGATTAAGTTGGATAGCATGAAATAATGGTAGCAAACTTGTTTCCATACAAATAAATATATACTAAAAACATATATGAAAAAAAAAGGAAGTGAATATCTTGAAATTACAAAAGGAGCTTCCACGGTGTTTTCCCGACTTGTTTGTTTGTTTGTTTGGTTGGTTTGGGTTTTACGGCATGTCAACCCCTAGTGCTAAGGCTTGATGTGACCATCGATTGATCGCAGGGGCCTCTCCGACGCCCGTTCACTCTAAGGACCAAATTGGAGTGTTGCTTGTTATGGACTGCTCAGCCACCAGGATTCCATCCTTAAGTGGAGAGTTTGGGCAAATACATTAATTTTAAACAACAAATATTTGTTAAGTTTTTAAATTAAAATTGGATGTCTCCCTGTTTCTATATTTTCTGAACAGCAAGACAAAATTGTCTTTTTCCTCCTGAAATGAGCATTTTTCTATAAATGTGAACTTTTTTTAACATTGAATTATCTTTTTTTTTTTCAATAATAAATTTGAAAACTTTTTCTTTCTATTAAAACGGAATGAGAGAATGGAAGAAATTATAGAGAGAGAGAGAGAGAGAGGAGAGAGAGAGAGAGAGAGAGAGAGAGAAGAGAGAGAGAGAGAGAGGAGGCAATGACTGTACCGTTATCTTAATCGTAAATTACATAATTAGATCATTAACAGAGACACGAACAAAAGAAGAAAGGAATAATACTGTAAAAAGAAATTATAGATAAAAGTGAAAGATGAAGAAGAAGGGAAAAGGAATGAGAGTTGGAAGAAATTATATGAAAAAAAAATGCAAGAAGACAAAGTTTAAAAAGTTAAATTAAAAAGTTTTAAGTGATGATTTGGCATGACACATGGCATGCGTTTGATTGGACGTCGAATGATACGTGGCGAAGGAGGGAAAGGAGGAGTGAGAGGTCAGAGTGTAAATGAGTCTGGAGAATGCGTTACCGGAGCAAGATATGGAATTTCTTGCTCTCGGCTGTTGTAATTTGGGGGAAATACTCATGAGTGAAAAGAAACGGCCTTGTGTTATTACTAAAAACTCCAAATGGCACAAGCAAGATAACCCTCAGCTCCAAGGTGGCGTCCAGACTCTATAAAATCATAGAAGTTGCCAATCAACTGAACAGCCTGCCCAACAACCAGGATTCCAGCCTTCTCCGATATAGTACCAGTTCAGTGATAAGTATATATAATATTTCTTTATCCACATATCATTCATTCCATTAGAAGTAAGAGTCGTAAGCAACATGACATGTATATCTCTCCATTTCACAAATGAGTGCAAGACGTAATGAAGAGATGACACGTCATCATCTCAACCATTCCGACAAGAGAAGGTAAAGTAAGCAAAGTTTAACACATCTCTCCAGTCCGACAAGGAGAGCGTAGTGTTACACCAGGAGTAAGAATGATAGGAATGGGTCCGAGGAAGGGTCATGGAAAATACATGCTGTCAACCCGACCTGATCAGTTATGATGATATCGGACCCTCTAAGCATTCATGACACTGTTTTAGCGTGTTGGTTGG
>CM042158.1:45645683-45650683 GCA_023376005.1 Doryteuthis pealeii
AATGCATTCTTCGAATTAGTAGATGGAGCTAACCTCGAACGATTTGCTTTTTGGGGGGAAAATAAAATTGTTGTTTTTAATCTGAATTCTGAAATAAGTTAATAGAATTATTTCATTGTTGAAAGTGTAACATTATGCTCTCTTTGTCGGAGTGGAGAGATGTGTTAAAACGCTTGTTTACTTGTCGGAATGGCTGAGATGATGACGTGTCAACTCTTCATTACGTCTTGTACTCATTACCGAATGGAGAGATTTACGTTGCTTAACGTTACGACTCTTTCTTGTAATGGAATGAACAATTTGTAGATAAGGAAATATATCTATCAAATTAGGTATATATATATATTATATATATATATATATATATATATATATATATATATATATATATATAAATTGACTTGTTAATCCAAGTAATAATGTTCTTCATAATTTTTTGAGATATACAAGGACCTAAATACATTCAAGCTTATATTTAACACTTTCCCAACCAACCACCTAAAACAGTGTCAATGAATGCTTAGAGGGTCCGATATCATCATACTGATCAGGTCGGGTTGACAGCATGTATTTCCATGACCCTTCCTCGGACCCATTCCTATCAATTCTTACTCCTGGTGTAACACTACGCTCTCCTTGTCGGACTGGAGAGATGTGTTAAACTTTTGCTTACTTTACCTTCTCCTTGTCGGAATGGTTGAGATGATGACGTGTCATCTCTTCATTACGTCTTGCACTCATTTGTGAATGGAGAGATATACATGTCCATGTTGCTTACGACTCTTACTTCTAATGGAATGAATGATATGTGGATAAAGAAATATTCAATATACTTATCACTGAACTGGTACTATATCGGAGAAGGCTGGAATCCTGGTTGTTGGGCAGCTGTTCAGTTGATTGGCAACTCTATGATTTTATAGAGTCTGGACGCCAACTTGGAGCTGAGGGTTATCTTGCCTTGTGCCATTTGGAGTTTTTAGTAATAACACAAGGCCGTTTCTTTTCACTCATGAGTATTTCCCCCAAATTACAACAGCCGAGAGCAAGAAATTCCATATCTTGCTCCGGTAACGCATTCTCCCAGACTCAATTTACACTCTGACCTCTCACTCCTCCTTTCCCTCCTTCGCCACGTATCATTCGACGTCCAATCAAACCATGCCATGTGTCCATGCCAAATCATCACTTAAACTTTTTAATTTAACTTTTTAAACTTTGTCTTCTTGCATTTTTTTTTTTCATATAATTTCTTCCCAACTCTCATTCCCTTTTCCCTTCTTCTTCATCTTTCACTTTTATCTATAATTTCTTTTACAGTATTATTCCTTTCTTCTTTTGTTCGTGTCTCTGTTAATGATCTAATTATGTAATTTACGATTAAGATAACGGTACAGTCATTGCCTTCTCTCTCTCTCTCTCTCTCTCTCTCTCTCTCTCTCCTCTCTCTCTCTCTCTCTCTCTCTCTTTATAATTTCTTCCATTCTCTCATTCCGTTTTAATAGAAAGAAAAGTTTTCAAATTTTATTATTGAAAAAAAAAAAGATAATTCAATGTTAAAAAAAGTTCACATTTATAGAAAAATGCTCATTTCAGGAGGAAAAAGACAATTTTGTCTTGCTGTTCAGAAAATATAGAAACAGGGAGACATCCAATTTTAATTTAAAAACCTTAACAAATATTTGTTGTTTAAAATTAATGTATTTGCCCAAACTCTCCACTTAAGGATGGAATCCTGGTGGCTGAGCAGTCCATAACAAGCAACACTCCAATTTGGTCCTTAGAGTGAACGGGCGGTCGGAGAGGCCCCCTGCGATCAATCGGATGGTCACATCAAGCCTTAGCACTAGGGGTTGACATGCCGTAAAACCCAACCAACCAAACAAACAAACAAACAAAGTCGGGAAAACACCGTGGAAGCTCCTTTTGTAATCTTCAAGATATTCACTTCCTTTTTTTTTCATATATGTTTTAGTATATATTTATTTGTATGGAAACAAGTTTGCTACCATTAGTTTCATGCTATCCAAACTTAATCGGATCAATCGTCGGGCAGCGAAAAAATTTTGAAAATGATAAAAATATGATCAAATTTATTGTGTGTGTGTTTAACTGTATCCGCGTGTTACAAACGCACAATAAATTTGACCATATTTTTATCATTTTCAAAAAAATTTCGCAGTCCGACGATTGCTCGGCTTAAACAATTAAGTTTGGATATCATGAAACCAATGGTAGCAGACTTGTTTCCATACAAAGAGATATATACTAAAATATATATTTATTATTCATTTATCTATTAATGCTCTATCACAGATATTGAGCACTCCCCTAATAATTCTGTTTGTTGGCTCATTACTGCCTCTTTAAGTGTGATAGTGCCAACCATACACATTGATATATATATATATATATATATATATATATATATATATATATATATATATATATTATTGGTTTGGAGGTTGATTTTGAAGGCTATCACAATGCAGGTGTAAAGAAAAAATAATAAGGTAACAATGGTGTTGTGTGTTAACCTGTATTTTATTCTTGAATTTTCGAGATAAAATCTCTTTTTCAGAAGATCACTGGAACTGAAGTCGTCTCGTTATGGCATTTCTAGTTAAATAAAAAAATGTTTTGAAAATGATGGTATATATATATATATATATATATATATATATATATATATATAGTTTCTCGTCTATGCGATCATCAGACCAATGACAGATGGTCGCGTTGGCGAGAAAATGGCAGTCACCAAGCGCCGTTGACTGTGTTTCTACGCTATCTTAGAACGAGAACCGTTACACGACAACCGCCTCTTGCTTTGCAAGATGTATGTTTCTTTTGTTTCTCTTCTTTAGTATTCAATGTTTTCATAGAGATTAGTACCAACTGCATCTTTTTGTTCTTGCGGTCTAAATTCTCTTTCCTTTCAAAGGTGATAGTGTCGCATAGCCACCAAATTGACATATCTTATTATAATGGAGATTATGTAACTGTCTGTCGGTAACCGAAAGTACGTCTTTTGAAAGAGTCCAAAAATTCAAGGTAATATCAATCCTTTGCAAGTCTCTCCAGCAAACGAAATGCAATTCCTTTCCCAACCGAACACGCCACTCTCACTTCAAATAGCAGTCGTCAGATTTCACTTGCCGTCCAAACACTTTCTTCCTCACTCGCCCTGTCAGCGACAGTCCGTCTTTATTTCTGCTCGTTCGGCTGCGCTTATGCAAATTCGGATATACTTTATTTGGGTCTCTACTAACAACACCTCAGCTACGAGGAGGTAGCGAGTTTGAGTATCCGTAGCCGCTCGCCACACTCTTCCCCCTCGCACAGGCCAAACATATCCTGACGCGCTTTTGTTTATGGGGGCTGGGAATCCGCTTCTTCATAGGGCTGCCTTTCAGTCTCGTCACATTACGTCATCACTGACGTCACGGTTTCCTTTCCTTATCACCTCAACAATTATGAAATAGTCATTATTTAATCTTAATTAGCATCTTATTTATTAACGATGTATCTATTAAAGTCTAGCTGAGTTAGATTTGCCGCAAACTCCCCATATTATTAATGCATTTAAAATCCTCAAATACGTGATATATATCTCTAAAAAAGTAAATATTTACATAGCATATGGTGGGAATAATTTGCATAATGATTTTCACAAAACTGGGTTTAATAAATAATCATTTGCTGTAACAGATTTTTAATACTATCATGTTATTCTCAAACGTATTAAAAGCAATCCTATATATAATTTTATGAGAATAGATAAAATGAAATGAAAACAACACAATATGCTGTTAAAGGGAAAACATTTTATAACATATTCATAGCTAATATTGAACAATATTTCGATTTTATAAAAATCATCTTCAGAGCTTGTTTATACAATATACAATATGCTATAAAACGTTTTCACTTTAACTGCATATTCTGTTGTTTTCATTTCCTTTTATCTATGCTCATACCGTCGGATTCATTTCCTTTCTTTTAACTTATATAATTTTATATAGAAATCAATTGAAATAACATTAGAATAAGTGGAGAAATGTAGACAAATACGGGATGTTACAATGGATGAATATTTATTCTTGGTGATAATTTCGACGCTATAACTTTCTGAAGAAGATCATAAAGACCGAAACGTTATAGCGTCGACATTATCACACACAAAAAAAAACATTCATCCATTATAACATTCCGTGTTTGTCTACATTTCTCCACATACTGTCGGATTGATATCCTCCTTTTACACCCATTAAAATAAGTATAATAATTTTATATTCGTTCTTATTTACTGTCGTTAGGCTTTATAATTCAATATAATATTTTATTACATGAAAACTTAAATACTTGCGCCTAAGGGGCGTATCATTTTGCTAGTGTGTATAAGTCACTGTGTCACATCGATATATGTCGCATCATCGTCGGCATTTCCATCTCGGAAGACTATATAGTTCTTGTGTCCCTGTGTTGGAATTTTTGGGGGATATAAGGCGTGTGCCAGAAAACGCGTGGTGTAATGGTTAAAGTCATAGGAAATGGACTCGTCGCCCCGAGTTCAAATCCTGGAAGTGGTAATTGCATTTCACTTAGCGCTAATACCCTTGGGAAAGGTATGAATTCTACTCTCCCTCCAGCTATGGGTAAATAGTAGGGCAGACTGGGCTCTTTAACCTTGGTTAGGCAACCGGTCTAGGAGAAGGAAAACTCTGAATTCAAACCTGTTAAACTCCGCTTAAGAAATTGACCTTGTGTCGTATCCTACTCGTGCGGAGGGGTTGGTAAATATATATATAAGGCGTGTGCCAGATGGCTACTTCTACATATAGATTCGCCTATAAGCACGTGACCTGGGGAAGATCCCTATTATCCAATCGCTGGCAGTGGTGCTGCTGCTGTTGGTGTATTTATACAGGCCCGATTCTAATCTTAGCTCATTCACACTTGGACCATCTAGGACGTCGGACCTAAAGGACACTATCCCA
>CM042158.1:45660683-45668221 GCA_023376005.1 Doryteuthis pealeii
ACCTTATTTAGATATATGCTCTATAACTTGTATTGAGCACTCTTTATTTATAAATATAGCAAACTATATATATATATATATATATATATATATATATATATAACCACAGTGTATGGTTAACACTATCTCACTTGATGAGACAGTAGTAAGCCAATATATACAGTATTATTAGGAGAGTGCTCAATATCTGTGGCCCAGTTGGAGTTATTAATCCATATAACACAGTGAACGTTTTATGTATTTTCTTTTTGATCGGTTCAAAATTGGAAGCAACATTTCTGAAACTCGATAAAAGATTAAAGTGTTTGTCTAATAATAGGTTCTTGATTTTACAGTCCATACAATTCAGTGTTGATTCCAGACATTTCGGTGAGGAGATAATCATGAAACCCTAAAAAGTAGCCAGCCAGGGTCGGTGACACAATACTATATATATTATATATATATATATATATATATATATATATATATATATATATTTAGCGTGTTTATAAATCCTTGCAGCAGTTTTTAAAATATAAAATTTAATAAATCACATTGTTCAAATGATAGAACATGAGTAGTTTAACATTATATATATATATATATATATATATATTGTGTGTGTGTGTGTGTGTGTGTGTGTGTGTGTGTGTGTTTTGTTGAACTCGACGGACAATTCTTGTCTGAGGAGTTTCTTTTCAATCCTTTCTAATTGTCTAGCCATCTTTTTTTATATCAGGGTGGAATTGGTGTATGAATCAACAAAATCTTTTAACACAAGTACTTTCTGTACTACCTAGTGCCACCATCAGGTGTGAACAGGTGAGAAGTCTCCACCAGAAAGATATATATATACATATATATATCTTTCTGGTGGAAACACCTCACCAGTTCACACCTGATGATAGAACTAAGTAGTACAGAAAGTACTCATGTTAAAACGTTTGGTGGATTCATACACCAATTCCACCCTGATATATATATATATATATATATATATATATATATATATATATAATATATATATATATATATATAAAAGCAATTGGTAATTTGCTTGAAGCATTGTTAAGTATGTTAATATATTAATATTTTGAAGGCCAATACACTGCGTATGAAAAATAAAAACAAAAAGATTATTTTGTCTTATCGATTTCGAAGGATAAACTTCATCATCAGAGTTTCTGATACGAAACTCTGATGATGAAGTTTATGCTTCGAAATCGATAAGACAAAATAACATCTTTTTGTTTTTATTTTTCATACGCATTGTATTGGCCTTCAAAATATTAATATATTATAATATATATATATATATATATATATATAGAGAGAGAGAGAGAGAGAGTGTTCATAAAGTCTTGCAGCAGTTTTAAATATGGAATTTAGTAACTCATATGATTCAAATGATAGAACCATTTAATAAGAACCATATTCTTTAAATATACGCTTCTACATTTGGGGCGCTGGTGATTGTCGTCAGTGATGTAATCCTCAGGGTTCATTGGGAAGTTTCGGGTCTTCCAACATCAGACATGAATATGAAAGTTCAACTCATGCAGGTTTATTTTTTATGCACTTTTATTATTACATTTCAACAAGTCTGCCATCTTTGTTGTTATCTCTTAAATCTGCTCCAGGACTTTATAGGCACTCTGTATATGGAAAGTGAGACCAATGTTATAGTATTACTATGTTTTGAGGTGTTCTCTTAAGCTGGTGGTGTTTTTTCTTATTTTCTATATTGGTGTGATTCAGTTTGTATTTTTGAATTTCCACGTTGCAATATGTAAGTAAAAGTAAAGTCGACGGGGCGGCCTAAAGTCAGTATCAGCCATGTCAGCGAGGAGTCTATCCCCTTTTCAATAGCGCTAGATCAAGGAGATTGTTTCAGCATCTGAGGTGGAGCGCCACACCTACCATCAGCTCCTTACTTTACCGCACAGATCCATGTGCTACTCATACGCTGAGTTGGCGAGGACCAGTATCGAACTAGGAACCTTGTGGTTTCTAGCCGAACGCTCTACCGACTGAGCTAACCCGGCCCTCTTGCAATATGTACATATCAATTATTATTTAGTTATGTAATATAATATGTACACATCTATTCTTGGCATGTACATAATGATATGTACATATCTATTATTGTTTATGTATGTAGTTTCTCTGCTTTCTCTTTTGATATACCGGTGTATATTTTTTTTAGTTTCCTTTGAATGTTAATGTGGTTTGGTATAAGACGTTGGTTTTTAGGCACGTGCCATTTAATGGGAAATCTGAAATTGTTCTGCAGTTTACAGGTGGAGGTTGTGGGGGTTGGGTTGTGCAGCACCGGTTATTTTCTTGCTGCATGAATTATTTTAATGACATGTAACATATTTTCTGATACCAATAACATATTTTAGAGTGTTCCTGTTGAGTGTTTTTTTGTAATTTACATAATGCTGGGGAGTATTCGGCTTACTTTCATTTTTTATTGGTTAAATCGTGTCTTTTACATTTTTTGCTCTGTTTCACAATCGTTTTGGGTTTCGTTGGACGAGTTGTCGGATAATCCGAGGATAATGGACTGTGAGATTTGATTGGGTAGGGGAGCAGTGTATTAATATTAACAATTAATTTCTAATCTTGTATAATTTAATATTGAAATCAATTAAAATAAAAATAGAATAAGGGTAATCTTTTTATATGCGTTCTTATTTAGTTTTGTTAGTCTATCTAATCTAATATAATTACATTAAAACTTAGTAACAATAAAGGTTTAACGTAAACATGCTGACATCTAAAGTTATGGAAAGTCGAAGAGATTTTAATTCGCAAGAGGCAACGGTTCTTTAGACTATGAGTTTGTAGGGAATACTTGCCACGGTTCGCCTATTTAACGCTAGGGGACACGAAAGATATGTACCTCTTATGTCTGCCAATAGTCACTTGGTGGCGTAGCCGTAAGCATAATAAAAGAAGAAAGGGAGAGAGGAGAGAGAATAGACTTTTGGTTGGTGGTGGGATGTGTATTAATATTAACAATTAATTTTTAATCTTCGACATTTCTATTCTTCCCATGATGCACCATTAGAAACCAAACGATCTTTACTATCCCAAATGAGAGTTATGTAAAAAAACAGCGAGAGAGTCTATCCTCTTTTCGCTAGCGGTAGACGAGAAGGAGTAATTTTGCTGAGGTGAAGCGCTACACCTACTCTCAGCTCCCCACTTTACCGCACAGATCAGATTATACAACTGTGCTACTCATACGCTGAGTTTGCAGGGACGGGTATCGAACTCAGAACCTTGCGATTCCGAGGCGGGTACTCTACCGACTGAGCTAAACCGGCCCCTTAAGTTATGTAATAATAGAAAATATGAAAGTGTCCTATTTTCTACGCGCGAAAAATGAAAAGCAAACATGAAATGATTCTTTCATTTGTAACTAAATAAAATGTTGTTTTTTTGTAATTATAAAACTTTAAATGAAAGACACGTTCTTATATTAAAACATTTTTAATTCAATCTTTGGCACCCAGGTATCATTTTAATAAATCAGAAGTTTTGCTTATTAATCAGAAGTTGACAAATATTTTTCAACACTTACAATAATTTTTTTTTAAAATTATGTAATAATATTAATTCTTAATTTGATCATATTACATGTAAAGAAAAAATTAATGTTGGCATCTGGAGTGCCTATTGGTGACTGGGTCCGAACATTCAGTACAGTTAGAGATTCAAGTATAGCTGGGTAACATACATGTAGAATTCTTTTATAAAATTTTAATCTATAACAGTCTGGAACAATGCATTCCTTTTACAAAAAAAAAAAATAAATAAATAAATTCGACAGACAATTCTAAAGACAATGTGGTACCACATTTCTTCCCTACCATTTTGAAGCATCTCTTCAGTTCTACGAAGGTGAGTCAGAAAGTAATACCATTTTGAAAAAATGAAGCTGGTCCTCTGTGGATCACATCCCTACTCCTCCACGTAGTCACCGTTTCTCTCAATAGCCATGTCCACCTCCGAATGAGAGCATGTATCCCTGCCCCGTGAAATTCTGTTGACTGTTCTTTGAGCCAATTTTTTACAACAGATTTCACTTCCTCGTCACTGGAATAATGTTTGTCTCTCAAATCCGCTTTCATGGGGCCGAAAAGAGGCAAACATTATTCCAGTGACGAGGAAGTGAAATCCTTTGTGAAGAAGTGATTCAAACAGTCAACAGAATTTTACGGGGCAGAGATACATGCTCTCATTGGAAGGTGGAACATTGCTATTGAGAGAAACGGTGACTATGTGGAGAAGTAGGGATGTGATCCACAGAGGACCAGCTTAATTTTGATGTATGATACATGTTCCTGTATTGGTAATTATTCCTGTCCTTTTAAAAATGGCATTACTTTTTGACTTACCCTCGTATATTTGTATTTGTGACGAATAAAGTATATTTTTGGGGACTAGGACCCCCGCAAAAATATACAAAACTCATTGGGCATCAGAATCAAGAAATTGGTGAAAACGGACAAAATCCTTGGTTATGGTAGCCCATCGATATTCGATGTTTGTTGTTATTTTGATTTCTTCACAAATTTCCAGGGAGAACATGGCGAACAGATGACACTGAACGATCCCCAACAACACGACACTTATCAACCAGACCGACAGGTCCACGGCAAAGTGGACCAAAGACTACTGGTTATTTACATACAACCCATGGTATTCTCAAAGAGTCACCCACTCAATACAGACGAGGCACACTATTGCTTAACTTCGGCAATCAAATGAAAACTGGGGTTATTAACACTAAATATTCAGACGATTACCTTGAATTCATACGTTGTTTCGGGGCTAAAAATATCGTTACCACTAGTTCAAAGGCTTCCAAGCAGCATAAATGCCACCAAACTTATTGACAGAAATGTGATTAGATATAGAAAAGTTCATTAACAAGACACCTAAACAAGGCCTAACGTTACTGCGGCCTGAACATTGTGTTTATACATACCACAATAAAGATTAGGACAACAGTCCGAAATATGAAAATTATTCATATCAAGGTTCATCTCATTAATACAGACGAACTTAGTATCCGGTACGTAATTATTCATGATGTTTGTAAAGTAAATTACAGGAAAGCAAGATTGAAATCAATTAATATTTGATTTGCATATGTGAGAGTCGGGTGTCATTGCAAATTTTCATGCTCAGTTGCGTAATCTTACCAACTTTTTCTGATGATGTAAAACAACACTGAAACATCAGTAACACAATTCCCCCTTATCTGTTAAACAAATACTGAATCCACTGGGAATTGTGCAAGAAATTACGTTGTCACAATGCTACTAAATGGTATATGCACAAACCGAAATCTGTCCTAGAGAATGAGACGCATAAAATCCTCTGGGACTTTGAGATATAGACGGATTACCTAATCCCGACTAGGACACCAGACCTAAAGTTACTTAACAAGAAAGAACTTGTCATTTCGTGGATTTTGCCGTCCCGATGGATCACACAGAGTGAAAATGAAAGAAACGAAAAGAGACAAATACTTGGACCTAGCTAGAGAACTGAAAAGATCGTGGGACATGAAGGTTAAGGTCGAGCCAATTGTAATTAGTGCCTTTGTAACGGTCCCTAAGGGTTTGGAAACCAGTCTTGGTTAATTGGAAATTGGAGGAAGAATCGATATTATCCAAACAATAACAGAATAGAATACTGAGAATATTTATGAAGACCTGAGGAGACTTGCTGTCACTCAGTCTCCAGCGAACCAACAGTTAAGGCGGGTGTGAAAATCTTTCATTGCGTAAAATAATACTGAATACACAGCTAATGCCTTATTTGGGGAACTACTTTTACTCTTTTAGAGCAAAAAGTATTTTGCAGGTATCAACTGGACCGTTTGAGGCAAAGTTTGTTTTTAAATCTGATCTAAGAATTAAATACAATATCCAGATTGTACTGGAGTTAAAGCTCAGTACCAAGAAGTCTTTTAATGGAAATTCAGATTTAATGACTACCTGTAGCGTAATTATTATGGACTACAGAGAATTTGGGGATTGAAAAGAAAACGGTAAGCGGATTTCTAGAGAAAAAGAAGAAAAAGAAATGAGAACAAAAAGACGTGTAAACACTTAACGGGTGTCAGCCATTGACCGACCAATGACTCCGGAACTAGATTTAAAAATAAAAACGGAAGTTATAGGTTTTTTTCTGCGAAGGAGCGGAAGTGAATGTGACCACCTACCACCCACCCCCGTGACCACACGGGTCGGACGTGTTTGTTGGGACTATGTCGTGACATATCTAGGTTAGCAACGAACAGCGCGTATGAACGAGATTTAAGATGGAACAGCTTACCCCCCCATCTCTCTCTCTCTCTCTCTCTCTCTCTCTCTCTCCTCTCTCTTCTCTCTCTCTCTCTCTCTCTCTCTCTGAAAGGAGCCCACGAGCCTAGAAAGAAATAAACAACCCATTTTTTACTATACGACTTTCGTATGTTGTTACTCTGAACTAACGACAGCTACTACTACTAACGACTACTACTACAACTCGACCTTGGCCCCTATACAACACTATCGACACACTACCTTGCCAATGTGTCAAACCCTTAAATGCCAGACTGCGATGGAACTTGTTTTACAGACATAAGCTTAAGCCAAATTTTAGTGTCAACATCATTCTCAAAAAGCATTGATAAGGAACACACTCTTCAATGACTATATCATGTACATAGCCTTGTGCCACACTAAGCTTTGCACAAAAATATCTACTCTAATGGCATACGAAAAGTTCGCCTCGGCATTAAATAGAAATTATTTGTATTATTTAGATTTTTCGGTCTGATGTCCTCATCTTTATTGTTATATAAACAACGTTTTGGCCGATGTGCCTTCAGGCCTTCTTCATATGTTTCTAGTCGAACCCTTTACTTAATCTATTAGGATAGATTTATTCTCATTCCGTTAACCATGACCAGATACAAGTGTTAAGCTATATTAAGTTTCTATGTAATTTTCGCCCGTAGTCGGGATTGAACCTGCAACCTACAGATGATTGTCCACTTTGAACTGTATTAGCTCAACCCTTTTATCCGTTGCACCAACTGGAAGGCCAGAGAGTTCCGAGTTCAACAAAAAATACCCAAAGAAGACCAGAGGGAGCATCGAAACAATAAAGATGAGGTCAACAGCCCGAAAAGTCTAAATAATACAAAATTATCAAGCTTAATCAAAAAGTCAGACTTCTCTATTTAGGAATCCAGAAACATTGGAATTTTAATTTATTAATTTAATTTTCGGATTTTTGTCCTTATCTATAGTGTAGTATGTATAAACACAACGTTCAGGCTGCTGTATTTTCGGGCCTTGTTCAATTGTTACCTGTTTACTTCGACTGAAGTCATCATCAGATGATAACCTGAGCGTAGTTTCGGAGCTTTAATGTCGTTCCACTAATTATAATTATAATGATAAATAATTACCCACGCTTAAATTCAGGGTTATCGTCTGATGATGATTTTAGTCTATGGTAAACAGGCAGCACCTGAAACAAGG
>CM042158.1:45668231-45738231 GCA_023376005.1 Doryteuthis pealeii
CCTTTATTTTTGTTAAACTACTATTGAAGGGAGGCCATGCCTAATAGCGTGAAGCTAAGCCCATGGACATGGAGAGAGAGAGAGAAGAGAGAGAGAGAGAGAGAGAGAGAGCAAAGACAGTGAGTGTAGAGAAAGAGAGAGAAAGAGAAGAAGACACAAAAGAGAGAGGAGAGAGAAAGAGAGAGAGAGAGAGAGCAAAGACAGAGAGTATAGAGAGAGAGGGGGAAAAAGAGAAAGAAAGAGAGCAAATACACAAAGAGAAGAGAGAGAGAGAGAGAGAGAGAGAAAAGACAACGAGTGAAGAGAAAGATAGAGAAAGAAAGAGAAAGAAAGAAAGCAAAAGACAGAGAGCAAAGACAAAGAGTGAATAGAAAAGAGAGAAAGAGAAAAAGAAAGAAGAGAGAGAAGACACAGAGAGAGAGAAAAAAAGGAGAGGGGGAAAGGGAGAGAGAGAAAAAAGAAGAGAGCGAAGAGAAAGAGGGGAATCGAAGAAAGGGAGAATGGAAATGTAAACTTTCCATAAAAAGAGAGAAAAGTAGAAAAAATTATTGGATGTATAGATAATTTCTCACGGGTTAGCCGCTTATGAATTGGAAAATAGAATATTTTATTTTTAACCAAAAATATTAGGATGTTTAACGTTTATGAATAGGAAATAAGATAGGTTGATCGATTGGACCAAGTCACCAACAGGCACCCCAGCCCAGATCAGTTTGAAAGGAATTTCGCTATCAAATTTTAATTCTAAAATATTCTAAAATTCTTAAATAAATAGGGTTAGGGTTAGGGTTAGCAGTTATTATTATAACCTTAAAATATACTTTTTTATAAATCTTTTTTATCAACTATCCGTACAGGCACATGGAAAATAAATAAACGTGTCTTTAATTTTAAGTTTTTTTTAATTTAATATTAGTTTATCTTTAGTGAAAAATTAATTGTTTCAATATATGCTAACAACAACAACATGAAATAACTAATTTTTTTTATTAAGATCAAAAACTATTTTAGTATAAAAACGTGCCTTTGGTTTTTTATTGGCTGCTGATTATGTTTACTGACAACCGGTGAAAAGCAAAACTCAGTTCCTTTCAAATAGGTCTGGGCTGGGGTGCCTGTTGGTGACTTGATCCGATCGATTGATTGAGAGATTGATTTTTAACGGCATCCGTCTAGGTTTATTTTATGCACGAGAGACAAATGGTGAGGGGGGGTCAGTGTAGTGATATGAACCAATCACGTGTCGTCTTATATAGACAAGACAGTACAAATAAGATGGTTGGCAGAGAGAGAGAGAGAGAGAGAGAGAGAGAGAGAGAGAGGAGGAGAGAGAGATGAGAAAGATGAAAAGATGAGAAAGATGAGAAAGAGAGATGAGAAAGATGAAAGAGAGAGTGTGAAAGAAAGAGAGAGGAGAGAGAGAGAGAGAGAGAGAGAGAGTGGGGGAGGTGAGAAAGGGAAAGTTCAAGCACGCTTGCATATCGACAACAGAATTAATAAAAATTGTGATAATTTTTTTTTTTGAGAGCGTTCATCGTGTACAAGCGGCGTCATTGTTTACATACTTCATCCATGGGTGCTGGTTTGAATTTGTAGAAATCGCAGTTCAGGACATTTTTAACAGTCTCAATTCACATCTCGCTCGCTAATAAAAAAAATGAACACCAAATCCCTGTCTGTCATTTTATGCATATATATATATATATATATATATTATATATATATATAAGGTGTGTCAAAAATGTATCGAGATCTTTAGTACTTTTTGACATACCTTGTATTCTGAAAAAAATTAATGAATGGAACGTTATATACAAGATGTGTCAAAAAGTACAAAAAATCCCGATACATTTTTGACACACCTTATATATATATATATATATATAAACACTGACGGGGTGAAAAAAATCAAATAGTGCAGTTTAAAAATAAAGAAATGTACAAGGTGATATCTGGGACAAATACTTAAAAAGAAAAGACTAAACACCCGTACTGTCTGAAAATAATCATCGGTATCGTGATGAATGACCCTCCCCCCCTCACCACCACCACCACCAAAAAACAGCCGGAAGCGATGTTAAAGCTAAATATGTAAAAAAAAAAAAAAAAGGGACTCAATACACAAAGTAGAGGAAAAGGACCTAAGGAGTCAGAAACTGCCGACTCAGGTTCTGACTTCTTAGGTCCTTGTTATATATATATATATATATATATATATATATATATATATATATATATATATAACTCCTATATATATATATAACTCCTGGTGGGTGGCTGATGAGGACAGAGTATTGCACGTGTTTTTACAAGTCTCTCTCTCTCTCTCTCTCTCTCTCTCTCTCTCTCTCTCTCTCTCTCTCTCTCTCTCTCTCTCTCTATCTCTCTCTCTCTCTCTATATATATATATATATATATATATATATATAGAGAGAGAGAGAGATAGATAGATACACCCAACACAACCATAAAAATAGACACATATACATAAACACAGACATGTACACTTACACACACACACACACACGCCCTCATATATATATATTTTTCAACACCTCCGCACGGATGTGACACGAGGTCAATTTCTTAAGCGGAGTTCAACAGGTTTGAATTCAGAGTTTTCCTTCTCCTAGAACGGTTGCCTAACCAAGGTTAAAGAGCCCAGTCTGCCTGACTATTTACCCATAGCTGGAGAGAGAGTAGGATTCATACCTTTCCCAATGGTATTAGCGCTAAGTGAAATATAATTACCACGTCCAGGATTTGAACTCGGGGCGACGAGTCACTTTCCAATGACTTTGACCATTATACCACGCGCCCTCCTATATAAGGATGGAGCATTCTATGGCGGCCTTTACGTACATAGAGATGTGTGTATTAAAACAGTTAAAATCCCCTTCGCATTCTGTAGGTGATGATAGCCTAGGGATTTCAATCCCGGTTCTCAGTAGCTTACAAATGTCTAGCCTCACTGACGAGACTTGATAAGTTAAAACACCTGTCTGTGGATGACTATATATATATATATATATATATATATATATATATATATATATATATATATATAAAATGTTGTTATGGGTCCAACGAGAGAAAATAAAATATTCTATAAAAAAGAAGGTCCACAAAATGGATTTTTTTAAATTTATTACTATTTTACATTTGCGACACGTGTTTCAGATCTTCTGATATCTTCTTCATGCGTTAATTAACCATATTCTGTCCAAATATCAATACGTATATATATATATATATATATATATATATATATATATATATATATATATATATACATATATACAACCCTGCCTTCCTGTTTGGTGGGAGTGTAGAGATAACTCATTTGTAACATCTGTGTGGGTTCCTGGGTGGCAGATCTTAAATTTAAATGTCTTGGAATTTTATAATTGTCTATTTGTTTATATTAATAGCCAAACACCTTCTTCTGATGTTGTTTCTTAGATTTTTTTTATCTTTGATGGGTCGTGTCTGCGTTTGTAATTTACTTTCTGTTCTAATAAATTTATGTGTGTGTTTGTGTTTGTGGTTTACTTTCTGTTCTAATGAGTTTGTGTGTGTGTTTGTGTGTGTGTGTGTGTGCGTGTGTGTGTGTGTGCATGTCTGTGTTTATGTATATGTGTCTATTTTTATATTTGTGTTGGGTGAATGTGTGTCTATCTATCTCTCTCTCTCTCTCTCTCTCTCTCTCTCTCTCTCTCTCTCTCTCTCTCTCTCTCTCTCTCAATATATATATATATATATATATATATATATATTATTTATTTATTTATTTAAGTCACCAATACAATGGTTTCAATACAGCTCTTAAAGAAATAATTGAGCACTTTATAATCATTTCTCCAATATTAATAACACAAAATTAATTATATATATATATATATATATATATATATATATATATATATATATGATTTATAAGTTTCTTATATATATAACATTCCTCTCACATATAAACATACATATAATGTAAATGTATGGATAAATATATATAATACAAATAATAAATACATTTATATTTATTCAATATATATACATATATAATTTTTACCTGAATATAGATAAATGTATTCATTATTGACCAAAGCCTCCATATCTAGCTATGTAAATATACCGGGCGTCTCCAAATATCTTTTTGATAATCTGTATTTAAACTATTCTTAACTTGTTTGGAGCACTGAAAATTCTAGTAAAAGACAGCTCAATCTTTACAGATATTTTTCTATGTACTTTTTAAATTATCAGATATATCATTGAGAACTGGGCCCCTCACGTGGTGTAATGGTTAGCAAGCTAGATTTGTAGACAATTGTTAGTGAGTTCGATTCTCATGGGGCGCCCCATATTTATGGCCTTGTGTCATATCTAAGCAAAGTTTAGTACATAACTATATCATTAGGAACTTCGGCAGTTAACAGAAATGGCCGACCTGAGATCTTTTGAAACTGTACACCCCAACTCTCTGAAATCAAGCGCACAATAGTACTAACTTAAAATAAGATGTGGCCAGGTGTTTAAATTCTATCTTCTAATCGTGAGTTCAATCCCTGAGTGAAGCAGTGAAATTCCGGGTCCAGTGCAATATGCAGAAGCGACATCATAAAGACAAACTAACAAATACGCGTTATTCCCAATATAAGATAAGGACTTTCTTTCTACGTGGACCGAATAAAGAATTTGGTTTGAAATTCCCAGACTGTTGCTGATAAGATAGTCACCTAATGATGACCAGAAAGTACATGGACTGAAACGTTGGGACTTTAAAAACCAATTTTGATTTTTGATTTTGTTCTTGTTTTACGGCATATCAACCTCAATGGGTCATTTAATGCCGACTACGTTTTTAAAATGAATTGGTGTTAATGTTTAATTTTCTAAAGATTTTCTTTTTGACATATTTTTTGTGAATGGAACTTTTAGATGATTCTTTTTAACATATATTTTTGTGTTTTCATATTTTTGGAAGATTTTTAGATTTTGTTGTAGATGTGTGCCTCTTTTATGTATCCGAGTAGTTTTTCTGGGTTTATTTGGTAGAATATCTGTTTTAGATTTGTTGTTTGGTAGTATTTTTTTTTCGTATTTGTTTTAGGTTGCTACATTCTGTTAAAATGTGTTTGATTGTGTAGGGTTTTTGGCATGGTATGCAATATGGGGCTGCTTCTTTTAAAAACCAAGATACCACAGCAATTTGAATAAATCAGTGTATAAGAAAGATTTTTCTCTAGTTCAGTGCGCCATTCAATCGAACCAATTGCTCAGTTTATCATTACGCAGTAATTTTTAGATCAGAGTGTCTCAAACTGAAGATCTCAAAAGGGAGAGAGACACAGCGACCAAGAGAGATATTAGAGGTGTGATTTTCACAAGTTACAATGCTAATCTACAATTAAAGGGAGCTTGAATGCCAACTTTTTTCTCGCAGTCTGGCAATCTTTGGCATTAAATAACCCACATGATTATTACACCATTAAACAAACCAATCCAAACCAAACCGAACCAAATGAAGTTAATGAAAATTATTTATACCAATTTGAAGACATTAAGAACTTGAAACATAGAAATTTTTATCAAAATGACTTGTTTTGGGATTAAATGACCCGAAAAGGGTGGATATGCTGTAAAACAATCAAACCAAACCAAATGAAATTAAGGAAAATTATTTACACCAATTTGAAGATATCAAGAACTTGAAATATAGAAACTTTCATTAAAATAATTTGTTTCGGCATTAAATGACCCGACAAGGGTTGATATGCCGTAATGAATGCGCATATGATATCAAGTTGGATATGTGAATTAGTACAAATTGTAGGCGAACAAATTTTCCGTTCCCACTTTTCCTTAATTCCGTTTTTATTTTCGATAAATTAATTTTCGCTTTTGATAAATTCCATTTTCTTTCTTCATTTTATTTTATTTCATGGGTAAATTTCAATAAGTAAATTTGGTGAAGTGGCCGATTGTTGACATCAACCGCCCAGTGAGGCAGTCTACCCCTTTTCGCTAGCGCTAGACCAGGGAGAGCGTCTTTTTTTGCTGAGGTGGTGCACCACAACTACCATCAGCTTCCCACTTTACCGCACAGAGCAGATTACACAAGCTGTGCTACTCATGTGCCGGGTTGTCGCGGACTGGTATCGAACCAGGAACCTTGCCCATACCGAGGCAGGTGCTCTACCGACTGATAAAATGGCCTCCTATCACAGAATTGCAATAAAATGTACTATAAATATTATTAAAACTGAGAAAACAAAAGCAAATTCAAAGTTTTATCATTTAAAACAAAATTGCAGCCATGATTTCAATTCATTTAACAATCCGCTACCAAACGTTTTATATGGTTGTCTGTCATCACAGATACACACTCATAAGTGACGACACTCATAAGAAATAAGAATTCGGTGGATAAGCAACATCAGATAATCAGGATTTACATTTTTGAATTTCTCTTGGACGATTTGGATGGTCTCATTCTTAACCAGGTGTTGCAAGATGATAACGGTCGTACAATTAAGGAACACGAGTATTAATATATCAGTAGAATGTCCGTATCATTAAAAAAATTCTGTTAGTATGCAGACACATTTAGCAAGATTTGGGCGGTCTCATTTTTAACCAGTTGTTGCAAGATGATAACGGTCGTACAATTAAGGAACACGAGTATTAATATGTCAGTAGAATGTTAGTATCATCAAAAAAATTCTGATAGTATGCAGACACATTTAGCAAGATTTGGACGGTCTCATTTTTAACCAGTTGTTGCAAGATGATAACGGTCGTACAATTAAGAAAAACACGAGTATTAATATGTCAGTAGAATGTTAGCATCATCAAAAAAATCTGATAGTATGCAGACACATTTAGCAAGATTTGGACGGTCTCATTTTTAACCAGAAGGTATTGCAAGATGATAACGGTCGTACAATTAAGGAACACGAGTATTAATATGTCAGTAGAATGTTAGTATCGTCAAAAAAACTCTGATAGTATGCAGACACATTTAGCAAGATTTGGACGGTCTCATTTTTAACCAGAAGGTATTGCAAGATGATAACGGTCGTACAATTAAGGAACACGAGTATTAATATGTCAGTAGAATGTTAGTATCGTCAAAAAAACTCTGATAGTATGCAGACACATTTAGCAAGATTTGGACGGTCTCATTTTTAACCAGAAGGTGTTGCAAGATGATAACGGTCGTACAATTAAGGAACACGAGTATTAATATATCAGTAGAATGTCCGTATCATTAAAAAAATTCTGATAGTATGCAGACACATTTAGCAAGATTTGGACGGTCTCATTTTTAACCAGATGTTGCAAGATGATAACGGTCTTATTTGTACATTAAGGAACACGAGTATTAATGTCAGTAGAATTTGGACGGTCTCATTTTTTAACCAGGTGTTGCAAGATGATAACGGTCGTACAATTAAGAAAAACACGAGTATTAATATGTCAGTAGAATGTTAGTATCATAAAAAAAAATCTGATAGTATGCAGACACATTTAGCAAGATTTGAACGGTCTCATTTTTAACCAGAAGGTATTGCAAGATGATAACGGTCGTACAATTAAGGAACACGAGTATTAATATGTCAGTAGAATGTTAGTATCGTCAAAAAAACTCTGATAGTATGCAGACACATTTAGCAAGATTTGGACAGTCTCATTTTTAACCAGAAGATGTTTCAAGATGATAACGGTCGTACAATTAAGGAGCACGAGTACTAATATATAGATACATTTAAGAAGATTATTATTTAACAATCTACTATCAATTGCCAGTAAGAGTTGACAATTCTATTTTTTCTTACGTTATGAAACAAATAACAACATCTTCTCATGTTCTATTGTGCGTGTTATATGTTAAGACAAGGACATTTGCCACGCCAATACGATTTGGGAAATTAACTCCTTCTCACGTTACAAAACAAAACAGAAAATATCATGTTCTGTGGTGTGAACTAATTTTCTATAATCTCATTCACCTCTCTACCACAAAAGGCCTTTTTGAAACAAGCCAATTGGACACATAGCATAGTGGATAAAGGAATTAAGTTAAGACAGTTCTAAGTGACAGTTATCTCTAGACTACAGGTTCACTCCTAGTCAGAGGCAGCAGTAATGTAGAATAATAATTAACAGTGCTTAACACCTGTACCCCAGCTATGGTTAGCGGAATGAGAACAGGATACCCCCGTGGACTGAATACAGGGTTAGATTCAAAGTGATGGCTTCCGATTACGACAAGAAGGTTCACAATTACGACAAGAAGATTCCCGAGTTCGAAAAGAAGGTTCCCGAGTCCGAGATGGTTTCCGAGTCCGACAAGAAATACCTGAAGAAGGCCGGAGGGCACATCGGCCGAAATGTTGTACAGATAACAATGAAGATGAGGACAATAGTCCGAATAATACAAAGAATACTAAGCCGATGTAAATTTCATTACCATTCTTATCAAGAATGTGTTTCTTAAATGAACTAGTAAAAGTATGAGCCGCCCTGTCGACTGGGGCGTTAGAATGCACCGACTGCACCTCTGCAGAGGGGTAAGACTCCCCCAATGAGGCCACCTGTTGGCCGTGGGTGGTGACCCGTGATGCTTAAGGATAGAACCCAGGTGGATGAGCAGTTCATGACATGCAATACTCCACTTTGGCCCTACCTTGGGCTAGACGGGCGGTCGGAGAGGCCCCCTCCGATCAATCGGCTGGTCACGTCAAGCCCTAGCACCTATATGATTTTCCCAACTCTATTGCCCTTATGGCAAGCCCCAACCCCTTTTTATCATATGGGTGCTAGAAGGCGGTGGCTGCGGGTCTACATGTCCTGGGAATGACGTTAAACTCTATCTGATGGTGAGGTTCCAGTTTTGGAGGTTTGGGGAATGTGCACCCCTTCATCACCATTGCTTCCTGGTCCACTCTGACCCGGAGTGGTAGTACCTGTTAGGGTCCCATCTATGGGTTAAATAGAAAAATGTATTTATAAAAAAATTGTATTATCCATTAAGAATTGATTTATTTCAAAACTTTATCGGCATTAAATGACCCACTGAGGTTGATATGCCGTAAAACAAAACAAAACAAAAACAAAAAGTATGAGCCCCTTAGGCGCAAGTATTTTAGTTTTAATGTAATAGAAAATTATATTAGATTAAAAAGACCAACGAAACTAAATAAGAACGAATATGAAAATATTATACTTATTTTTATATTATTTTATTTGTTTTCTATATAAAATTATATATAGGATTGCGTTTAATACGTTTGAGAATAACATGATAGTATTAGAAATCAGTAACAGCAAATAATTATTTATTAAACCCAGTTTTGTTAAAATCATTACGAAAATTATTCCCACCATATGCCATGTAAATCTTTATTTCTTAGAGATATATAACACATATTTTAGCATTTTAAATCCATTCACGATGTGGGCTGTTTTGCGGTAAATCTAAATAGAGATCATTGTTAATAAATAAGATGCTAATTACGATTAAATAATGACTATTTCATAATCGTTGAGAATATAATTTAAATAACTAGGGAAATCATGACGGCAGTGGTGACATAGTTTCGCTTACTGGCAGACAGTTACCTAATCTCCATTATGATAAAGATATAAAATTAATTATTTCTACTTTTCAGTTTTTGATGTTGAAATGAAAGGGATTGTGTTATGATTTTAGTGGCCATCCTTTGGGCTTCAAGCAAAAGCGCTTGTTCAGCGGAGATCCTTTGTGTTAAGCAGTGTGCGATCCTTGGTAAAGAATCCTTTGGTTGTTCCTTGGTGCTCCTCAGTCTTGCAAGTCCCTCGCCAGTGGTTGCAAATACACGTCTCTCAGTATCAGTGATTAAGTAGTTAACCAGCCAAGCATTCGGGCTGTTGATTGGCAAGGGTTTAAACCACGTAACCTCGCTTAGTCCATAAATTTAAGTGGTGAATTGCAGCACACCTTATATACAAAAAAATACGAGTTCAAATCCTGGATGTGGTAATTGCATTTCACTTAGCGCTAATACCCTTGGGAAAGGTATGAATCCTACTCTCCCTCCAGCTATGGATAAATAGTAAGGCAGACTGGGCTCTAACCTTGGTTAGGCAACCGGTCTAGGAGAAGGAAAACTCTGAATTCAAACCTGTTGAACTCCGTTTTAGAAATTGACCTTGTGTCACATCCTGCTCATGCGGAGGGGTTGGTGAATATTGTGACGTATCACTGGTATATCAACTAGTATATATGTTAGAATTAAAAGAAAACTCTATTTGTAAAAAAAAACAAGAAATGCGTGGGCAAGCAAAGAAAGTGAGATTCAGTCGGGTTGTATTCTTGGTGAAAGAATGCCAATGCGATTACTACTATCCATATGTCTAAAGGACAGTTGTACTCCCCCCACCTCAGGTGATAGGAGGAATATACATACATATTTCAACTGTGACACCACGTCCTAAAGTACACTTACCCCGAGACGATGACAGAAAGGATTTTCGCGCGAAAACGCGAGGCCAACACACAGTTGATGAAATCATCCCGAGAAGCAGGGACAGACGGCGACCGCCCCGTAAAGTTTGATATGCGCATGGAAAATCAGAAGAACGGAAAAAGTAAAGACATTTCGTAGTAGAATAAGAGTTAATTCATTTGGAAAAAAAGGAACGAATCACCGTTGAATAGAGAAATAATTTTAACAGAGAGACGTTTTTACAGAGAAATAATAATTTTAACAGAGAGACATTGTTGCGGTTTGCAACGTCGCAGTGAGTTAAAACAAACGTTCAAGATTTTGTATTCTGTAAACCTTTATTATTTGTCATGTATTTTGTATATTGCTAATATGATTGATATGCTCAATTGATCGTCCACTCATTTGATAATATGAACCACGCATTCACTTTACCCCTCTTATTACATGTATATTTGTATATATGTATTTGTCTCTTAATGATAATTTGTACTTAAATGTAAATAAATGTTTATGTGTTTATTTGAAATCCTATCCGCTCTTCGTCATTCAGCATTGTCATCGTTCATCAGTTTTCTATCCTTTTCACGGGAGCGGAGAGAAAGGTTTTGAATCCCATCCCTTTTGTACTATTTATTTTTATATCTGGGGCCTTTTGCATATTTTTATTATTATTTCATGTTGCGTGTGTACACTGGTGGCCCCTAACAAGTGTGCGTGCGTAACAATATATATATATATATATATATATATATATATATATACAAACATATTCCAACAGATTGAAATATTAATGCACATTTCTTTCCTTCTTTGGAGAGAAACATGTTATAGGGGCGATGGACAAATTACCAAAGTTGTAGGAAAATATTAGTCACAAAAATGGTCCTGAATTACAGAAAGGTAATTTATGTGCCGCGTGTTTCTGATGCCTGGTATACAACATGACACGTTAAAAAATGTTTTCCGAGGCGTCCCTGTGGCGAAGTGGCGAACAAGTTGGGCTGTGACAATGCTTGCTGTTACGTGCTAAGCCTAAGTAAATTTGTACATGAAGCAGTTGGCATATATAGCACTCAGGAATATTCCATATTTGCATCTGGGTGGTACCATTCCTTGAATCCTGGTTGGATGGTGCTTAGATAAATAAACCACCATTCTAAACTATGATTATGGCAATGCAAGAACCGTATTGAGTTACGGCTTGCTTGCTATCTTTGTCTACCAATTCGACGGTAACTGGGCTTCTGCACACAGGAGTTCTCCACAGGGCTATGTTTTCTAGCATCAAAAAGATTAGAAATCCAATCTCTCTATACTGTTCTTCTGCAAGGATGTATCTGGCAATAGATAACCCGCGAAGATTTATATGCCATAAAAATGTTTTTCCACCTGTGATGATGCCTTTTTGTGACCTTTGAACCCATTTGTTTGTAACACCTGATTCTGACATTCGAAATTCCCTTTGCGTCCTACGCATATATAACCCTCCTATAGCCTATCATACGCATATTATAGGAAAGAAAAATTTGGTTCAGTAGACCCAGTTTAAGTTAGGGTCGAGTGTGTTATCTTGCTAAAACAAAACGTCACAAACAGGAAACATGGTGAATATAAATTGGTATAAATGATCAGTAAAATCATCTTTCAATGCGGATTTTCATTTTAACAAATGGTCGTTGTGAATCGCTGAAGAATACACACCACACCATTACAGAACTACCATCAGCTTGCACAACATCCTGCTGACTGGCTAAATCTATAGTCTCGTGTGGTTTTTGTACTACCATCCGGGTCAGTGTGACCCTGGGAATAATGGCGACAAAGAGGTACTCCACATTCCCCAGAGTTCCAGAATTGGAACTTCACCACTGAAAAAAAAATATAAAAAATGAACTCTCTTATCGATTTCGATGCATGAGGGTTCATCCAGTGAACAACCTACACAGTGTTCTGCTTATAGTGGTGAAAGGTTTGTGTTGGACCATTCGCACTTTTTGGCACAGTTGATAGGAAAGAATTGGTGCACAAGGAATGCCACAAACCCAATCAACGAGTGACCGTAGGTTTTTCAAATTCAGAGTATTCCTTCTCCTAGACTGGTTACCTATCCAAGGTTAAAGAGCCCAGTCTCCCCTACAATTTGGAGGGAAAATATATGGATTCATACCTTTCCCAAGGGTATTATCGCTATGTAAAATGCAAACAGCCATGTAAAGGATTTGAACTCAGGTCGACTACGTCTCTAACCATTGTGCCATGGAACGTCACCACTAGATGCAGTTTAACGTCATATACAGGACACCCATAAAGTTTTGTCTACACCCAAATGCGGCCGTCCACCTAAAGTAACCGGAAACTTAACTAGTTCCATTAGGCGACGTACTTCCTGTATTCCACAGTACAATGGCGATTTTCTCTGGCCCTGACACGGCCCAGTAACCGGCAGCTTAGTGTCAGTAATGCTACACTTGTGGGTCAATAATGACGAAGAAACCGTATATAATATATATATTTACCAACCCCTCCGCACGAGCAGGGTGTGACACAAGGTCAATTTCTTAAGCGGAGTTCAGCAAGTTTGAATTCAGAGTTTTCCTTCTCCTTGACCGGCTGCCTAACCAAGGTTAAAGAGCCCAGTCTGTCCTACTATTTACCCATAGCTGGAGGGAGAGTAGGATTCATACCTTTCCCAAGGATATTAGCGCTAAGTGAAATGCAATTACCACGTCCAGGATTTGAACTCGAGGCGATGAGTCCATTTCCCATGACTTTAACCATTACACCACGCGCTTCCTAAACCGTATATAATATAGGGTACACTGTGTAAGGCGATAACTGATTTGCAATTGTTATCCCTTGATCAGTCTTCACCATGAAGACAGAGTACTGTGTCTTTCTTGAACCAGAACTCAGAATTATTTTAAATCCTATCTGCACCTTATACTTAGCATATCTTCATTTCACACTTTACCGCACAGATCAGATATCTCAATTTGTGCTACTCATACGCTCATAGTTGGCGAGGAGCCGGAATCGAACCAGGATCCTTGTGGTTCCTAGGCTGACGCTCTACCGACTGAGCTAAACCGGCCCTTTTTTTATGTAAAAATTGACATTTATTTAAGTATCTTATAAAACCAGTATTAAATTTGAAAATAACAGTTATAATTATGATACTTGTAATTTGAAAATTATAATTATCTAACTTGAAAATTGAAAAGTATAATTATGTCACTCAAATTTTGAAAAATGTAATAATGGTTACGTAATTTATGTAGGGTTATCTGAATATTAGCTAAAAAGACAAACGCGTTATGTTATTTGAGAAATAATGGTCAATTTTTATTAAATATATATTAAGTTTAGCTCAGTCGGTAAAGCGTTCGACTAGGAACCACAAGGTTTCTAGTTCGATACCAGTCCTCGCCAACTCAGCGTATGAGTAGCACTGGGATCTGTGCGGTAAAGTAAGGAGCTGATGGTAGGTGTGGCCCTCCACCTCAGACGCTAAAAACAATCTCCTTGCTCTAGTGCTAGTGAAAAAAGGATAGACTTCCTCGGTGTCTGGCTGATACCGACTTTAGGCCACCCCGACGACTTTACTTACTTTTATCTGAATACTAGTAGCGGCTACCCGGCGTCGCCTGGTTAGAGGGGATTTTTAAGTTAGTCCCGCAATCCATTATTACTGAATCATGTGTTGAATCCTCGGGGGATTCCCCATTTAAATTAAAAATAGACATTGCATTGATCCAGCTACTCTGAAAAGAAATGTTAATGTCTACTATCTAAATTATTAAATGAAAAAAAAATCCATACTGTTATCATTTAAACTTTATTTTTTAATTATCTTCATGAATATAAATCAAATCTCTATTATTTTTGCTCAAAAAATAAACCCTGGTGATATTTAATGTGTACATATATTTACTTAGTCGTTAATTCTTTTATTTTCGAAGTTTTATCCGGACACACATATACAAACAACTGCCCTTTATATATAGATAGATAGATAGATAGATAGATAGATAGATTAGCCACAAACACAAAAGCGTTCTGCTATTTTGGAAATAATGGCCAATTTTTATTAAATATTTAAATGTAAAATCGGCCATTATTTCTTTTTAATCCACATGTATTTTAATAGCCGCAGAAAAAAAAGTTGCAACATTGCTTATATGTAAAAGTCGTCGGGTCGGCCTAATGTCGGTATCAGCCAGACAGCGAGGGAGTCTATCCCTTTTTCACTAGCTCTATACTAAGAAGATTATTTTAGCGTCTGAGATGGGTCGCCACACCTACCACCAGCTCCTCACTTTGCCGCACATATCCCTGTGCGGCTCATGCGCTGAGTAGGCGAGGGCGGTATCGAACCAGGAACCTTGTGATTCCTAGCTGAACGCTCTACCGATTGAGAAGTGCGAAAAGCATAGAATTCGTTAAATTCCTGTGGTCATGTGTTTTTTTTTTTTTTTAATTTACATCTATAATAGTAACACAGTGAGTGCAAGAGAAACCCACCTAAACGAGTTGGGTTTCTCGCTTAGATAATCTCATTTATATACATATCTCCTCACTTTACTGCACTGATCCCTGTGCTACTGATGCGCTGGGTTGGTGAGGGCCGCTATCAAACCAAGAAAAATTGTAGTTCCTAGGCGGATGCTCTACCGACTGAGCTAAAGTGTGACGTTCCGCCTCAGACGCAAAACAATCTCCTTCATCTAATGCTAGTGAAAAGGAGATAGACTCCCTCGCTGTCTGGCTGATACTGACAGCAGGCAACCCCGACGACTTTTACTTATATATATATATATATATATATATATATATATATATATATTGCATTTGCATCGTCGTCATACGAGTCCAAATACATTTCTAACGCTAATACCTTTGGGAAAGGTATAAATCCGACTCGCTCCGGCTATGGGTATATAGCAGGGGAATAGTGAGTTCTTTAGCCTTGGTTTGAAACCAGTCTAGGAGAAGGAAAAACTCTGAATTCAAATCTATTAAACTCCGCTTAAGAAATTGAGGTTATTTCCTATAACTGCAACCTAAAAAAGGGGAACCACTCTGAGTGAATTTTATTTGATAATTAATCTACCCATTATTTTCCCATTAAACTAACCCCAACCCTAACCCTAACCCTAACCCTAGTTCAAAAAGTGTCAGATGCGTTGGCCAGTCCATGTAACTCCGGTCAGTGTATCCATTTCCTTCAACGATATACGTTACACTATGGTGGCGCGTGGCATAATGGTTAGAGTCGTATGAAATGAACTAGTCGACCCGAGTTCAAATCCTAGACGAAACTGTTTGCATTTTACATAGCGCTAATACCATTTGGGAAAGGTATGAATCCATATACCCCCTCCAGCTATTGGTAAATAGTAGGACAGACTGGGCTCTTCAACCTTGATAAGGTAACCTGTCTTGGAGAAGGAAAACTCTGAATTCAAACCTGTTAAACTCCGCTTAAGAAATTGACCTTGTATTACATCTTGTTCGTGTTGAGGGGTATATAAGTCTGAAGAAGGGAGCTATAAAAATCCTGAAAATTTACTACTACTAAATAAACGAAACTCTACTTAAAAACAACCGAGTTTCTGATATTTCTTTCTTTGATGCTTCATACAAATGCCCAAACCTGATATATGTACCTCCCACAAACGAATGCATATACCAAAATAATCTCACATATATATATATATATATATATATATATATATATATATAGAGAGAGAGAGAGAGAGAGAGAGAGAGAGAGAGAGAGAGATTTTTTTTTAATTTCGCGATGAAACAAAGAAATCACTGTGCTCAACCACAAATTTATAGGAGCTTTATTTATTTATTTGTTGAATTTTTTAAATATAATTGTTTTCCATAGGCAACTACCCAGGTTTCAGGCTATTCTGCCATCATCAGGTTGCTAATAATTCTTCTGGTGTTTATGCGAAGACATTTCTTGCTGTTTTATATATATATATATATATATATATATATATATACATATATGTGTGTGTGTGTGTGTGTGTGTGTGTGTGTGTGTGTGTTATACTACGAGCGTCTCCATATGAGACGCCAGTCTCTGTGGTCCTATCAAGAACTGGTTTTCTTGGTCACGCAATATCCCACGAATATATAAAAGGAATCAAACAGCACGTAACAACATTCATTACACCTGACAAAAGAACATCGACACAATATGTATGACAGAATGTGCAAATCATCTTGTGGTTTTCACTAGACGCATTAAATGGCATCAGAATAGATACCACATGCTGCAATTGGCAAAATAGATTGCTCAAATATTACAAAGGATAAGAGAATCTGCAGCAGAAAATCGGGTCTGGTGAGTCATGTGCTCAAGACTGTGTAATAGAGGAGAAATGTTAATTACAGATATGGCTATCTTCTGTCAAACAACAATCATATATATATATATATATATATATATATATATATATATATATATATATATATATATAGATATTTCTTATCTGACAATCCTTGGGAGAATAAGTGCTCAATTGAAGTCGCACCTAATTTTGAAAATTAATTAATTAATAATTAATTATTTGGGCGGGCATACCTATTCAAATGTAAGGCTAAACAAATCGAGAAAAATCAATCACTGCATGCACACCCCGGCCCACCAGGCCCCACCAGCAGAGCTACAGATAGGAAGACCGCCTTGTGCGTGATTCGAACCCTGACTGTCAAGCTATCATTATATTACGTATACTAGCAAATATATGCACCCTCCGGGTGCAATTATTTAAGTTTTAATGTAATAAAATATTGTATTAAATTAGAAAGGCTAATGAAACTAAATAAGAATACAGATAAAAAGATTTGAAACAGAGGGGGCGTATAATAAAAGATTTGAAACAGAGGGAGTATAATAAAAAATGGAACAACTGAAACTTACTCTTCCATCACTCTCGTCTTTCATTGTTATTTTTTCTAATTCAAGTATTTAGTTATAAGAGGAAGTAAAGAATAAAATGACAGTTATTTTATCTTGTTAATGGATTTCATTTAAGAGATTTTTGCTTATATTCATTAAAATAAAACCAAACAGTTAGAAATCAATAATACTAAGCACATATTTATTAAATTCGATTTTTTAATATTGATATGCAAATTAGCCTTCCCGTTCACACTGTAAACCGCTATTTTGTTGTATATATAAATATAATTGCATGTTGTCAGTATGTAGACATAGTTAACAGTATTAATAATGTAAGACAATTTTATTAATAATTGAGGTTTAGATAAAAATAAAATCATGGAGAATATGATGTTAATAACTATGAGAATTGTGACTTGAGTAGGAATATAGTTTCGGTTACAGACAGAAAAACACACAATCTCCATTATAATAAGATATATATATATATACATATGTATCAGTGTGTGTGCGCTTAAACAACTATTATTGAATGCAATCGACAAGAAACATGTTCTCAATGTTATTCCAGCTTTTCTAGTTTCCTTACAATGAATTTTATTCAAAATAAAGAAATAAAGAATGTCGACAATTTATCTAATAAAATCATTATCATGTCATTTATTTTTCTCACTTTTATTTATCACTTTTCCATATATATATATATATATATATATATATATATATATATATATATATCAACCCCTTACTTTACCGTACAGATCCCTGTGTTACTCATACGTTGAATTGGCGAGATCCGTTAACGAGCCAGGAACCTTGTGGTTCCCTGGCTCACGTTCTACCGACCGAGCTAAATGTATGTTGATGCAAAGTAAAAAAGAAAAAAAAAGAAAAAGCTCCAAATAATGTTGCAATAAATTGTATACCATCTGTTGATTTCTATTGCTGTTCGGAGATCCCCCGCCTCCTCTCTCTCTCTCTCTCTCTCTCTCTCTCTCTCTCTCTCTCTCTCTCTCTTATATTTATTTTGTAAATGATATATATATATGAGTTAAGGTAGTGTGGGCATGGAGTCAACACCTGATTACTGATAGTTTCTCGTTATGCGATCTTCAGTCTGAAGATTGCATAGGTGACAAATGTCAGTAACCAGTTGTTGACACCCTCCCACGCTACCTTAACTCATATATATATATATATATATATATATATATATATATATATATGCATGTTGAATTAAACAAAAGACACATCTCCTGTTTAACAATTTTATTTGCGATTTCTTCGAGTTTTCTGGCCAACTTTTTAATATTTGGGTGGAATTCGTGGATTAGTCAACTAAAGTTCATGTCCCGAGTACTTTCGGAACACATCAGGTATCTGTCAGCGTACTATGAACATTTGTTTTTCCTATCTCTTTTAAATCATCTCTCTCTCTCTCTCTCTCTCTATATATATATATATATATATATATATATATATATATATATTTATATATATATATATATATATATATAGTATTTTCCTGCTCCTTATTTTTGCTCAATGTAAATATTATGTTGAAGTTTACTCATTTGTTATTAGTTGTGCGTTGAACTGTAGTAAGAGGTCGTCTATTGAACAATTTAACTAATTGTGTAGATCACTCAAGTGAAGTCCATGTCTTTTCATAAAGTAATAGCCAACTTAGAAAAACGAATATCGGTCAGTTTTTAAACAGTTGCCTTTTCTCTTCTTCATCGACACAAAAAAAAGATATACTGTTACATAATAAATGGGCATAGCCTATCATTTTTGTATTGAAGTGTAAAATTCAAATTTAACGGTCACTGAAAAAATACAGTATAATTTCAGAGAGCAGGTTTTTACACCGGCTTGACCCGGAACGTGACTCTGCTTAGTTGAAGGATATCACGCAACCAGACCAATTTATGGGAAATTAGTTAGAACTATTCAGAATCGACCAGACAGCACTTTTGGGTAGACGCTTAGTTACATTCTGTGCTGATTTTTCCCGTGCGTGCGGATTAAAGTAAGACCGGGGAATAAATATATGTGTAAACCAAAAAGAATATGTCTCTGTGCTCATAATTAATAAGAACAAAGATGGAAGCGGAGAGAAACAAGAACCTGAAGTAGAAACCCCTGGGAACCCATCATGACACAGCAGAAAAGAGAGGATAGAAGGTAGAGCGGATAATGTAATAAAAACATGTATGCAACATAACCCTTTCGGTGCGAGGCTTTTGGGTGGAAATACATTTTCGACCATAAAATAAAAAAGCTTGCTTCAAATCTTGTGATCACAAGATATACAAGAGTTAGGGTTAGGGTTAGGGTTAGGATTAAGGTTCAAATAATCATTTTATACAATTATATGATATCAAGTGTTCCTATCCAATACAAATATTTTGCGCGCATTTCTTGGAATCGGACACATAGCCTAGTGGATAAAGGAGTTAGGTTAAGACAGTTCTAAGTGACAGTTATCTCTAGACTACAGGTTCAATCCTTGTCAGGGACAGCAGTAACATAGAATGATAATTAATTAAGTATCATGTTAACGTATTCCTTGTAAGTCCTTCGTTCACCAAATGTCAATGAAATAACTCAGAACCACAATAGGTGGTAGTCAATGAGTGGAGTTGATGATTAGCGAATGAGAACAGGATACCCCGTGGACTGAATAAAGGGTTAGGTTCAAAGTTCCGTGATTGCTCCCGATTTCGAAAAGAAGGTTCCCGAGTCCGAAAAAGAAGGTTCCCAAGTTCGAGAAAGTTCCCATATCCGACAAGAAATACCTGAAGATGGCCGAAGGGCACATCGGGCGTAACGTTGTACAGATAACAATGAATATGGGGACAATAGTCCGAATAATCTAAATAAACTAAATAATACTAATTTTGCGCACAGTTGTTCAATTTAGATACCATTACTACAATAGTGTCAGATGCTCTAAGACTAAACTTAACGTTGTATGAAATGGATTCCGCTATTTGAGTTCAAATCCTTGACGTGGCTGTTTCACTTCGCACTAATTCCCTTCAGAAAGGCAGAAATAAATCTGTTCTCCCCACCCCAGATAGTGTCCTGGGTATGACGTTAAACTGCATCGAGTTGGGAGGTTCCAATTTAGAGCTCTGGGGAGAGTGGAGTACCCCTTCATGACCATTATCCAGAGGTAGTACTTTTTAGAGTCCTATTTATGGGTTAAATATGAGTTTTTAAAAAACGATTGTTTGTTTGTTTATTGATTTTAATGGCATATCAACCCGTCTGGGGTTATGTCATGCCTAACGGTTAGGAAGTTATACATATCGGGTATTTATATTTATACTTTTAGTAATTGGTTTTAAAAATGTGTTGGCATTATTGGGGATTATGTTGTATAGTATTGATTGTTTCATGTCTATATTCTATGGTGTAATTTTATTTCCCTAAAAAAAGAGAATATCCTCCATGTTGACATTTTCAAGCAGATCTTTCATATTGTTTGCTTTAAAATAACGGTTTCTGATGTGAGCAAAAAACCTGCATTCTATGAATAAGTGTTTCACTGTCAAAGGTGTTTAACATGTTCCACATTGTTGTTGTTCTTGTTTGAGTATATAGGAGTGCGTTAGTCTTGTATGATCAATGCTTAATCGGGATACAATTGTTTAGAAAAATAATTGAATCCCCAACAAGAATAAATGAAACAAAACGTCTTCAGCATAAAATAACCCTAGGATTGACATGCCATACAATCCAACCAACCAACCACGACAAATATGGGAAAAATAGTAGGGCAGATTAAGTTCATGAGCCTTCGTAGAAAGTGCGTCCAATATGCTGTCAAATACGGTAATTAATTCTTTTATTTCTATTCTCCCCTATAACATAATATTTATCTACCTTCATCAGTTTCTAGTTTCTATAATTGATGTAGTCTTTAATATTTCATTTTCTTTCTTCTATCTTCCTGTGAATTTAGCGTTTCGACATATTGTTTAATATTACTTTTATATACTAATTAACTTCAGAAAATTTCCCGGATATACATTGTTTTGCGTATTGCTCGATTTCATATTTGAACGCAAATGAACTTTACACACAACATACAACCAAATTCAAATAACATATTTTTATTTACCGATTCTCATATTCAATTAACTTTAAAGGTTTTTGTTGTTTGGTTGCTTGGTCGGTTGGTTTGTTTTTCGGCATGTCAACTCTTTTTAGACCAAAGACGTTTTGTTTTATTCATTCTTGATGGTTGGTTGGTTGGTTGGTTGGTTGGGTTTTATGGCATGTCAATCCTTGTTGGGTTATTTTATGCCGAAGACGTTTTGTTTTATTATTCTTGATTGTTAATCAATTTAACACATTGATAGGACTTGAACAGGTACTACCACTCCGGGTCCCAGTGGAGCTAGCAGTAATGGCGATTAAGAGTTATTCCACATTCTCTAGTCTAGAAGAATAGAAACTCTGAATCCAAATCAGCTGTACTCTACTTAAAAATTGACTTTCCGTGAAAACTTTATAGGCTTTTCTGGGTGTGAGAAAAAAAGAAATTATCTGAACAATATGGTTTATTGGATAAAATAAAGATGAATGTTTATCAGTTTGTTAACAAAATGAATCGGGCAGCAAAAAGTAAAAGGAAGTAAAAGATAATGGAAAACAAATTCCATGGTGGAGGGTGTAATAAGTAATTGAGAGTTACTTCCCCTGTTTTATTATTACCTCCCCTTTGTGTAAATCTTTAACTTTCTGAAAGTATATAAACTCCCAAGAAACTACAACTGTATTCTAAGTAGAATAAAGCTTTCTCAAGCCCAGCCATGTGTGTTCATTTATCACAGAGCGTAAGGATATTTGAAATGACAAAAAGTCAAAGATGATATGCCACGCTAGTTAGAATAAAGAAATCTATTAAACTTTTTCTCAAGTTTAGAAAATAAAATAAACCTGAAGAAAATCCAGATAGTACAGTGGTCAAAACGTTGCAATGAAGGGATTAAAACTTATTGCACAAGCGAATTTGTAATATAAAAAAAGTAAAGTAATTAAAGTCGGTATCATCAGCGAGGGAGTCTATCCTTTTCAATAGCGCTTGCGTCGGAGGTGGAGCACTACGATCAGACAGATGTCAAAGAACCTTGTGGTTTCTAGAACGCTCTACCGACTCTTTATTTCCTAGTTGATTATTATTTATTTCCCATTAAACTAACCTAAACCCTAACCCTAACCCTTGTTGAACTTAAACTTAAAAAAAAAAAACTTAACAGTTTTATTACAAAATTTGTGGGTTCTGTTTTTTGGGGTCACCCTGTAATATTATGTTACTCAACTAGGGGATAGGGTTAGGGTTAGGGTTGGGGTTTAGGGTTAGTTTAATGGGAAAATAAATAAATAATTTGGGTTCTGTTTTTTTTTCTGGGTCACCCTGTAATATCATGTTACTCAACTAGGAAATAACCGAATTTTTTATTCACTGATATTTATAAAAACGACTGTTTCACTAAAGTTTTACAATTAAAAAAGATTTTTAAAAAAACTTAGGTATGTGACACTTGGTCAATATTTTAAGCGGAGTTTAACAAGTTTGAACTCGCTTACTATGATTCGCAGTACTGCACGTTAGCCATTACACCACGGGACTCCCGCCTAAGATAGTGACTTGATTCTAGGTAGATTGAACGTCTCTAATTTGATGGGGGGAATTTTTCTTTTAATTTTTTATATGTGTTAGAGTCGTCTATTATCGGGAAAGCAGATCAGTGAAATAAAGTTGAGAAGATTAAAAGTGTCATGAATTCAACAGCTTTGCTTTGTAAACATGGTTTAATGAAAGGACAGAGAAGCGTGCTAAGATCATCTGTGAATAGGCGACTTATTATAATGGAGATTGTGGTTTGTCTGTCTGTAACCGAAACTATATCACAACTCAAGTAACAATTCCTTTTGTTATTTACGTCATATTCCCCATGATTTGATATATTTAAACCTCAATTATCGATAAAACTGTTTTATATTATTGATACAATTGGCCATACCTACATACTAATAACATGCAATTGTATTTATATATACAACAAAATAGCAGTTTACAGTGTGAACGGGAATGCTAATTTGCATATTGATATTAACAATTTGATTTTAATAAATATATGCTTAGTATTATTGATTTCTAATTATTTGGTTTTATCTTATTGAATATGAGCAAAAATCTCGGGATAAATCTTAAAAGGAGCCCGAATTCAAATCCTAGATGCGGTAATTGCATTTCACTTAGCGCTAATACCCTTGGGAAAGGTATGAATCCTAATCTCCCTCCAGCTATGGGTAAATATTAGGGCAGACTGGGCTCGTAAACCTTGGTTAGGCAACCAGTTTAGGAGAATGAAAACTCTGAATTCAAACCTGTTGAACGCCGCTTGATAAATTGACCTTGTGTCACATCCTGCTCATGCGGAGGGATTGGTATATATATATATATATATATATATATATATATATATATATATAGATAGAGAGATAGATAGATAGATAGATAGATAAGAATTTAAACTATACCCAGTGAATCGGAATGATAAGGTCACATTTATTGGTAAAATAATGTTTGAAATTTATCAATATACGATAAGAATATGACATATCCGGGTAAAGGGATATATTCTGAAGTTTGTATTTGGTATATTATCGCAGTAGTAATTGGTACGTCGAATAGCAACACGTCTGACGAGCAGTCGTGGTGTAGTCTAGCGAGTAAGTGTAGGTCTCGGTATAGGTCCAACACAGTGTTGACTATTTATACATGACACTGTCCAATCAGAGTATGGTGAGGGGTACCAAGGTATTTATTATTATATCAGAATACTTGGAACCATATAGCTGTGAAAATCATTTGTACTAGATAGGAATTAGTTGAATTTAGAGTTTTCCTTCTCCTAGTCCGGTTGAATTAAATTCTACCTGATGGTGAAGTTCCAATTCTGGAGCTCTGGGTAATGTGGAGCACCCCTTCATCACCATTACTCCCAGGTCCACTCTCATCTGGAGTGATAGTACCTGTTAGGGTACTATCTATGTGTTAAATAGAAAAAAAGTTTAGAAAATGTGTTTAAAAATGAGTTTTTTAAAAATTGAGTACCCATCAAGAATGAATAAAACAAAATCGTCTTCGGCATAAAATAATCCAACAAGGGTTGACATGCTGTAAAATCCAACCACCCAGCCAATGGATATGTTCACTGTCACGCTACGGTAAGTGCTCACGACTGGTTACTTATAATTTTGTTTCATCGTTCAGGCGTTTGAATGAACGCGTCCTATTTGTTATTTGGGCATGCGCATTAACACGTGACACACAAAGCCAAAGTGCACTGAACTTATTATAGGGACAACAGATTGTACTAACTGATATAGTAGACCTTTTTTTATTTTGTCTGAAAGAACGCCCTGTCTTTTGTCGAAGCTTTGCATTCACACCAAATACTCTTTATTCTTCCCTCCCATTCCTTTTCTTTCTTTTACTTTTTCTTCTTCTTTTTTCTCCCTCCCATTCTTCTTCTTCTTCTTCTTCTTCTTCTTTGTCTCCGTCCCATTCCTTTTCTTTCTTTTTCTTTCTTCTTCTTCTTCTTCTTCTTTTTTTAACTCCCTCCCATTCCTCTTCTTTCTTTCTTTCTTTCTTTCTTCTTCTTCTTTTTCTTTCTCTCCCTCTTCTTCTTCTTCTTCTTCCTCCTCTTCTTCTCCCTCCCATCCCTCTTCTTTCTTCTCCCTCACATTCCTCTTTTTCTTTTTCATCTCCCTTCCCTTCTTCGTCTTCTTCCCATTCTTCTTCTTCTTTCTTCTTCTTCTTCTTCTTCTTCCCTTCTTCTTCTTCTTCTTCTTCTTCTTTGTCTCCGTCCCATTCCTTTTCTTTCTTTTTTTCTTTCTTCTTCTTCTTCTTCTTCTTCTTCTTCTTCTTCTTCTTCTTCTTTTTTAACTCCCTCCCATTCCTCTTCTTTCTTTCTTTTTCTTTCTTTCTTTCTTCTTCTTCTTCTCTTCTCTTCTTCTTCTTCTTCTTTCTCTCCCTCTTCTTCTTCTTATTCTTCTTCCTCCTCCTCTTCTTCCTCCTCCTATCCCTCTTCTTTCTTCTCCCTCACATTCCTCTTTTTCTTTTTCGTCTACCTTCCCTTCCTCTTCTTCTTCTTCTTCTCCCTCCCATTCTTCTTCTTCTTCTTCTTCTTCTTGGTCTCCCCTTCTTCTCTTCTTCTTCTTCTTCTTCTTCCTCCCTCCCCTTCTTCTTCTTCTTCTTTGTCCCCCTCTTCTTCTTCATTCTATTGATTTATTCATGGGTGTTATTGCAACAAAGAGACTTGTGTTTCAAGACCGGTTCAGGAAGGTCTCGTAATTTACATCAAGTGACGACTTAATGGAAAAGACCATTAAATACTTTACCGCCAAATATCTTAACGTCAGTATTTTTCCAAGCTGTTGTTTTGCTTAGAGTAAAAGAAAGAACCCTTGTCATTATTACAACAAACGTATTTCAAAACATTTAACGGTAAATTTTATATATGCAGTGATTGGAGGTGCATAATGTAATGGTTATCGTCGTAGGAAATGAACACGGGAGACAAGTTCAAAACTGGAAACGGCTCTTTCCCATTTCACATAATACTAATACCCTTGGTTAAAGTATGAATGAACTATTTTATTATCCCCACACAGCTGTGGGTAAATATGTCAGACTGTGCGCTTTAAGCTCGGTTAGGTAACAAGTCTTGGAGAAGGAACATTCTGAATTCAAGCCTTTTAAACTTTGCTATAGAAATTGGCCTTGTGTCACATCCTACACTTGCGGAAGGGATTAATTTCATTATAGAAAGGAACTGCACCTCATTTTACTATAGAAGTGTGCGGATTTTAGTATGGAATGCATTGTGGTTACTTTCACTATAGAAGTGTGCATAATTTTACTATAGAAATGCATTGTGCTGAATTTTACTATAGAAGTGTGCAGAATTTTACTCTATAGAAGTGTTAATTTTACTATAGAAGTGTGCATTTTATATAGAAATGCATTGTGCTGAATTTTACTATAGAAGTGTGCAGAATTGATTTACTATAGAAATGCATTGTGCTGAATTTACTACAGAAGTGTGCAAAATTTTACTATAGAAGTGTGCGTGATTTTACTATAGAAATGCATTGTGCTGAATTTTACTATTGAAGTGTGCAATAATTTACTATAGAAAGTGTGAGTGATTTTACTATAGAAATGCATTGTTCTTAATTTTAGTATATGAATATATATTAAATGCAATACACGTTTTTTTCTTTCTTATCAACTTATTGGAATATTTTTATTTATAGAAAATGTATTAAAAAATATCAATCTTAAACAAATTCGAAATAAAAAGAGACGTAAATTTAAGTGTCAGAAAATGAATTTCTAATGAATAAAACATGATACACACTTGTTTATTATTCACCTGAACACTATCAATACAATGCAAGTTGAAATCGGACTCTGTCACCGCTTCCCGCCCCAACTCTGACCAGTGAGGGGGGGGAGAAAATGTCATTATACATGGTGTGTCAAAAAATATCGAGATTTTTTAACTTTTTGACACACCTTGTATTCTTAAAAAAATAACGTCCCATTCATTTTTTTTCAGAATACAAGGTGTGTCAAAAATTTACCAAGTTTAACGCTGTATTTACCAAGATAGAAATGAAGAATGAATGGAACGTTATTTCTTTTTTCAGAATACATGGTGTGTCAAAAAGTACAAACAATTTTATACTTTTTTGACACACCTTGTATACACAACCGGTCGATGTGCTGTCAGGCCTTCTGCAGGTGTTTCATGTCTTCGCTATCCTAAGTAATATACATGCTCTATCGATGATATTGAGCACTCTTTACTTATGAATATAGTAAACTACATGATCAATGTTGTCGGAGGTGCCCATTGTGCAATGGTTATCGTTGTAGGAAATGGACACGGCTACACGAGTTCAAATTCTGGACGAGGTTATTTTGCATTTCTTATTGCACTAATACTCTTATCCTTCCAGCTATGGGTAAATAGTAGGACAGACTGGACTCTTTAATCTTAGTACCGTAACCGGTATAGGAGAAAGAAATCTCTGAATTCAAACCTACTAAACACCGCTTAAAAATTGACATTGTGTCGCATCCTGCTCGTGCGGAGGAGTTGGTAAATATATGTATAATCAATGTTAATGTCCGGAGGAAACTTCGAAAATAAAACAATTAACGACAAAGTAAATATATATACACATTAAATATCACCAGGGCTTGGTTTTTGAGAAAAATAATAGAGATTTGATTTATATTCATGAAGATAATTAAAAAATAAAATTTAAATGATAACAGCATGGATTTCTTTTTTCATTTGATATTTTAGATTGTAGACATTAACATTTCTTTTCAGAGTAGCTGGATCAATGCAAGGTCTATTTTTTTTTTTTTTGTTTTGTTTTTTACATAGGGATTTAAATGGGGCATCCCACGAGGATTCAACTCACAATTCAGTAATAATGGATCTGCGGGACTAACTTAAAAAGCCCCCTCTACCCAGGCGATGCCGGGTAGCCGCTGCTAGTATATATTAAAAATACAAAATAAAAAATCCAACAGCCATAGGAGCAAGGTGGCTGATCCCTCTGAAAAGGAATGAACAAAATCACCATCCCCCACCACCTGGTTAATTAATCCCTGTCATAAATACCCCCCCCCCTTAAGACGATGAGAAGAATTGAAACGAAAATATTTCAGGATTTCCTAGGAAATTGTATATAAAGCGTCTTATTTTCTGTTTACCATTTCAATAAAGTTGAAACTCATAGGTATACACAGCTACTTGTGAATGGAAATAGATCTATAACCGCCAAATGTCCGACTTTTAAGACTTTTTCTTATTGCCAATTATGTATATATACAAGGTGTGTCATAAACGTATCGAGATTGAAGCTGTATTTACTAAGATATAAATGAACAATGAATGGAACGTTATTTTTTTTCAGAATACAAGGTGTGTCAAAAAGTACAAAAAAACCCTCGATTCTTCTTTGACACACCTTATATATATATATATATATATATATATATATATATATATATATATATATATATTGGTTAGGAGGTTGATTTAAAGGCTGTCACAATGCAGATGTAAAGAAGAAAAAAATAATAATACGGTAACAATGGTGTTGTGTGTTAACCTATATTTACAGATTATAATAGCCAATATATACAAAATGCTTCAAGCACTATAAAACTTCTTATCTATATATATATATATATATATATATATATATATTATACAGGTTAACACACAACACCATTGTTACCGTATTATTATTTTTTTTCTTCTTTACACCTGCATTGTGATAGTCTTCTAAATAAATCTCCTAACCAATATATACACAATGCTTCAAGCAAATTATAAAACTCTCTTATATATATATATATATATATATATATATATATATATATATATATATATATATATATATATATATAAAGGTTTTTATAATTTGCTTGAAGCATTGTGTATATATTGGTTTGGAGGTTGATTTTGAAGTCTATCACAATGCAGGTGTAAAGAAAAAATAAGGTAACTTATACGGTCACAGTCACACGCATTTTCATGCACACGCGCATGACAACATACGCACACGTACAAACAAAAAAATGCATTCACGTAAACAGGCAACACGAGAATACAGTTATAAAAAAATAACATCTGTAACATTTTTTTTTAAAATTCATTTAACAAAAAATGCCATAACAAGACGACAAGTACTTCAGTTCCAGTGTTCTTCTGAAGATGAGATTTTATTTCGAAATATTAATATTAATATTAAGAATAAATCACAGGTTAACAAACAATACCATTGTTACCTTATTTTTTCTTTATACCTGCATTGTGATAGCCTTCTAAATCAACCTCCAAATCAATATATATATATATATATATATATATATACTCATGTTATTGACCAAAGCCTGAAGAAGATACCAGAAGATCTGAAACACGTGTTGCATATGTAAGATAAAAAGAATTTTTTTTAAATTTCTAAAAACATAATACAGAATACGGACCTTCTTTTTTTTATAAAATATTAAATTTTCTCCCGCTGGAACCAGAACAACATATATATATATATATATATATATATATATATATATATATATATATATATATATATATATATATGAGAAGTGGCGAAAAATAAAATAAAAAGATAAAGATGTCCAATTAGAGATCCGAAATGAAAGTCAACAGAGAAGGAATCAAAATCGAAAGGAAACAAAGCCCCCCGCTCCCCGCTCCCCCTTTTCCCTTCAACTGACGTTTGGTGACTAGAAGAGTATTGTAGTGGCTTAGATAATTAGTGAGTGACAGGGGGGCTATTAACATGGTCGTAGGTTAGTTGACAACCTTCACAGGCGGTAATCATGGTGAAGGTATTTTAGCCGGTGGAAGTCGGTTAGTTGTTTTAGTGGAATCAAGTGTCTAAAAAAAGGAATAGTCAAATTTACTGTCAACACGTACATGTGGAATGCCTAGCCAGTTTGGTTGGGGGGTTCTTTAACTAGACATAGTAGGAAAAATATATTTTCCAATTCTACGAATTTATACAAATTAATCTTTTAAAATTCAAATAGATCAACGAGTAGGACTGAGATACTAGTCGTAACCACCCCAAGCGAAGATTTGAGAGGTTTGAATTCAGAACTTTCCTTCTCCTAGACTGATTGCCTAACCAAGGTTAAAGAGCCCAGTGAAATAGATCACTAAGTAGGCCTGAGTCTGTTCTAGTAGTAACAACACCAAGCGGAGATTTAAGAGGTTTGAATTCAGAGTTTTCCTTCTACTAGACTGGTTGCCTAACCAAGTTTAAAGAGCCCAGTGAAATAGATCACTAAGTAGGCCTGAGCCTGTTCTAGTAGTAACCACCCAAGCAGAGATTTAAGAGGTTTGAATTCAGAGTTCTTTTTCTTTTCTTTTCTTCTTTTTTATAAGTCCAGTGTAAATCTTCTCTTCAAATACACCCACATAAAATAATAAGCTAGGTTCATATTGAGTTCTGGTCGAAATAAATTTATGTGCCATCATCAGGTGTGAACTGATGGGATTTTTCCATTGTTTCTTTATAAACAAGCAGTAAGAATAAGTAGGAGGAGGGGCTCAGAAGTTTATAAGAATGTTATGGGGAATGGTGCCAGGAGAATTGGCGATAAATTATAGGCATTTGAGAATATGTTGGCTGGTTTCGAAGTTGATCTTGTTCAAGATGTTTATTTTTTTATGTATAAGGCTTCGAGATTAAAACGGATTGAAAAAACTCGTCAGATAAAAATTGTCCGTCGAGTTCAACAAGACATGCATAAAAGAAAAATGCTGCCAAAATATACATATTTTAATATGATATGTGTATATTTTTATTAATATTATATTTATACAATATTATATTATCTATTATATTTTTTCATACTTATACTTATTCATACTTATTTAATTTTCATAGTTGTTAATTTGACTGATTACTATTCCCTAAAAAAACTTGTCCCTGAAAAATATTATTTTTTCTCATTTGACTTCCTGTCACCATAGTGACAGTCTTTTAATGTATACATTTTGTAAAAACATTTTTTTGAGGAGGAAGAAGATTCTACATTGAGAAAATTTTTCTGTATGGATAATCATCAATAATTTGAATTGCATACAATTCAAATTATTGATGATTATCCATCTGATGAGACTTGATTTGGGGAGCTTTGTTAAATCAACTTAGATTTATAAAGGCCCCAATTTTGGTCGAACTAAATTTATTATGGAATAACGGTGTTGAGTTTTTCCTTCCTTTCAAAGATATATATATATATATATATATATATATATATATATATATATATATATATATATATATATATATATATATAATAAATATATATTTATAATAGAAAAGTTGCAGAAACACACACAACCTATCAAATATCGGACATATTGTGCCAAAATAATAACTCAATGCCTGAAGAAGACAACAGAACAGAAACACATGTTGCATATGTAAGATAAAAAGAATAATAAAAAAATTTTTTCTGAGAACATAATACATTTTGCGGACCTTCTTTTTTATAAAATATTAAATTTTTTCCCGTTGGAACCAGAACAACATTTTATGTATATATATATATATATATATATATATATATATATATATATATATAATATATATATATATATCAGAGATACTAAAACCAAACAAAGCAAAACCTCCCTATTTCTATGTGTTTCCCAAAATACATAAAATCAACAACCCTGGAAGATCAGTAATTTCCCCAATTAACTGTTACACAACCAAACTATCCAAATCAGCAGATCACTACATACAATCACTTCCAGTTGGAACTGATAATTTTGTCGAGTCTGTATTTACGCTAGATCGGCCATTAAAGTTCGTTTTACTGTTTGAGATCTCGTTTGTGCTTAATCAACACCAGCCGGGTCACCGAGGTGAAGGTGTATGATGTTGTAAGACCCGAAATACCTAATAATCCTTAGATCACATCACTGACGATATAGTCAGGTGCATCTTTGAGATGTATTTCTTCATACAGAGTCTGTATTTGCGCTGAACATAATTTTCTTAATGTAACGAATGAAACTATAAAATTCTTATTGGAATCCTTCACTTGATCCTAAATAGAAGCATCGATATAATCATGGTTTGGTTTGTTGGATTTTTACGGCATGTCAACCCTTGTTGAATTATTTTATGGCGACGACGTTGTCTTATTCATTCTTAGTGGGTATTCAATTTTTATATATTTACCAACCCCTACGCACGAGCAGGGTGCGACACAAGGTCAGTTTCTTAAGCGGAGTTTAACAGGTTTGAATTCAGAGTTTTCTTTCTCCTAGACAGGTTGCCTAACCAAGGTTAAAAAGCCCAGTGTGCCCTACTATTTATCCATAGCTGGAGGGAGACTAGGATTCATACCTTTCCCAAGGGTATTAGCGCTATGTGAAATGCAAACAGTTTCGTCAAGGATTTGAACTCGGGTCGACGATTCCATTTCCTACGACTCTAACCATTATGCCAAGCGCCTCCATATATTCCTAGCCATGGTTAAAGAGCTCAACCTACCATGCTATTTACCCATACCTGGAGGGAAAATTGGATTCATACATTTTCCAAGGGTACTAGCGCCATGGGAAATGCAAACAGCTTCGTCCAGGAATTGAACACGGGTCGACGAGTCCCTTTCCTACGACTCAACCACGCGCCTTTTTAAACTCATTTTTTTTTTGTAATTAACCTATACATTTAACCCTAAATAGTACTACTACCTCGGTTCAGAGTGGACCTGGGAGTAATATCGATGAAGGGGTACTCCACATTCCCCAGAGCTCCAGAATTGGACCTTCACAAGATGCAGCTTAACGTCATACCCAGGAATCCAATATCAACATGAACCGCTAGTTTATATATTCTATGCAAAGATTTGTTTTCTTTGAATTTTTATTTTATTTTAAAGTCTATATAATAACATAGTAAAATGGGTAGATGCCCAAGATACCTAATCAATAATAATAATAATAATAATAATAATGGGGCTTTGATAATAAAACGGATCCCCTGATTCCAGCCAGAAAACCAGACCTAGAATTAATAACCAAAAAAAATTTGGATTCTTATGGGTCGTCTTGTTTAATTTACGAAGTGTCATTTAATAATAACTGTAAATCTCAGTGTGTCATATTTTTTCAACTTTACTCCTAAATGCTGTAAATACACCAGTTCAAGCCGAATCTCTGTTGCATAGCCTGGAGCAGGCAGCAAAAGGCATTGGTCTCTACGTGAACTCAGATAAAACAAAGCTTATCTGTTTTGATCAAGATGACGCTGTAACGTTAGTTTCGTATTTGCCTGGGAGAGTTGTCTGCCCGGTTTAGTTTGCTGGTGCCCGCTAGGGGCTATAGTATTTAAGCGCCTGGTTCAAACGCTTCTGTCTCTTTTCCTGTTCCAGTAACCACGAGACACATGGGATAGATTTTGGTATACCCCTTCTCGTTGGGGCTTCGCACCCCCCTTACATTACTGTAAGTGAATTATACAGCATGGACTATTCTTAGTCTCATGTCTGTACTTTTCGTATATCTTGTACCATTCATGAATGTGTATTTATCTTTCTACATGTAACTTTGTTTTACCTATGTATTATGTATCTCGTCTTATCCATGTGCTGTGCCATATTAAATGTTTTTGTCTATCAACCCTTGTCGGAGTCTTGTATTCAAATATATATAACTTTGAACCTTTCTTACAACGCCATCTCCTCATTGAATGACAAGTCTCTTAAAGACCAGTAGACAACTTCATATACTTCGATATTGATATCTCATCTACAATGTCAATATTTTCGCATATGTAAGACATGAAGTGCTATTCATAGGTCATTGATCATATGGAAATATTAATTAAAACAGGAATTCTTCCCACCTGTAGCCGTGTCATTGCTACTGTATGGTGGTACCACTTAAACTCTAACAATATGTTTAGTGAACTACACAAGGATGCTGCGTGTATCAATCAAAACAGCAGCTGTGTGGCCACTTACCTCCAATCTCACAAATCATCCAAGTAAGACGAATAAGACATGCTGGATACTGCTGAAGAAATAAGGACGAAACCATAAGCGATGTTCTTTTATGTAATCTTACACATGGACACACCAGCGTTGGTCCGGCTAGCCAAAACATACATCAATCAGCTCTGTACGGACACTGGATGTGGTCAAGATGACCTACAAAGAGCATTGGCTGATAGGGACGGGTGGTGAGACAGATAATCTAAGGGATCCGTGCTGTCGGTATACCTTGGTGATGATGATAATTTATGCATCCGTCAGGTTGCATTATGTGAAAAAAGCTCAATACTATTGCAATTCCTTACAGTCAACTAAATTTACATTGTAATAACAACAACAACCGTCACTAAGTAACATGGCAGATTATCTCTGGACTGCAGGTTCAATCCTGGTCAAGGGCAGCAGTAACATAGAATAATAATTAACACAGCTTAAAGCCTCTACCCCAGCTATGGTTAGCGGAATGAGAACAGAATACTCCCTTGGACTGAATAAAGGGTTAGGTTCAAAGTTCCGTGATGGCTCCTGATTACGACAAGAAGGATTCCGAGCTCGAAAAGAAGGTTTCCGAGTCCAAGAAAGTTCCCGAATCCGACAAGAAATACCTGAAGAAGGTCGGAGGGGACATCAGTCAAAACGTTGTACAGATAACAATGAAGATGAGGACAATAGTCCGAATAATACAAATAATACTAATTTGCATGGTTTTGAAATTTAAAAGGAAATATCCTCTGATAAGTGCAAATCAGATAGGATGCCAAGACCAATTAATTTCAGGGGTTTAACAACCAGTGCGGAGATATCTCCATCTCCAACTCCGTTTAATCTAAGCATAAAAGAAGTCGTCGGGGAGGCCTAGAGTCGGTATCAGCCACAATCGAGAGAGTCTATCTCCTTTCCACTAGCGCTAGACAAAGAAGATTGGTTTTTAGCGTCTGAGCACCACACCTACCATCAGCTTCTCACTTTACCGCTCAGATTCCCGTGCTACTCATACGCTGAGTTGGCGAGGGCCAGTATCGAACCAGGAACACAGAGGTTCCCAGCCGAATACTCTAACTACTGAGCTAAACCGGTCTTTAATCTAAGCATAAACAGGGATAAATGTGAATTAAATTGCGACGCAAGAACAAACGAGCTGTGTCTGAAAAATAATGAGACTGTTGTCGCAAACAATTCATTTAAAATCCAAACAAAAAACTAAATGTTTTCTCCTCCAAAGTAGTCCCTTCCTGAATCTAATGCACTTTTTCATTCTCCTCTGACACGCTTCTCTGACCTGCTGGAAGGATTCTTCTGGTATGTCTCTCAGCTCCGTCGTTACGGACCTCTTGATGGCCTCAACGCATTCAAAATGGGTCCCCTTGATGAGCCTCTTCACCTTGGGAAGTGCGCGGGAAGGGACGATAGTTGTAGCATGACAAATTGTGACTTTTTCTTTTTCCCAAGCTTACTTGACTTTGAACACTATCTTCATTGAAGAAGCTTTGAGGGGTTTTTTTTTTCATAGTAACAGTCTCAAGAATATGAAACCTTTCTTTTTTGTGTTGGACTAAGGTATAGTTTGTACGCAAAATTGCCACTTATATTTATGAACTTTACCAAAATCAGCAGCAGGATGGCCAATGACAAATGACATAGAATGTATTTAAGGTCGTTGGTAATTGCCATGAAATCAGTTGCTGACTGGATTTAACACCAGAAGGATTACACTCTAGTTCTACCTACGATTTCAAGGAATACAACAGATGTTCTACTACTGAAACTACACCCTTTTCTACCATGGGATTTACCAATATGAGACCTAAACGTCTAAAAGGGTATTTGCCTCATACTCCACTTGTATGGGCTGGGCACAAGGCCTCGTTTTAATGTGGGCCCACCCACAAGCCGAAGCTCATGGGTGGGACAGAACAAAAATTGCGTCGATCCCCTCGGCATTCTCCCACAAGGGGGCGCCTCAGGCATTGGGCAATAAACCCAGCCCTGGCTCAAGGGGGCAGGTATTGCCTGGGGGATATCCCCCTGGGATCGACGCTAATAATTGTACTATACCGGTCCAGTGGCCGAAGCACACTGGACCCCCAGCCGAGGCCGGGTATAGAAGCAAGTCTCAAAGCATAGAATCTGGAACAGATACTACACTTTGATCCTCCCTTCTAGTTTAGGTAAGACCTAAACGTCTAAAATGGCGACCATAATCGTAACATGGTACGTGGCGAAAGGAAGAAAAAAGGAGTCGGTGCGAGATTAGAGTGTAAATTGAGTCTGGAAGAATGCGTTAACGGAGCAAGACATGGAATTTCTTGCTCTCGGCAGTTTTAATTTGGGGGAAAAATACTCATGAGTGAAAAGAGGCGGCCCTATATTATTACTAAAACTTCAAATGGTACAAGGCAAGATATCCTTCAGCTTCCAATGCAAGATAATCCTCAGCCCCCAAGTTGGTCCAGACTCCAAAACATCATAGAACTGCCAGTCAACTGAACAGCTGCCCAACAGCCAGGATTCCAGCATTCTCCGATGTAGTACCAGTACAATGATAAGTATATTGAATATTTCTTTATCCACACATTCACTCTATTAGAAGGAAGAGCCGTACCGTACGCAACGTGAACACCTCATCTCTCCATTCAGAAATGAGTGTCAGACGTACCGAAGAGTTGACACGCCATCATCTCAGCCATTCTGACAAGGAGAGTATAGTGTTACAATGTTAGCATCTGCGGATATTATCGTTAATCATCGAACGTATATTAATGGGAGAAGCACAAGTACCTTTCTAGTCTGTGTCAGTGGTCTTTGAACTTTTTTGATGCTACAAGACAAGACAACCCTCAGCCCCCAACTTGGCTGAGAGACTGAGGAATTAAACTTTTGATAAACTTGATAACACGAGGGAGATTCAAAAAATATCCACACTCTTGTTTTATGGATGCTGAGTCCATTGGGAATGATTTGATTTACAGCACCATGACTAATCTAACATGTCACAATAGTTAGAAACGTTTTAAATCGCATATTGACAGATATTGTTCCTCACTGGGTGAGCCATTAATCTAAATAAAAATTCTGTAAGATCCGACATATTTCATTTTTATCTTTTAAAACCTTATTTCGACCAATCAGAACCGTCACGCATTTAAAAGCATATGGGCGACTAGCATATCACAATAGGTAAAAACGTTTTAAATCGCATATTGGCAGATATTGTTCTCACTGGATGGCCCATTAATTTTAATAAAAATAAAATCATGGAGAATGTGACGTAAATAACTAAGGGAATTGTGACTTGAGTAGTGATATAGTTTCGGTTACAGACAGACACACAATCTCCATTATAAGAAGATTTACCGCTAGTTATTCTATCTTATTTCTGTTGCTTTTCACCACTACTTAGTTAACAAACGTTAGTGACGTAGTGGTTAATGAGCTAGACTGATAATAAAAAGTCCTTGAAATCTGCTATATATATTTTTTTTTTTAAAACCTTTTTTCAATCAATCAGAACCCGTCACGCATTTAAAAGAATAGGTGACTAACATATCACAATAGGTAAAAACGTTTTAAATCATTGATTATAACTAGCCGGTCTGCCATACTATCTCTCGAGCTCGCTAAATTTTCTCATCAGTGGGGAGGAGGTTTGACGGGCATCCCGCCCCTTTGTCCGGCCTCTTTTAAACTTTTCCATCCACTCATACACATTTCTACGCAGTAGTGCACTGTTCCCGTATTGTGTTAAAAGCCTCCAATGAATTTCAACCCCTGACACTCCTTCCGAACTGAGAAATCGGGTCGTTTCCGTGGTGCATACTGTTAGTGGAGCGGCCATGTTTACATTGTAAAAACAACAAGCAAAGTGACGCGATCAGGCTCAAGCTTCGATAACGTGACCACAAAACTGCCAACTATAAGCACGTATGCGCGGATAATTTTTCATTCTCCCTCGTATCTTCTCATTTTCCTTTTAGTTGGACTAAAGTCGGTATCAGACAGACAACGAGGGAGTCTATCCCCTTTACACTAGCGCTAAATCAAGGAGATTATTTTAGCGCCACACCTACCATTAGTTCCTTACTTTACCGCACAGGTCCTTGTACTACTCATACGATGAGTTGGTGATGACCGGTATCGAACCCGGAACCTTGTGGTTCCTAGTCGAACGCGCTACCGACTGAACTACGCCGGTCCTTATTGTTTGATTCGTTTTTAACGGCATATCAACTCCTTATGGGTTATCATTTGCTAACGTTTGATTACAATCACAATTATTCATATTTTCAACGTTCTATTGCAATTTTGAACCAGACAGTTTTTATATGCCTTTTTATATAAACATTTCTTTGCACAGTTATATGGTATCAAACATTCCTATCCAATGATAAGTAAAAAGTAAAATCGTCGGGGTGGCCTAATGTCGGTATCAGCCAATCAGCAAGGGAGTCTATCCCCTTTTCACTAGCGCTAAACCAAGGAGATTATTTTTGCGTCTGAGGTGGGGCGCCACACCTACTATCTGCTCCTTACTTTACCGCACAGATCCATGTGCTACTCCTATTCTGAGTTGGCGAGGGCCGGTATCGAACTAGGAACCTTGTAGTTTCTTGCCAAACGCTCTACTGACTGAGCTAACAATTTATGACATATAGTGGGTTATTCAATGGCAAAGCCGACCTTGTAGAAAAACAGTAGTGACACTATTTAACCCATAGCCGAGGGAATTCACACGTTTACCAAGGGTATTAGTCCGAAAATGAACGTAACTAGCACGACTGGTGTTCGAACTCGCTTACTACGATATCAGTCTAGCTCATTACTAAGTCACTAACGTTTGTTAACTAAGTAGTGGTGAAAAGCAACAGAAATAAGATAGAATAACTTGCGGTAAATCTTTTATCATAATGGATTGTGTGTCTGTCTGTAACCAAAACTATATCACTACTCAAGTCACAATTCCATTAGTTATTTACGTCACATTCTCCATGATTTATTTTTATCTAAGCCTCAATTATTAATAAAATTGTTTTACATTATTAATACTGTTGACCATATCTAGATATTAATAACATGCAATTGTATTATATATACAACAAAATAGCGGTTTACAGTGTGAACGGGAAGACTAATTTGCATATTGATATTAAAAATTTGATTTTAATAAACATGTGCTTAGTATTATTGATTTCTAATTGTTTGGTTTTGTCTTGATGAATATGAGCAAAAATCTCTGAGATAAATCTTAAAAGAAATCCATTTACAAGAAGAAATAACTGTAATTTTATTCTTTACTTCCTATTTTAATTAAATAGTTGAATTAGGAAAATTTAGCAATGACAGACGGGAGTGATAGAAGAGTAAGTTTCAGTTGTTCTATTTTTCGGTTATACTCCACTCTGTTCAAATCTTTTTATCTGCATTCTTATTTAGTTTCATTAGGCTTTCTAATTTATAATATTTTATTACATTAAAACTTAAATAATTAAATATATTTGCTAGTTAAAAATAATAAAAAATACTTCATTGCATCTTTTCTTTTCGCATTTTTTAGCAATACAGTAGTTTCGGGGAAATAGTTCAAGGCATGTTTTGGTTGGTTGATTGGTTGGCTGGTTGTTTTTTTTGTTTGTTTTTTTTACGGCATGTCAACTTTGCTGGGTTATTTTATGCCGAAGATGTTTCATTCTCAACTCAATTTGTTTTTAAACTTAATTTTTAAAACTTTTCTTTTCCAGATAATCAAGATTCCCATTTTTGCATTTCATCTTGGATGATTTGGACGGTCTCATTTTTAGTATTTTTATAAGATTATAACAGTCGTACTTTTAAGGAACACGAGTTTTAATATCTATACTACGGTAAAAGTTACGTGATATATCATTATATATATATATATATACTATAATATTATATGAATATATATGTATATTATTTAATATTATATATAAAGTAAAATATAATATATATATAATATAATTATATATATATATATATATATATATATATATATATATATCATTATAGAAAATTCCAGGAAGTTCATGCCTCCTTACCAGTTCTTGATCAAGCAGAAAACGGTGCCCTCAACATGATTTGTCAGTAAGCTCCTATATTACTTTATTGGATTACTAGCAGCGGCTACCGGCGTCGCCTGGGTAGAGGTTTTTTTTTTAAAGTTAGTCTCGCAGATCCATTATTATTACTGAATCGTGAGTTGAATCCTCGTGGGATGCCCATTTAAATCCCTATGTAAAAAATAGACCTTGTATTGATCCAACTACTCTGAAAAGAAACGTTAATGTCTACTATCTAAAATATTAAATGAAAAAAAATCTATGCTGTTATTATTTAAATTTTATTTTTTAATTATCTTCCCGAATATAAATCAAATATCTATTATTTTTGCTCAAAAACCAAGCCCTGGTGATATTTAATGTGTATATATATTTACTTTGTCGTTAATTTTTTTTTTCGAAGCTTCATCCGGACATGCAGATTCACACAACTGCCCTTTATGTATGTATAGATTAGTCTAAGTCCTCTTAGAAAAATTTATACTGTGGTTGTAAATCGTTCTTTCCATGATCGTTCACTAGTTCCAATAGATTAATAACGGTGGACTTAGATAGATAGATAGATAGATAGATAGATAGATAGATAGGAACAAAACTGATATGAAAAAGGCTCATAGATCTTCAACTAATTAAGTTAAGAATCTTCATCTTTTTATTTAAAGGGATCAAATACTGGTTTGACTAGACTTGCCGCCAAAGTTAGAGTCCAGTCAGCCCTAATATTTATCCATAGATGTTTAGTGTCATACCCTTTGTGGGTGGGGGTCATACTCCTCTGCTGGAGGGGATACAGCCAGCGTATTCGAAGTCTCGCCGAAAGTGTTAGTTGGCTCGTGTCCGTACATGCCTAATAAGTAAGTGTAATTCGCGAATGTTTTAATGTTTATTGAACGGCTAGTAACCCCTTCAAATAAACACGACTATTGAATTAAAAGAATCTATTTGAGTTGATTGGCGTGAAGTGAACGTCCACGTTGGTCATGCTCGAGGCATTTAGAATAGCCCGAGTCCAGAAGTATGCGATACCCAGTGAGAATCTTACAAGTAAGTGTATGCGAGACGAACCCGTTTGTCATTACTCAATGCGAAGCCCCGTTGGTCTTGTTTTATTGTAATTAGATTTTAAGTAATGCTGTCTCTGAGTTTATAGCAATTAACTGTGCTAAATAATAATAATAATAATAATAATAATAATAATAATAATAATAATAATAATAATAATAATAATCCACTGGGAATTATGCAAACAATTTAATTTTGACCATACAACAAAATGGTATATGCATAAACCAGAATCTGTTCTTGAGAGCGAAACGCATAAAATTCTCTGGGACTTTGAAATAAAAACGAAACACCTTATCCCAGCAAGAAGACCAGACCTAGTGTTGATAAACAAAAAAGAAAGAACTTGTCAACTGGTGGATTTTGCAGTGCCAGCAAATCACAGGGTGAAGCTAAAGGAAAATGAAAAAATGGACAAATATCTAGACCTTGCCAGAGAACTGAAAAAGTTATGGAATATGAAAATGAAAATGATACCAATTGTACTTATGCACTTGGAACGATCCCAAAAGGAATGGAAAAGGGTTTGGAAAGTCTGGAAATCAGAGGAAGGATTGATACTATCCAGAACACTGCACTGCTACAATCTGCCAGAATACTCAGAAGAGTCCTGGAGACCTGAGGAGACTTGCTGTTACTCAGACTCCAGTGAAAGACCATCAGCTAATGAATAATAATAAATAATAATAATAATAATAATAATAATAATAATAATAATAAAGTTGTAAGGATTAAACAACGAATATATTTTGAGCATTTTTTTTATTATGTAATAAAACAAAGGCATGACTTGTCATTAATGACCCCACAGGGCGTGTCATGCCTGCTCTCTCTCTCTCTCTCTCTCTCTCTCTCTCTCTCTCTCTCTCTCTCTCCAACAATTCCACCCTGAAATAAAAAGAAAGATGGCCAGACAATTGGAAAGTATAGAAAGAAACTCGTTAGATAAGAATTGTCCGTCGAGTTCAATAAAACATGCTTAAAAGAAAAGATTCTGCCAAAATATACTTATATATATATATATATATATATATATATATATATATATATATATATATATATATGGAGATAGGATGGATGTAGTTGAATCCGACAGTATGAGGTAGGTAGAAGGATGGTGAACAAGAAATAAAAACTCAAAACAAAACTAAGAGTTGAAACGTTTCGTCCGAATTCATACGGACATCCTCAGTGAAATGATTTTTATTGAAAGCAAAATTTCGTGCGAGTATAAGTGAAATTGGTGAGGGGGGTTAGTTAGTAGCGGAAATGAGGGGAGGGAGGTTAGGGACGGACATGAATGAAGTGAGGGTAGTATACAGGAAGTGGAGAGAGGATGGGAGTGGATGGGCAGAGGGGTGGGTTAAGGGAGGGGGGTAAAGAGCAGGGTGTATATATATATATATATATATATATATATATATATATATATATATTTGTCAATGTGTTTAGATTTGTCGGCACATGTAGGTGTGCAGGTGTGTGAACATATACGCACTACTTTCACTCTTAAGCGGAGAAATACAAAAATTCCGCTCACACAAGTACTCATATATATATAAATGAATTGACATTCCCTGCATTTTTAACAAGCGCATTGTCTTGACGAAGTGGCACACATGCTGCTTTGAAACCAATGGTAACAGTCGCACCTTAAATGTATTGTACAGTATAATGAATGAATATATATATATATATGTTGAGTGAATACAATGTACAGCATCTGCTTAGTGGAAGAAGGAAAGTAACGTTTCCAATTGTCGACATTTAAGATCAAATTAAAGCAAGGATTGTAATTAAAAACAGGCCTTCCTTATTTGGAATATTGGCGCAATACAATCTTCTCGTTTTTACTTACCTTCGATTGCCTTTTGAAGTTATGCTTAGCAAATATCACGTATGACTCCTTGACTTCAAATGTTAATACTGTTTGTATATCGACCAAAAACAGAAGTGTAAAAAAATTAAAGAAATGAAAAGAAAAATGAAAAATCAATGTATAATGGTAAAATTATCAATCATATACAAACCGATAACCGTCCTGCTACAAACTGCTGTTTACATCACCAATTAATGACAGTTGATGTGGTGGGGTGCGAGGAGACAAAACTTTTTTTTTAATTGAAAACAATGAACAGTTCAAAGATATAGGAAGTGCACAGTTCTTTGTAATGGTTAACAAGCACGCCTATCAGAGACATTTATGGTTTGGTTTTTGGTTTTTTACGGCATATCAACCTCTGTGGGTCATTTAATGCCGATAAAGTTTTGAAATAAATCAATTCTTAATGGACAAAACAATTTTTTTATAAATGCATTTTTCTATTTAACCCATAGATGGGACCTTAACAGGTACTACCACTCCGGGTCAGAGTGGACCAGGGAGCAATGGTGATGAAGGGGTGCTCCACATTCCCCAAACCTCCATAACTGGAACCTCACCATCAGATAGAGTTTAACGTCATTCCCAGGACATGTAGACCCGCTATAGGGTAGGGCAATCATATAGGTGTTAGGGCTTGACGTGACTAGCCGATTGATCGGAGGGGGCCTCTCCGACCGCCCGTCTAGCCCAAGATAGGGCCAAAGTGGAGTATTGCATGTCATGAACTGCTCATCCACCTGGGCTCTATCCTTAAGCATCACGGGTCGCCACCCACGGCCAACAGGTGGCCCCATTGGGGGAGAGACAAATTTAATATTATGGTTGGTTAATATATTCCGTATAGGAACGGCTATCTTAGTTAACTTTGTCTGAGGAGGGACTTATTATATATACGTGTGTCATTCAAAAAATAAGGAGATTTTTTTTTGACTGGGAACAACTTTTTACACATAGGAGTGCTATTCAATATATAAGGGGATTCTTTTTTTGACTGAGGAGAGACTAATTATATATATGAGAGTCATTCAATAAATAAGAGGATATTTTAACTGATGTGAGACCTATTAAATATGAGGATCGTTTAAAAATTAAGAGATTTCTTTTTGACTGAGGAGGAACCTATAATATATATGAGTCATTCAGTAAATAATGGGATTTTTTCGACTGGAACGGGACTTATATACAGGTGGGTCGTTCAATATATAAGGAATTATTATATATACGTGGTTCATTCAATAAGGGGACTTTTTGAATGGGGAGGGATCTATTAAATATTTTAGGGTAATTCGATAAATAGGGATTTTTCTGTGGAAAGACCTATTAGATATATGAAGATGATCCAATAGATATGGGGATTTTTTTACTGCCACTAGGAGTCCTTGAGGACAGTCCATGGAGTAGAAACATACTTACTCTCTGGTTTGGTTTGTATTGTGTGCTACGGCATATCATCCTCGGTGGGTTATTTAATGCCAACTCAGTTTTGGATTCGTAGCGGTAGTTTGGTAAAAAAGAAATGTATATATGTGTAGATTTTAACTGTTGTTCAATTACTCATATTTTTAGTATAATATTACAATCTTAAAATACAACACAAATAGAAGAGAACATGTTGTGCTGACCAGCCTTCACATAGGCCACACCTACATCATCCATCATCATTTACTAGCAGGACAGAATCCCCAATATGTACTACATGCCAAGAGAGATTTACAGTGAAACATTTACTGCTAGAGTGTGTAGACTTTGAGACCCATCATCATTTACTAGAGGGCACAGAATCCCAATATGCACTACATGCCAAGAGAGATTTACAGTGAAACATATACTGATAGAGTGTGTAGACTTTGATCTAGTGCGAACAAAATACTACCAAGGTAGTAATTTAAAAAAAAAACTTTTCACGAAAATAAGACCATCCAGGATTTTACATTTCCTAAAAGAAGTGGTATTGTACACTCTCTGGTAAATTTTCTATAGACAAAAGATATGTTCGCAGATTGACCTGTCTAAAACTATTGATTTCCGGGATACAAAGAAGTTGAAATAGTTTTATATAAAACTTGTCTAAAAGACAATTGGATCTTTGTCAAAAATTTTTTATACATGACGATATATTTTTATTAGATGAAAAACCTGTGGAAAACAGAGAGTAGTCGATGAAGATCCCAAAAGAAAATATTTCAAACTCTTTAGAAAAGTTAAAGGGTCGTCGAAATAAGAGTATGAAGACCCTAAAAGTGTGTGACTAAAACGGCATTAACATAGATAGGCTATATTCTTTCAAACCTTCATTTTGCTATTATAAATTTATTTCAACCAGAACTCAAATGAACAAAGTCTCATCTGAAAGTCTACTAAATAATGACTAAGAAAACAAACTAGAATAGAGAAAATATTTTTCCTTTTCTTTCTCTTTTACAAGATCAGTGAAATCTCTCTAAAATTCTAAATGTAAATTTTCTGTCAAAAATCTTTTTTTTTATGTATTTGATTGCTTTTCTTTTATTATTTTCATCATATATAAGGTTTTGGTTATATTCGCGGAGTTCCGTCCCAGCCTCCTGCCTCAAAAACTGCTAGCCGCTGGCTGCTGAAAAAAAAACCCATCTACGATTGAAGTCCGTAGCCGAAGCGGTGTCACTTTAAAAAAAATAAGGGTTAGGGTTAGGGTTTAGGGTTAGGGTTGGGGTTAGGGTGGGGTTTAGGCTTAGTTTAATGGGAAAATAAATAAATAATTTGGGCTCTGTTCTTTCTGGGTCACCCTGTATACAGGGTGACCCAGAAAAAACAGAGCCCACAAATTTTGTTATAAAACTGTTAATTTTAACTAGGGGGTTTAGGGTTAAGGTTAGGGTTTAGGGTTGGGGTTGGTGTTGGGGTTGGGCTTTCGGGAAAAACGCCCTTAGTTGGTTGTTTTTTGTTTTGTTTTTTTCAAGTGACACCGCTTCGGCCACGGACTTCAATCGTAGCTGGGGGGGTTCAGCAGCCACCGGCTAGCGGTTTTTGAGGCAGGAGGCCGGGACGGAACTCCGCGAATATTACCAAGGTTTTATGTGGGTGTGTTTGAAGAGGAGAGATTTCACTGGTCTTGTAAAAGAGAAAGAAAAGGAAAAAATAGTTTCTCATTATTTCTCTTATGCATCCAACTACTCTCCCTCCAGCTATGAATAAATAGTAGGACAGACTGGGATCTTTAACCATGGCTAGGTAACCAGGCTAGGTGAAAGGAAAACTCCGAATTCAAACTGTTAAACTCCACTTAAGAAATTGATCTTGTGTCACATCCGGCTCGTGCAGTGTGGTTGGTAAATATGTATAATCGAATACATCCCTTATTTTGAGAATTTCATTTCGTATCCGTTTATTTGGGACAATGAGAATTTTGATAAAGTTAACCCTTGTGTACTGTTGGCGACATAGGCTGGGTGACATTTTTGTCTTTTATCGATAGCTCAATGTAAGGCATTTTCTATTGACTGCTCATTAACCAATTCAATGTTAATATGCAAAGAAATACCCCCCCCCATTTAACAAGGATTAAAAGAATTATTAGTTCAACAGGTTTGAATTCAGAGTTTTCCTTCTCCTAGACTGGTTACCTAATCAAAGTTAAAGAGCTCAGTCTGACCTATAGTTTACCCATCGCTGGAGGGAAAATATTTGGATTCATACCTTTCCCCTTGGGTATTAACGCTTGCCTGACCTCGACTTCGGTTGGGGGTCCAGCGTGCTTCGGCCACTGGACCGGTAAAGTACAAATAATAGCGTCGATCCCAGGGGGTTTTCCCCCCAAGCAATACCTGTCCCCTTTGGTTTATTGCCCAGCGCCTGAGGCTCCCCCTTGTGGGGGAATGCCGAGGGGATCGACGCAATTTTTGTTCTTTCCCACCCATGTGCTTCGGCTTGTGGGTGGGCCCACATTAAAACGAGGCCTTGTGCCCAGTCCATACAAGTGGGGTATGAGGCAAATATACCCTTGGATATTAACGCTATGTGAAACAGTCTCATCTAGGATTTGAACTCGTATCGCCGTATATCACATCACGCATCTCTGCAATTAAAAAGATTATATGGCAGAGTAAGGGGTTAAGAGCACCTGTGGTAGCAATGTGGAACGTTGAAATAGTGCCATATAGTACCTAAATAATGAGAATGGTGATGTCTGACGAAACCTCAGAAGAGAGAAACAACGATATCTCACAGGACTTATTGGTAGCAATTACTAATTACTAATTACTGTTCAACTTCTATCTTTGCTTGGTAAACCTTTTCCACTATCCTTAATATTCGTTGTGTTTCTACCTATGATTTCTCTGTTAACTCTGATATTCGAGTTACAACAGATATAAGTAAGTAAAGTCGTCGGGGCGGCCTAATGTCGGTATCAGCCAGACAGCGAGGGAGTCTATCCCCTTTTCAATAGCGCTAGACCAAGGAGATTATTTTTAGCATCTGAGGTGGTGCGCCACACCTACCATCAGCTCCTCACTTTACCGCACAGATCCCTGTGCTACTCATACGCTGAGTTGGCGAGGGCCAGTATCGAACTAGGAACCTTGTGTTTTCTAGCCGAACGCTCTACTGACTGAGCTAACCTGGCCCTTTTAACAGATATACTTGAACAAATTGCAGTGAATTAATGCTAAGCCATTGCTAATTACTCTTTTCAACTTTGCTTAGTAAACCTTTTCCTCTATCCTTAATACTTGTGTTTCTTCCTGTTCTTTTTTCTTTTATCTGATGCACGAACTAAAAAATAGGGTTCAAGTGTTTTGGGGTTTGTTTGGGGTTTGTTTTGTTTTTTATTGTTTTTTTAATCTTTTTTGTTGTTTTTGTTTTTATTTATTTATTTTCCTTTATTTTTTATTCAAACAAAAGCAATCAAAAACAGCAGACAATACAACATGGCAGTCACAACACAATCTTCTTCGGTTTTTTTTTCTTTTGTCTTTTTTATTTTGTGAAAAGTCGAAAAACTGAAAATTGGCCAACACATTTGATCAGGTAAAAACACAAAAATAAACACAAATAAACAAAACAACATCAAATTACAAAAAAAACAAAAAAACAAACACAAAAAAGTTCGTCTCTCAAAAAAAATCTTTTAAAAACAAAATAATAAATAAATAAAAATAACACGACAAAAATGACAAAGACAATTGTAAAAAAAAATACCAATATGTAAATTAAGGGCCGGCCTATATGGAATTCCTTGGATAACTGTGTGTATATGTGTGTGCGTTATGCATTCGTGTACGTATGAGTGTGTGTGATTGTGCGTATGTATGTGCTTTGATGTAAGCGTATGTGTGTGCATATATGTGACTTTGGTGAGTGTGTCTTTGTGTATATGCGTCTTCTTGTATGTGTGTGTGTCTATTTACGTGTGTGGTTTTTTTATGTGTGTATGAGTATGTGTGTATATACATATGTACGTATGCCTATGTTTATATATGCCTATGTGTTATTTGTATTTTGTGCCTTTAGATGTATGTATGAGTATTTTTGTATATGTATAAGTACCTTTTCTGCGGGGGTGCTTACATGTGTGCATATATATATATATGTATATATATATATATATATATATATACTTAACATTTATAAATATATATGGTACCTATATGTTGTTTACATATATATGAATGTATAATATAGATGTAAAATATATATGTATATATATTTATATAATAAATGTATGTGTAGGTATTCGTGGTTTATTTATATGAACATGTATTAAGTGTATTTTTGTGTGTTACGATACGTGTGTCGATCAAATGTGTGTATGTTTATATGAGTGTGTGTGTTTGTGTAAGCAAAGTCCTAGTAATTTACACACCTTAAGCTAAACTGCAACAACTGTGAAACTGACAGTAAGGATCGAACTCACTATATCAGTGAATAGTCCGTCTGTGACCATCGCTTTACGACAGGTATATTCTGTGAATTACGATTATTTTCAAATTTCATGTTGTCTGTCAGGAAACTTCTAAGATGAAAAAGTAACCCCGAAAAACATGCTTGTATGTATTTCATTAAATAATTTTTAGCCAGATTGGTTAATATCATAGTGATTATTACGGTCCCACTCAGAACATTGTAATAAAATATCAATAAAACCAATCTTGACTGTTAATCATGTTTTGATTACAAAAAAACATGTTTGTCGGAGTTACCTTTATCAATTGTGTGTGTTTACATATCTATACAACATTCAAACTGGAGAAGTTCCAACATGTAATTTATGTGAAAGAGTATGTCTCTCCAGGGCTGGCCTGGTGAGTCATCTGAGAAAACACAAGGATACAATGTCAAATGCTACTGGCACCTAACTATGATGATAACATTTTTTTTAAAACAGGAGTTGACAGCGATTATTATTAGAATTTATAATTATATATCAAAATCATATATGTATATATCATATATAAAATATATATATCTATATATGTATATATTATATAAAATATATATATTATATATCTGATATATTTTGTTTCATTTATATATAATTGTATTATCTCTTGTTTAAGTTATAGTTTTGAGTAGATATCTGTTGCAAGAGAATTTGTAGAAATTTGTATATGTTTATGGGTATGCTTTAGGAAGAGTATATGTTTTTGTATTCATGCATGTGTGTTTGTGTATGTGCGCCAATGTGAATTTGTATAATTCCGTATGTGTGTATATATGTGTGTTGTGTTGTGTTTGTGTATGTGTGTTGTGTGTAATTTGTATTATGTGTGTGTGTGTGTGTGTGTGTGTGTGTTGTGTGTAATGTTGTGTAATATGTAAATGTTGTGTAATGTGTGTATGTATGTGTTGTGTGTAATTTGTATAGTGTAGTGTGTGTGTATGTGTGTGTGTTGTGTGTGTGTGTGTTGTGTGTGTGTGTGTGTGTGTGTGTGTGTGTGTGTGTGTGTGTGTGTGTGAATTATAATTCATGGTTTATTTTAGTTTAATAATCATAACATAGGTTCGAGCTCGTTTGCAAGGTTTTATTACTTATATAGTGTAATTTAATCTATATATCTCTTTATTATAATATATATATATTGTGTATATTGTGTACCTATTACTGAAATGAATAATATATCCCAGAGATTATCTATAGCTTGAACATTTATATTATGTGGATATTTGGCCACCTGATATAAATCACTTTCTGTCCGTTCCATTTCAATGGATTTAAGAACCAAATGAAGAACTAACAAAACATGATGAGAAACAGTCCGTGCCTTATGTCTAAAGTTGTGTAAGGTTTGTCGGTCTGTTCTCCGTTGAGTGTGAGCCAACACGTGAAATAGCTGTATACACTTTGCGACATTTATTTTTAAGATGATTCGAGTGGGGGATAAAAGTAAGTTTTTTTATAGAGTACTAGCAGTGGATACCCGGCGTCACCAGGTTAGAGTTTTTGGGTTTTTTTTTTATAGAGCAGTGGTTCCCAGACTTTTTGTATGGCGACACCAATGAGTGTTTAATATTCTCGCGACACAGCCATAAAAGGAATACATTCTATAGATCCAAGAATGAAAGAATATGAAAATATTTATTATTAGCTAGTTTTAATACAAGTGAATGTAGTGTTACAACACTAGACACTAATGTGTTGGTGTGGATTCAACCTATAGGACCTATTTCATGCACTAAGATAGGCTCTACTGTAACAGTGAGCAACGTCTTGCATTGTAATTCTGCGTACAGATATGGTCTTCGGTTCTAATCCTCACCGAAGCGTTTTTCATATCGCCCTACATCGTTACAGTGAAGTTTTTCCTACTATATTGCAGTTTCTCCTACATCAATATCTTATTACAATTGAGATTGTGTGTTTTTCTGTCTGTAACCAAAACTATATTACTACTCAAGTCCAATTCCCTTAGTTATTTACCTCACATTCTCCATGATTTTATTTTTATTTAAACCTCAATTATATATATTATTAATAAAATTGCTTTACATTATTAATTCTGTTGACCATATCTTCATGCTAATAACATGCAATTATATTTATATATACAACAAAATAGTGGTTTACAGTGCGAATGGGACGGCTAATTTGCATATTGATATTAAACATTTGATTTTAATAAATATGTGCTTAGTATTATTGATTTCTAATTGTTTGATTTATCTTAATGAATATGATCAAAATTCTTGGATATAAATCTTAAAAGAAATCTATTAACAAGAAAAAATAACTATGATTTTATTCTTTACTTCCTATTTTAACTAAATAGTTAAATGAGGAAAATTTAGCAATGAAATACGGGAGTGATGGAAATTTAAGTTTCCGTTGTTCTATTTTTCAATTATACCGCTCTCTGTTTTAAATCTTTTTATCTGCACTCTTATTTTGTTTCATTAGCCTTTCTAATTTAATATGATATTTTATTACATTAAAACTTAAATACTTGCACACGGAGGGTGCATATATTTGCTAGTATATATAATATATAGGCCAGACTTTGTTGAAATAATATTTTCGTTTACATCTCGCGATACACCAGTGTGTCGCGTAACATAATTGGGAATCACTGTTATAGAGTATGATCAAAAACTTGAACCGTTAAGATAAAAATAACAGTGTGATCACAGGGGGCTTTCCCTCCAGGCAGCACCTGCCCCTCGTCTAAAAGGGACAGGGCTGGGTTTATTGCTCAGTGCCAGAGGTGCCTTAAAAGAATGATGACGCAGTTTGTAAACACTAGCTAGGCAGGAGCTTCAGTTTGTGCGTGGTTCCCCACTATAAGGATCCTTGTGTTCGACTGACATGTGTAGGCATGTTCATGCGCTTGTGCGTGAGCGTGTATGTGTGTGTATCAAATCTAATATGACTCGCAACCATTTCTCTGTGTGCATGTTCATGTGCTTGTACGTGTGCGTATGTGTATGTGAGTGTGTGTATGTATGTGTGAGTGTCTAGGTATCCAATCTGTCTCCTCTCTGTGAAAAGCGACCGTTTCTGAATGCGAAATATCTGTCAAATCAATGGACCATATTTTGATTTTTTTTTTCTTTCTTTCTTTCTCTCTTCAAACGTTATTGACACTTCAATACAAACAATTTATTTCATTTTGTTTATTCACTGTTTTTTTTTTACACCACAAAACAAGAGTCGTGTTACTTCAATAAAAAAAAATACAAATACAAATACAATACAACACATCATGCCACAATAAATACATTTCTTTATTATGTACAATTTTAGGCCGTAAGCTTCGGATCAGAAAAACTATGCCCGCCACAAGTCGTTCAATTTGAAGCAAGGAAAAATTTTAAAAAAAAAAACGCAGCCAATCACAGAATAGATAAATGGATTTGAATTTATGTATTCTTAAATTAAATTCTTAATTCGTTTGGCACAAATTTGTAATTGTAATATTTCGTTAAGTGTTTCATTCGATATTATTATTACTATTATTATTATATAAAGAAATGATAGACATAATGAATAATAAAACATTATGAATAGTATTAAAAGGGTGTTTTCAGTATGTATTATATATATATATATATATATATATATATATGAATATGGATTTTAGACATATATGTACCTCTATTTATATGTATGAGTTCGTTTATATACATATACGTATACAGTAACATATTTAGCTAACTTATATATATATATATATATATATATATATATATATATATATATATATATATATATATATAAAGATGTAAGTTAAAAAAATATAGTAATATATTACTCTACACAATAACTCAATTAGGTGGGTGCGCGGTGGGTTTGTGTGAGTCGTGTGTTATGTATGTGTGTGTGTGTGTGTGTGTGTGTGTGTGTGTCGTTTAATTCTATAAGTGGATTAAAATAGATTAAAATGACAAAATATGTCAATGGATCAACCGAAATTTTTTAATGATTCTTTTTAAATAAAAAAAATTGAATATAAGCAGAATTTTATAAGAATTTACACATGTGTGCGTGTGCGTGTGCGTGTGAACGTGTGTTTGTGAGAGAGAATAGTTTTTACTTACATATTTTTGAAGTTGTTTTATATTTAGTATATATGATCTAAATCCATATATATATATATATATATATATATATATATATATTATATATATATATATATAATACACGATAAGAAACTTATATATTGTTATTTCTAATTTACAAGAATAGAAATTTTCCCACAAAATTCTAATTCATTTTATCATTTATCTTTGTTCTTAATTGTACACACATACATACAGACCGTGAATATATATATATATATATATATATATATATATATATATAATATATATATATATTATTTAAACATATTTAGTTAAAGACCACAGAACCTTTCTCTTTCATGATCCTTCTGTGTTTTTTTTCTCTCTAGCTTTCTTGCTAGCTCTTTCGTGTCGGGGTCTAGCTGATATAGAAGTTGCCCTAAGGTCTACTCCCAGCACTTTCGATCGTCTTAGAGTGAATTACTGTCAACTTGATCTCAACACATTTCAACTAAGCTAGAAAGCTAGAAAAAAAAACCAAATGGTCATGAAAAAGAAAGATTTAAGTTTAAATAATATATATATATATATATATATATATATATATATATTCCTATTCAAGTTTCAACGTTTTTATTTAGACTGTGTGTATGTGTTTGTTTTGTTTTGTTTTCTGAAGAATTCTATTTCACATTGTCGCAACAAAGTTGTTCTGATCCATTTAAGACAAAAAATACAGACAAAAGAAAACAAATTAAAAAAAATTAGATACAGCAAACATAAATAATTAACACCGAATAATTAGTGTTTTTATATCTTGAAGATTACAATGAATATGAGCAAATACATCTATATGAGTAAACATATAAGTTTTATTGCATGTAGATACGCCTATATATATATATATATATATATATATATATATATATATATATGAATAAGGTTTTGAATGAAATATGGTATGAGAAAAAAAAAGAAGACAGTTTTGAAATTCAGCTGATGCAATTTCACAAGCTTATTTGACTTCCAAAACAACCCTTTTTTCTCATTCATATATATATATATATATATATATATATATATATATATATATATATATATATGGCGTATATGCTATATTTGTTAGTGTGTGCTTGTTTCAGTATTTAAGTCCATCTCCCCGGTTGCAGTTTGAGACGCATGATTTGTTCAATGAAATTGGCAATGCACATATGCATGGGCAGGGGGGAAAAGTTACCCAGTCCCCACGACCAATGTCACCAAGGCCTCACAGCCCCATACTAGTGCTCGCCTCATTTTTTCTTTTTTTTAACATTTTTTTTTTTATATTTCATGCGTGCTGCCCTAAGAAAACCGATTGCGGGAACGGAACTGATACTTCACTTTAATCTATGTTCGAAGGTTGGCTACGCTCGTTTCGCGCACGCACATGTGTGTTTGTGTATATGTATGAGTATATATTTGTGCGTGCAAACGTGCGTACGTTCGTGTGTGTATATGTGTGTGTAATAGTTAGTAGTGCGTACTGGGGTTTACAAGAAGAAAAAAAATGACCCAAACATGTGCCTTAAAAGAGTTAAATTTCAATTTTTGTTAAAGACCGTAGACATATCATAAGTAACTATTGATATCACATGTCAGTTATCTTTCCGCCATGTTGTTTTTTTCTTTGTTTTTTTTTTTTGTTTTTTCGCCAAATCAAATACATTCCAGTTACAAATTCTCTTTCTTTTTAATCCTCATAAATACCCTGTACTTAAAATTGTGACATAATTTTGAAAAAAAAAAATTAATTCATTATCATTAGTGTCAGTTATAATAAATAAAGTCGGTATCAGCCAATCAGCAAGGGAGTCTATCCCCCTTTCACTAGCTCTAGACTAAGGAGATTTTTTTTAGCATCTGAGATGGAGCGCCACACCTATCATCAGCTTCACACTTTACTGCACAGATGCCTGTGCTATTCATACGCTGAGTTGGCGAGGTCCGGTATCGAACCAGGAACCTTGTGGCTCCTAGGCTGACACTCTGCTGACTGAGCTTAACCGATATATGGTATTTTATTTTATTTTTTATTTTAGAAAAGAAAGTAAATAATATATTAAGTCAATAATAATTACCGATAGGTTTTTAAAAATGTACATTGCACTTGATTGTGGAATAGTTTCCCTTTGAGCACAAATTGATTTTTTGTTTTTATTGCAGTTATATTTTTCAAATGATTACTTATACTACGTCAGCATGTGTTGCTTAAGTGGTCACCCATCTAAGTATTGAATACGTTCAATGCTGCTTAACTTTTTTGTTTTCTCATTTGGAGTCAGTACAAATAGCATGTTTCCTAATCCTCCAATAACCAGCATAGAGCTGGCTATGATAAAAGCAAGGTCTCACAGATGAAGCCCAGTTACTTTCATATACATGTTATGTTATCAAGCTTTGCTTAGATATGGCACACGAGCCTCAGAATAATTACAGTACCAGCCGTTGCTTAACTGGCCCCTCATCTAAGTATTCAACAGGTTCAACGCTGCTTAACTTCGGTGATCTAGTGGGAACCCGCACTTTCGACGTGATTTGACTCTAAGTTAAAATCACATACGTTATTTATTAAGCTTTTCTTAGATATGGTACACAAGCCTCAAGCTGCTTACAGTACCTGCAGTTGCGTAAGTGGTCCCCGATCAAAGCACTGATCAGCATAATTACCGCTTAACTTCGGTGATCTTTCGGCGGGATTTTCTCAAACAATTAACATTTATCATCAAAACAGTAATATAATTTGTCTATTTGAAACTTATTGTAAAGCTACATGATAAACAACATTTTTTTTGTTTTCTCATTTGGAGTCAGTACAAATAGCATGTTTCCTGACCCTCGAATAAACCAGCATAGATCTGGCTATGATAAAAGCAAGGTCTCACAGATGAAGCCCAGTTACTTTCATATACATGTTATGTTATCGAGCTTTGCTTAGATATGGCACACGAGCCTCAGAATAATTACAGTACCAGCGTTGCTTAAGTGGTCACCCATCTAAGTATTGAACACGTTCAACGCTGCTTAACTTCAGTGATCTGGCGGGAACCAGCATTTTCGAGTGATTTGACTGTAAGTCAAAATCGCATACTTTATTTACTAATCTTTGCTTAGATATGGTACACAGGCCTCAGCTTGGATACAGTACCTGCTGTTGCTTAAGTGGTCACCCATCTAAGTATTGAACACGTTCAACGCTGCTTAACTTCAGTGATCTAGCGGGAACCAGCATTTTCGACGTGATTTGACTGTAAGTCAAAATCGCATACTTTATTTACTAAGCTTTGCTTAGATATGGTACAAAAGCCTCAGGTTATTTACAGTACCTGCTGTTGCTTAAGTGGTTACCCATCTAAGTATTGAGTAGGTTCATCGCTTCTTAACTTCGGTGATCTGTAAGTCAAAATCGCATACTTTATTTACTATTGAACAGGATCATCATTGCTTAACTTCAGCGTGTCTTGACCTTAAGTCATCATATGTTGACGTAGAAAAGAGTCATAGCCCCTCCCTCCCAAAAAATGGAGAGAAAAAAAAAGAAACGCATATCGGTAATAATCATATTGAGGTAATTAATAAGTTCTCATTTATAATCTGTATTTTTTCTGTTTCCATTGAGCAGTAGTGTAGGTCGATTTTTCACCTTTTTAAAATATCAAATTGTCCATCTATGCGAAAGTTTGTGCTAGTATACAGAATACTGATACCAAAAACTAGATCTTTTACTTGCACCATTGTTTGAGGAAATAGTATCAAAGATCGTCTACTAAAATGCACTAAAAGTCCTCGATTTTGCAAAATTTAGCCTGTAGAAAACGAGGATTTTTAGTGCATTTAGACGATTTTGATGCTATTTCCTCAAATAATGGTGCAAGTAAAATATCTGATTTTTGGTATCAGTATTCAGTATACTAACACATAACTTTTGCATAGATGGACAATTTGATATTTTTTTAAAGTGAAAAATCGACTTACCCTATTGAGCAGGTGGTCGTGTTCTCTGATCAATTCCGGATAATATGATCGGGGATATGATCTAAATAATTTATTTCTTTTTAGATATTATCAGTTAACCATCGAATCACCGGTAAAAATCGATTTACCAAACCGTAACCAACCTGAATAAGATTGACAGTTTTATCATTGGAACTGTCGGGTAAATGAATGAATTTATTCAATAGGAGTGCTATAAGTAAATTCCTTAATATTTTTTTTTAATATTCTGGAATGGGAAGGTTAAATTAAACAACAAAGTAACACACAAAACAATATCATTAAAATTAAAAGCAGATTGTCGGCATTTATTATATTATTATTATTATTATTATTATTATTATTATTATTATTATTGAGAGCTTTTTACACCAGCGTTAGCTGATGGCATTTCACTGAAGTCTGAGTGACAACAAATCTCCTCAAGTCTCCAGGACTCTTCTGAGTATTATTATTATATTATTATTATTATTATTATTATTATTATTATTATTATTATTTCGCGGCATTAGAGTTTTTCACACCAGCCTCATCTGGTGGTTCAATAGAGGCTGAGCGACAGGAAGTCTCCTCAGGTCTTCAGGAATATTATCATTATTAGTCATTGACTGGAATTTTAAGAAATATCTACTACAAATTTTAGATTTTACCCTTTTGCAGGCAGAGCGACATTTTTGTCACCATCGGTACAAAGGCAGAAATAGTTTTGTCCTTTTTTGCGTTAGCTCAATGTAAGGCATTTTCCTATTGGCTACACGTTGACAAATTCAGTGTGTATAGAAAACAATTCGTACACTCTGTAAGGATTTAAAAAATAATAATATCTGCCTGCAAAAGGGTTAAAAAGAAAAAGAAAGAAAATCTTCGATCATTGAGATGCGAATTAATGTTGTGATTTTTTTCTCTTTGTTTTTTTTTTTGTTGTTTTTTTTCAAGTCGTTCTCTTAAACCGAACGACATTCTGATCTCGCGAGAACTGCTGTTCTCGTGTGAATGCCTCGCATCTTTTTCTTTTCTTTTTTTCTTCTTTATTTTTTTTGGTAACTTTAATAATGTTCGACTAAAAATAAGTTAGTACTAATTAAAACCAACGACAACGGATTCAATTCTTTACTTGAAATTAATTTGATTTTTAGTTTTGTCTTTTCGCTAAAGATTCGTTAATCATTTTGATAAAAAAAAAATGTAGATAAACTTTACTTGGTTTTACTTACATATATTTATGAGATGAGGCTTGATATGAATAATTTTGATATTTTCGGACTTTTGTTAATATCTTTATTGTGTAAAAACCAACGTTCAGGTAACATTAACCGTGGGCTCTGTTCAGGTGTTGTTTTCATGAATGACCTTAAAATAATTCATCTTCATGCGAGTACTCATGGATTCAAACATGGTTTCGGAGCTAAAATCGTTCCCTATCACTCAAGGACGCTCCAAACAGTACAAGTACTGACAGACTTATTGAACAGAAATGCGATTAGATATAGAAAAATAAAATGTTTCTATGAAATAAGTCTGGTGGCATTTATGCTGTTTGGGGTACCCTTGAGTGAGTGGAAACGATTTTAGCTCCGAAACCACGTTTGAATTCATTAATCGTCTGAAGATTACTTATTTTAAGGTAATTTAAAAAAGCAACAAAAAAAACCTCACCTAAACAGAGCCCGAGGTTAATGTGGCCTGAACGCTGTGTTTATACACAATAAAGTTGAGGACAACAGTCTGAAAATATCAAAATTATGCTTTACATCGTTATAAGAAAATATAAGAATGCTAAAAAATCTCTTCAAGGCCGTTGTAAAATAAGGAGAAATACGGAAAATGAGGAAAAAAGATACATCCGAGAATATGACAAAGTACCCGGATACAAAAATACAAGCACCCGGATGAATATATATATATATATATATATATATATATATATATATATATATATATATATCGTCATATAAATCTTTTGGGGAGATTTTGTTTCCTGGAAGTTTTTTTTAATACATTCTCAAATTTTTCAAACGCGAAGTTATTAATGGAATTAATATTGTTCAAGAAGTTGTTGACAAGTATATACACGTGTGTGTGTGTGTGTGTGTGTGTGTGTGTGTGTGTGATTGACTAACTGATTTTAATGGCATGTCAACGCATCTAGGGTTATTTCATGTCTAAAAGTTAGGGAAATGTGTACATTGTTTCTTAGGAGTTTTGCACAGTTATATGGTTTCAAGTATTCCTATCCAATACTAATAATTTATGCATGATTTGATGGTTTCAAATAACTACATCTAAGAAGTAGAACCCTAACAGGTACTACTTCTCTGGGTCAGAGAGGACCTGGTAGTAATGGTAATGAAGGGGTACTCTACACCCTTCAGAGCTCCAGAACTGGGGCCTCATCAATAGATGCAGTTTAATGTCATATCCAGGAGACCCCTCACCAAGAGGGATACAGCGTGTTTTAAGGCCCGTCCACAGGGTTGATTTGTATGCACGCAATATTGTAAGGGAAGATATTTCCCCTACAAGATGGTTAGAATCATCCAACGGAACACATATAAAGATACGAATAAATCTCATCTACGTCACCAAAATGTTGTGACTAAATTAATCAATTAACAACATTAAATATCTTCAAAATGTTTATTACTTTTTGTACAAAGGAACATAAATAATAGTCAACACGCAGTTCTCCAACAGTATGACTAGCGACTCGATTAGTAGTGACTCGACTACGAATACGCGAGGTTATTCGTATCTTTATATGCGTTTCGTTGGACGAGTCCAACTATCTTGTTGGGGAAAGTAAATATCTTCACTTACAACACGTAATACTTTAATCTCTATACAGGTGTGATTGTGTCTCTTTCTGTCTTTGATGTCAAAGAGTACTTAGTGTCTGAAGCCGCCCTTACTCTTTAATCCACAGTACATAAATAGGTAACAAAGATTCAATAACTGAATTAGTGTTCTTTTCTTTTCTTTTTGAGGGGTCATTATTCAAACTTAGGGTCATGACACATGCTAAAAGCAGTTTGTCAAAAACTCTCACCCTTGAGGGGAGGATCTCATAACTAACCCCCTCCCTGTGGATCCAACTACGTTCACTTCTTAAACATAAGATCTAGTAAGTATAATTATAAGATACCGTGTATAAAATATCTATCTGAACGTAATCAGGGCACGATTGAATCATACAGGCAGAGTAGACCGATAACAACCCAGGTAAGTATATACTAAATATAAGTGTGCAAGTGTGGGCATGTAGGTATTTACCCAACCCGTTCGCCACAGGATGTGACACAGGGTTGCGAGACTAACTTACAAACCATTACACCCCGATGAGATGACCTTGTCAAGAGGTTAGGGAATCGCGTTCGCTAAGAGTGAGATGTGACACAGGGTCACAAATATGGGGAATCCAGCGCGGATCGAACTCGCAATTCAGTAGTAATGGATCGGCGTGACTAGCATGTGTAACCATTACACCACAATGAGACGCTCTAAGTAGGTATTTACCCAACCCGTTCGTCACAGGTAGGATGTAACACCGCGTCGCAATTATGAAGTATCCAGCGAATATCAAACTCGCGATTTACAAGTAACGGATCTGTGAGACTAGCTTGCTAACCATTAGACCACGATGGGACACCTCTTTACCCAACCCGTTCGCCACGGGTAGGATGTGACACACGGTCGCAGATACAGGGCACCCAGGGAGGACTGAACTCGTTATTTAGTAGTAATAGATCTGTGCGACTCATCCATTTTCTATTTTCAACTTACTGTCGGATCTGATTTCTATATATATATATATATATATATATAAGTAAAGTAAAGTAAAGTCGACGGGGCGGCCTAAAGTCGGTATCAGCCAGTCGGCGAGGGAGTCTATCCCCTTTTCAATAGCGCTAGACCAAGGAGATTGTTTTTTAGCATCTGAGGTAGAGCGCCACACCTACCATCAGCTCCTTACTTTACCGCACAGATCCCTGTGCTACTCATACGCTGAGTTGGCAAGGACCGGTATCGAACTAGGAACCTTTTTTTTTCAGTTCAAATGACAATAGATATTATGAGAATAGTAAATAGTTTCTGTAAAATGAAACTTCCCCTATTCTTCAATCTCCTATAACACACGACAATTCCCCCTATTGTTTGGGGTTAATTAGTATTCACAAGTCACAATTGTTCACATTGGATCTTTATTCGTTTTGGTCTCTTAAGAGAAACTTGCTCGTATCATTATCATCGGGATTGTTATATGTTAAGATAGAGACACAATTACCACCTTACATTACAAGAGACACACACGAGGCAGAAGCACACGGACCCAAAGAAGAAAAATAACTAAAATATTTGTTTTACTTTTGCACCTCTTAAATGAGACATCCAATATTAATTCATATATTAATCTATCATTATACTAAAGCTGAATGAAATAATGATTGTTTCCTAAAGTCTTTTTTTCCTATTTAGTTTAATGCCACAAAATACATGCTTAAATATTCCTTAGTTCTTGAATTAAGTTCCATTTTAATTTGTTCGAATTAGTCTTAATTTTTAATATAAACTTGATAAACTACTCCTGAGATGTCAGTTTTTTACTTAATTTCAAATTTCAGCAAAATGATTTTAATGTTGTTGTGTTTTTAATTCTCCGGTCGTATTTATTTTTTAAATTTAATTCACTTTACAAACTCACTTTTTTCTTGCTCACAATTATCTGCCCACAGCTCAATGGGTGACCCAACAGGTCACGTTTTTTCGAGTATGAATATAAATATCTTAATTAATATCTTAATATAATATTGATTCATATATTGATTTATATCTTTAGTTCAAACACTTTAAAAATGTTATATGAAAATGATTAGATTCTGAGAAAGTTACATTGTTAAATAGGATACTATTATTTTAATACTTATACTTACATGTATTTGTGAGATATAAATATAATATAAATAAATTGATATAAATAATTTTGGTATTTTTGAACTTGACACAGACACTATTCAGATTTTGTTTGTTTTGTTTTTTAAATTATCTTAAAATAAAATTTTTAAAAAAAACATCTGAACTGAGCCCGGGGCTACTGAGGCCTGAACGTTGTGTTTATACACAATAAAGATGAGGACAACAGTCCGAAATACCAAAATTATTTATTATTTTCATATTTTACATTTAGTTTTTTTAATTTTTTATTTTAACAAATAAAAAATATTTTTATTTGATTCTTTTAAAACTTTAAATAACTATTAACATTGTATAAAGAATTCAACTCCAAAATGCATCGTCTGGTTTGGGTTCTTTTGTTTTGTTTTGTTTTGTTTTTGGCGGGTGGGAACTGGCAGCTAATTCTATTGACAAAAAGGTTTTCTTCGTTATCTGTGCAATTAAGCAGTCTGAAGCGCCCTCTGATGGTCAATAGTGTTATGATTTCGTCATTGTCAAACATCGTCCGCGATAAAACTGATATATATATATATATATATATATATATATATATATATATATATATATATATATATATATATATATATATCAGATGAGAGGCTTGCTTCTGTTTTTTGTCTTTAAGAAAATTGACTGAGATATCGTGAAGAACCACAAAAATTCAAGAACATTCTTATTCTTACGTCACAAGAAAATGATTCCCTTCAATATTTATGGTTCCTTTTGTAAAGACTATCGATAATATTACCCATAATTCAATTCTCTTTTTTGTGACATAAAATCAATGATACGAAGCTGATCTTTAAAACAAAAACATACAAAAGATGTGTGACATGGCAAAAATATTTAAGTAAAAGAAAAAAGCTTGTTTTTTTATTGTTTTTTTTTTTTGTGAATGACTTTTTTTTCTTCTTGGATATCAAATATTTTGGGGTTGGGTTTCGTGTCTTGTCGATGACAAAGATGATCGAGCATACAATGAGGTTGGTGGGAATGTGAACATTGTTAGAAAGACAGTCGGTTTTATTTGTCAGGTTAAAAAATACACAACTTTTTCCAGTATCTCATAAGATGTATGGAAGAGCAAAAGTCAGGGAAAAGAAATTGAGCAAAACTAATCTGGCTAATATGTACTTTCTTGAGCGAAATCTAGAGGGCACAGTTTATCGAATAATATATTATTATTATTATTATTATTATTATTATTATTATTATTATTATTATTATTATTATTATTACTATTATCATTATAATTATTATAATCATTAATTCATTATTATTATTATCATCATCAATTCATTATTATTATTATTATTATTATTATTATTATTATTATTAGAAGTAGTAGTAGTAGTAGTAGTAGTAGTAGTAGTAGTAGTAGTAGTAGTAGTAGTAGATATCAGTCAATTTAAATAGAATTAAAAATATTTCATAAAACTTCAACATTTGTAAATACTAATTTGAATATCTGTACAATTTTCTTATCATAAAAGATTTAAAAAAAAAAAAAAAACGATTATATATTGAAAGTAATTATCTAAAATAGATCATATATTCATTTCAATTTTCATTTTTCAAGGTTTTTTTTTGGGGGGGGGTCATTTTAATTCTTTTTTTTATTACTTTTTTATTGTTTTTTTTATTATTTTTTTTTTTTTATTTTTTTTCTAATTTTTAAAAATTTTTAACTAAATATTACATAAAGATTTTTTTCCCAAATTATTTCATCCTGTATTCAATTTTTTTATTTTTTTTTTTAATTAAAAAAATCAGATTAGAATATCTCGCCATGCAATATATATATATATATATATATATATATATATATATATATATATATATATATATATATATATATATATATATAGGGACAATTATATATAGCGAGTATTTAGTAACTGAGTTTTAATTATTATGATGACTATCGACTCGTGCACTTCTGTCTTGCAGCGTCAATAAGTATAAGGTAAGTATTAAGACAAGAGGATTTATAGAAACACGAAGAGAAAAAACATAATGAGGATGTTACACCTTTTTTTTTTGTTTATAATGAATAGCATTTGATAGAATTATGCTATGTTCAATGGTGGTAAGATTTTAAAAGTATGACAAAAAGTTTTTTTTAGGTTTATAAAAATTTTTTGAATTTTTTTTATCTTTGAAAAAAAAACTTTTATTTTACGTTTTTCTCTTTTTATATTCTTTTTATGAGCCCACGGCTTATTGTTGATGGAAAAAGGATTGAATACCAATACCAGACCTACATTTTCTGTCGGGTTCTCACCAACTCGACAATTCGCGAAAAAACGAAAATGTACATTTTTTTTCTTTCTTTCTGCTTAGAAAAAAATGTAGGACCGAAATAAATTCTTTTAAAAAAGAAATTTTAACGAAACAACCCACGAGAGAAAACTGAAGCCTCGTATTGGAATTCTGGTGGGATGCGTTTAACGTCATTGAGAAAAAGAAATGGCGTTGTAATTCGTAATAAAATGGCGAATGTTTCGTTTATGTAACAGATACAACGTAAGGACAGTGTTAGAAAACAATAAAGATTAGTAGACACGATTTCGAATTTTTGTTTTTTTAAGAAGGCGTGATATTTAAAGCGGAGATTAAATACGCCAATCAAAGTTAAACATAAGAATAAAATCACACGTTCGTATATAACCGAATAACACGAAGGGATATAAATGTTATCCCATTCTAATTAATCATAACGCATATATAGATATTCATTGTAAGTAAAGGGAAGTGGCCTATTGTCGGTATCAGCCGGACAGCGAGGGATTATATCCCCTTTTCGCTAGCGCTAGACCACGGAGATTGTATTTTTGCTGAGATGGAGCGCCACACCTACCATCAGCTTCCTACTTTACCGCACAAATCAGATTACTCAGATCTGTTCTACTCATACGCTGAGTTGGCAGGGAACGGTATCGAACTCAGAACCTTGTGATTCCATGATGAGTGTTCGATCGTCTGAGCTAAACCGGACCCTTTATAGAGAATTAATCTGCTATTTAACATCGCTATTATTATTATCATTATTTTTTTATTATTATTGTAGCGGAAATTCGAAGAGAAACAGACATTAATGAATAAAGAGTTAACAAACAAACATGGCTGTCACATGAAGTACCCGGATGACCAGAATTTTTCTTTCTTTTTTAATTTTTTTTTTTTCAAAAAAATGTTATCGTCTGCATTTACTGTTTCATCGAGTGTTGTATCTTGCAAATCTAACGAAGAGATCGCGTGTCAAATTTGTGTTTCGATTTAGACCAAAGGCCTTGTCAGTTTGAGACATTATAGAATTTGGGAGAAATTTTTTGAGAGTGATTAGGTTCTTTTTTTAAAAAAAATAAACTGACCTACCTATCAAATATCTGTGCCCTCAGCGGCTCAACAAAAAAAAAGGCAATTAGAAATTAGAGTAACTAAAATTCAATAACTAATAGATCTAGTCAGTTTGCCAATTTGTCTAAAAGATGTTTGTTTTATTGATAAATTCCAAAACTGTCTTCCTAAAGAATTTTTGTCTGAGTGTTTTTTTGTTTTTTCTTTTTTCTTATTGACGCATTCTATCAAATTTCAACTTCAATTTGTCATCTTAATTCTACAAAATGAAAGATGCTAAGGTAATGGGCTTTGTATTCTAATAATTATTGAGATTAGGTGTTTGTCAATATTCCATGAACTATTCGCTTTAACGTTCTCATCTATGTGGTCTCAACTGCAAAGTTTCAACCTTAAATGAAATCTAATTTGAATAATTTATGAAAATAACTTTGTCTTTTTCTAATTATTTACTTACTGATGCCAGTTATGTACGAATTTTTCGTGGTTTATGTAATAACTGAAGTGCATCTTAAAAACTTTAAAATTGTATTGATATATTTTATATTGTTTAGAAAAATAACGGTCGATTTTACATGTGATTGTGAAATAAAATCGGCCATTACTCTATAAACAATATAAACATTACAATGACTCGCTACACTATTCGTAACTAAGCGCCCATATCATTAACTAAACAAATTGTAACTATAAACGAAAATTACTTTATACTACTACGTCATCTTGTCTTACCATTATAATATATATATATATATATATATATATATATATATATATATCATCCTGGTGCAACACCTTGAAGTCAAAAGGTTCAGAAGAAAGCGGCGGCAACAAAGCACCGACACATCAACATCTTCAGGGACAGCCTTCACATGCGACATCTGTGGTCGAGAATGTTTTTCGAACATTGGACTTCACAGTCACAGGAGGCGCTGTAACTTCAGGGGCACAAGAACTATATATATATATATATATATATATATATATATATATATATATATATATATATATATATATGCGTGCGCGTGTGTGTGCGTGCGTGTGTGTGCGTGTTCAGCAATGTGGCTGGCTGGCTGGCTGGCTGACTGGACTAAAGAGGGTACGGGTTTTGCGTAATCAAAAAGAACGTATCTTTATATTTGGTTTTTAAAAAAATGATGGCGGTCAAAGGAAGACACGTGACAAAAGTCTAAGTACACATTGCACAATCACGTGACCAAATAATCACTGAAAATCATTGAAAACTCTCAAATATATAAATAATTTATAGAAATTCCAAATTCTAACTTACTACAAAAAAAAAAATCTTAAATAGAAGAAAGATAAACATGGATTATTTGTTGGTCGTGTGACTAAATGGAAATACTAATCTAAAACAAACAATACAATAAAAGCAAACAATACGATAAAGTCATAAAATGAAACCAATTTTGATTTTAACCTTTTTCTGAATACTTAGTTTGCACTATAGTTCTCATTTAAATTACAAATTTGATTATTTAAATTACTAATAAATATTACCACAGAGAAAGGATAATCTTAATGAGAAGCGACCATAGATTTTTTTCGTTTTTTTACTTTTATTAAATGGGCTTACGTTTATATTCCAGCAGTTCCGTTTCGTGTCTTCGAAAGACTGAAAGAAAAGAAAAACACAATAGGTACTAGTTCAGAATCGATGTTTGTTCAAGAATGTTCACAAGAAACGATGATGTCACACATTGTTGTATACAGTCTCTAAATTCAAAAGAGCAGACGACATTTGTATTTTTATCAGTTACAATTTCCATCCACTACGGATTTAAGTATAATGTACACAAAGATGTATGACGCCATCAATTCTTGTGAACATTCCTGAACAGTCACCAATTCTAAGCTAGTATCAAATAATGTGTTTATTTGAGTGTAGTTTTTTTCTACTATATTGCTTGATTTTGGGAAAAAAATCTAATTATCAAATAAATCATTTTGCTATTATAATTACCATTTGGTTTAATTTATGCTTCAAGTATTGTACACTTTGATTAACCGAGTTTTTCAACAATAAACAAAAAAGGTTTCAAACGATAGTTTTTGTAAACTTTAAATCTTTCGTGAAGGTCGAATTTAAAGTATAGCTTTGATAAACTTACACAAAATGGAAAATGTCACCAACATTAATAATTACAGCTTATTTTCAAAACCAAAGACTATTTCCTGATATATTAAATTTCGTTGAGAAGTTACTTAGTTTAATTATAAATTTTCTTTGTGCACCCCATAATTTTCAATATTGATTTCGTCTTGGTAAAACCTACAGCTAATTAAACGATGCAAAACCTCTCTTGTTTGTACTACTAAAACGTTTTGTTGTTCACGTACAGTCTTCTTTTTTGTTTTTAAGAATAAACTTCAATTCAAACTCGCATGCCTCGAAAGACCTCGATGTCATATAACATATAACTGTTACAGGATTGAATGAAATTGTATATTAATCCAGAACATGTATGTCTACTGTCGTCTGCTCAGTGCAATTTAAATCATAATTCAATATTGGGAGAAATATGTTTGTATGTGTATTTATAGGATGAGGCTTGATATGAATAATAATGATATTTCAGAATGGGTGCTTCATCTTTATTGTGTATAAACACAACGTTAAAGCCACTGTAACCTAGAACTCTATTTTAAGTGTTTTTGTATTTATTATCTTTACTACGTTAAAATAAGTCATCTTCAAATAAGATGAAATCAAAATGATAAACAAAAAACACCTCAAACAGAGACCAAGGTCACACTGACCTGAACATTGTGTTTATACACAATGAAGATGAGGATAACAGTCCGAAATATCATAATTATTGGGGGAAATGTTTGTTTTTTATGGTTGGTATATAATCATTTGCTGAATATTTTGAGTTTTTTATGTTCAATTCTTTTTAGATGGCAGTTATGGAGTCTGTTAACTGAAAGAAGTAATATATATATATATATATATATATATATATATATATATATATATATATATATATATATATATATATATATATATATAATGTTGTTCTGGTTCCAACGGGAGAAAATTCAATATTTTATAAAAAAAAAAAAAGAAGGTCCGCAAAATGTATTTTGTTCTCAGAAAAAAAAATGTAATTCTTTTTGTTTTACATATGCAACACGTGTTTCAGATCTTCTGGTATCTTCTTCAGGCTTTGATTGATAATATGAAAAGAATAAAAGGAATGATTTCAGTTAGAAATAAAATTGTCGCAATTTAACTTCGTGGTTGGCTGATATTGATTAATTTCAGTAAAATATTTGTTTAATATTGTTATATTTGTCTTCCAAACTTTGAAAAAAGTAATTGTTATTTTTTTTCTACTTCAACAAGTCTGTTATATACAAGGCGTGAGATTTTAAAAGGACGTCAACAAAATGTCGGTCAATAAATCGCACAGGCCATCGCTCTGGAGAAGAAGTAAATCATTCAATTCTGTTCCTTCCCTTATTCAGAGACTTGCCATGTTGAGATTCATCGTCAAGATTTTGTTAGCGTTTAACATCAAAGTGGTCGGGTGTTAAAAAATGGTCATCGCGTTGTAGTTGGTGTTAGACATTGAAAAATTGAGGATATGTTTTAGATATTTGAAAGTGAACACTTATAGTTAATAAAAAAGAGATAGGAAAAAGTTTTATGTGAGAAACAAAAACATTCATTTGCCTTAACGACAGATATAATTTACATAGAAAGACGATACTGTCACCGTATGTCTTGTATTGGATTATTTAAATACGTTATCTAGGATCATAGCAGTTGTTATTTCAATTATTTAAACACAAATTGTCTGCGTTTATTGTAACTTGATCATTCAAGATGGCGGTTCTATATTCTAACTTTACCAAATTCTTACGGCGTGGCTTAGAGCTACTTCCTTTTTTTTACCGGAAGTTCTTCGATAAGTTGTTTTTTTTTTTACCGGAAGTCTTCCGATAAGTCTTTATAAATATGCTTAATACTGTTTTTATACAACTGACATTAATTTGAAAAATATTACAGCGAGCTCTTAACGAACTTTTTCCATTGTTTATTTTTCCTATGAGTTCACTTGATAAGCATATATATATATATATATATATATATATATATATATATATATATATATATATATATATATGAGAAGTAAATACACACACGGTGTGTTTATGATATGGCTTTTTTTAGCTGACAATTTTTGGGAGAATATGTACTTAATTGAAGTCGTACCTAATTTTGAAAGTTAATTAATTAATTATTAATTAATTAGGCGGGCATACCTATTTAAATGTAAGGATAAACAAATCGAAAAATGTACATACAGAGATTGATTTTTCTCGATTTGTTTAGCCTTACATTTAACTAGGTATGCCCACCTAATTAATTAATTATTAACTAATTAACTTTCAAAATTAGGTACGTCTTCAATTAAGCACATATTCTCCCAATATATATATATATATATATATATATATATATATATATATATATATTCAAGCGGAGGAGAAAACTTACTGTTATAATGACAACTGCGTTTTAAAATGAAAATGGTATACACATTGCGAAATGAATTG